>OZ025242.1:27890117-28010117 GCA_964019155.1 Osedax fenrisi
CGTCTTCGAAAGGGCATTAGAGCAATATATGGTTATAAGTGAAAATGTCATCTAAGTTCCTGGATGGGATGAAAGGACTCCACCAAAATAAAATAACAATAACAATAACAATAACAAATATGTATATATATATGTATATATTTATAATATAAATAAAATAACTAAATAACTATTAAAATTAGTAGATTATATATAGATTTATATATATATATATAGATTTACATGTGTGATTATGTGATTTAAAAGTTGTGACGTAACAAATTCAATACAAAAATATAGAATAATATTGACGTTCTAAATAAAACTTTTCGTGTGATAATCATCAATAAAACTATTAGATTACCGAATAAAATGTAGTCGTTAGGATGAGCTATAATTAGATACCTCACACACACACACACACGTAAATACACACACGAGAGCGGTGTGCATATAGGTAGTACTGGATAATAAAAAACATTCTTTGATAATGGCTTAAATAAATGTTGCGAAATTTTTGATTTATTAAGCGTCGCTATTTTGTACAACAACAAACTAATTATGTCAACTATTTACTATTACGTAATCACAAGTAGTTACTAATTAGTCATACAGTATGTATATATATATAGATTTATAGATATATATATATATATGGTTTATTTATACATTATTACATCAATACATAACAAATTATCTTATGGGTTTTGGTTTGCATAGTTTGCATAGTCTTTCTATATAGATTACCTGTCGAATATGAATAAGTAGAGATATAAATGTATACCAATACATTACATAATTACTTCAGGTAACAGATTCTAACCAGGAATCGTCTCCTTACCATCATAAAATAGGTATATTATAACCTATATTCTAAACTTCTGTGAATGTAATACTAGTAAATCATGAATAGTATGCTTCTACGTTGTTTAAATTAAATTTAAAATATTGTTTATAAATAATAATCTATTTTTTGAAGGAAATGCGATTTTAAAGAACAAAATAATGACACAACTTTTCATAAAATAATTTTATAATATTATGTAATATTTGTAAAATATATATTAGTAAAAATATGTAATTTTATAAAATTGTAATAGATTAATAGAAATTTTAATAAAAATAATAAATTATTATAAATATGTGTAAAATAAAAATATCTAAAGTATGTTATAACATTAAAACTTCTAACAAAGTAATCCTCATTCAATAATACGTGCACGCAATGGCGCCACATTCCTGTTCAATTACAGATGACTAATAATAATACCGATAATCATTTTATAAAAATGTACAACACTAAACGAAACAAGATTAAAAACAAATATAAATATTTAAAAAAAAATGTTAATATTAAAAAACTAATATTTACTTATAAATAAATATTTTAATGTTTTTTTTAGAATAAATACATTATTTATATTATTTTTCCGCAAACGAGTATTAAAAATTAATTCATTATATAACTTTGGTCCTTTAAAAAATATTGTATTTTTTTAATTTATTTGTATTTATAAGTGGTAGCAGAAATTTATTTTTTAATTTATTTAACTTAAAATATGAGTTATAATCTAATTTATATTTATTATTTAAGAAATTTTAGATTAATAATGTGTTTATATATATATATATATATATAATTAGATCTTCAACTTTAAAAATATTATTTTTTTTTTAAAAAGGACAAGTTTTATGTTAGACGTATTAATGGTAATTTTTAATTATCTATATATTGTATACAATATATTGTATATGTATCAATACATAATGTATTTATTTTCTTTCTAAAATGAAGCCGAATCTGATTACAATTCCACCCTATATTAGTTATGTCATTCATCATGAAACTGCAGTTTGTCTGGATTACGTAATTGTTTATTTTCCAGTTTCATCTTTTTATCTTTTCGAACATTTAGATTAATTCTCTATTTACAAATATATTTGTAATAATCGCATTACGTATTATGTAATATATTACTTATTACGTAATAATCGTATGACGTCAGTAAACCATCACTAATCTATTGTTAAATGTTAATTATAGATTCTTAATGAGGCATACCCGGTAATCTCGTATGCTAGATTAACGGGAAAATCAAATTCCAATATAATAAGTATGGTTATATTAATATAGTATATATTCTTATACAAAATATGACCTAAACACGTACATGTGTGCGACGCACAAGTGTGTGCGTGTGTTTGTTATGTAATAACACTCTATAGAATACTCCGCCTACTATAGTATACTATAGTATATGTATAGTTACCATTAGATAACGGTATTAAAGGGATATTAGGATATATTATAGTATCACCATGAAAATGCCTAAACCTGAAACTGATGTTAATAATTATAACTCTAGTATATAGCTAGGTTAACCTACCTATAGGTTAAAGATAATATAAATATACTGTGATCGTGATTGGGTGAGACTCATTGAGATATAAATGAAGAATATCGCTATTTCAACAAATACTAATTGTTTTTTCTACATTCATGGAATAATTATGTTATATAATTTAAGTAATATATATTTAAATATATATATATATATATATATATATATATATATATATATATATATATATATATATATATATATATACATTATTGTATACTCTATGGACCTATGTTATGCATTTCTGATTAAAATTAAATAAATGAATATATTTATATCTATAATTTTTTGAATTTTCGCAAAAAAAAATAAAAATACTATATATAATATATTAATTTAATATACTATTTTATTAATAATATATAAGGTATTGTAATATCACATACATATATCACATACATATATAGCATATATCACATACATATGACATACATATGACATACATATATCACATACATATATGACATACATATATTACATACATAGAATACATACATATATTGCATACATATGTATTACATAAAGAATATTGAAATAAACGTAGGTCGTACGGGCATATTTTACACATCTTAAAAAGTAACGCCGTTTTATTATTGTTTTTATTTACAATGCAATTATTAATTTATGTAATAAAATAATTGCATTGTTATAAAATCTGATAGATTACAAATTACGCAACGAAGAACAATTGATAACTATTTATAGTATATAAATAGACGGATCAATTAAAATCTAAATATATCCATTTTAGCTAAATATATAACTGAATATAACGATTGTAGTAATTATATTAATCATATTCATATTTCACCGGTTCCCAAATATAGAATAGCAGATAAATATATTATATCAATTAAAGTTACCTTTTTTATGAATTTATATTTCTGAATTCAAAACATTATTATTAAATGATATTTATATTCTATAATGTTCGGTATATAAGTAGAGATACCTACATCCGGTACATATATTTAGCGGGGTGTGGGTATCTCTACACTACTGATGGGTGATGTCCCCGGTATCTATAGTACCAACACTTGACTAATACTAGCAAGAAAGCAATGACATAAATTATACTAATACTATATATATATATGTACTATAGTATATTAAACATGTTATATTTACTGCAGGTGATACCTGACCTAACATCCCTACTATACTACTACTATACATACACCCCATTGTGTATATACCTTATTATCGTTGTTAATTTATTTAATTAGTTTTTAATTTGTTGTAAAATAGTTAATGTTATATGTTAAATATTAACCTTTATAAAATATAATACATAATCTATAAATATTAACAATTATAGATATTTTCCGATAATTAGTTTAACCATCTGAATATATTGAATGTATGTCGTTAATAATTAGCATAAATAAAATGTAATTAAAATGACCTTAATTCCAATTTGAACTATCAAAATAAAGTTCATTTAAAAATAATAACAATTTGACATTCTATGATCAATAATACTACACTTCATAGAAATAGCAAACCATGCAGTAGAAATTAACGTAATTTTAATTATGTCAGCAACTGTTATATAACTATGTTATTGAAGTAATGGTAGCGTATTGATTGATCATTTATTTAAGTAAATACATCAAGTCGGAATATATAATCGAAAGTATAAAGTATAAATATTTGCTAACTATAACAAACCTTATAGAAATAAACAAAAAGAATAATACGAAAATTATTGAAAAAAGTGTACCGAAAAAACGGGTTACAGATTTCACAATTTCGTAGTTATTCGGTCACTCGCTAGGATCGCTATCATTATTTAAACCCAGGATGTAAACTGTATTCAATGGATTATAAAAACGTATTGTAAACTTGTGTACTATCTATAGTATTATCTGTATTATCTATTCGAATATAGCATATTATTAAATGGTGTTATCGTGCAGGATGATACCATTACTATGGATGCTGATATTATGGATGCTGATACTATATGATCAATTATATAATACATTACATAACCGGTCGCAAGCTTGACGACATTGACGACAAATATTTCTAGAAAGTTATTGCGAGATACCAATTTTAAATAATAATCATATCGATTTATAAATATTTATAAATATGTAAAGTTATACTTAGACAAATGTTCGGTTGATATAGTCGCTCGACGTGTGTGTACTGCAGCCTGCGATGTTTCGCGATACGTGACGTCATGCTGTGACGTCATGATGTGATGATGTAATAAATCGGTTACGTAACACGATGACGTAACGGCATGACATAGCTGCTGGGTATGTGGTCAGTGTAAGGTGACCGCTACGACCAGCGCTACTGATATGATACCCACGTTATTCGTGGTAGTGGTCAGATATGTGGCTGGGCGGGCGGGCATTTGTCCGAAATATATAGTCGCCTCATGTGTATATATATATATATATATGTATATGTATATATATATGTATATATTTACATATAAAGCGACTATATATTACAAATGTATACATTATATCACATGACATGTATGAGATCACGTGACACGGGTCACATGGGCAGTACTAGGTATGTTACGTCATACACGTCATCGGTAATATCGGTAGACAACATAGCAAACAACATCCGTTAAACTATTGAATATATATATATATATATATATATTCAAACATCATTATTTTACAAAATTATTAAACAACATTATTTAACATATTTTTTAAATATATGTAAACATATAAAAAATTAAAAACTATATAATTGTTAATAATCATTATTCGTTATTAATATATGATTTCATATATATATATATATATATATATATATCTTTTATATAGCTCTATTCTTCTTGAAAATCCTTCATCCACCAAGTCACTAATTCATTATAGAACCTTAAGAATCTAAATTATATCGATCTTGTATCGAGAATTTCATATTTATTATGGAATACTAATGTATCTTTTGATAACCTTAATAACGTATGTATCTCTTCTTCCTTTAATGCATTGTCTCCCATTAAATCACCTTATTTTACTCTCTATCCTTATTCTCCTTGGTTTACCTCCCATCTGGCAACTGTAAAACGATCTCTAAGGAAACTTTAGTCGTAGGATACACCTGTCTCCTTTTCACAAATCAAAATTCGTAATGGCTAGGAAAGCATATAAACTCGAAATAAATTCCCAAAAATCTATGTAGGCATACTACTAACAGAAAACCAATGCTGTGGCAATGACTCCCATACAATTTTTAAAATGGTAATTAGTATTCTTGGTACCAATATCAAATCAAAATCTACTGCATTACCTGATTCCGTAGTGTGTTCTTCCTTTGTGAATTACTTATCTACTAAGATTTCCCGGATCTCAGATAGTATTAGTTCCAAGTTAGTGCAATCACCTCTGACTTTTAATGCTCACATAACATATAACCCCGTATCTTGTAAATGTTCCGGTTTTCTACATTCATCTATCACAGAAATCCGTAACTTAATTTTAAGTACTAATTCAATCTACCCGACTGATCCTCTTCCCCTGGTCGTTTTTAAAACCTTGTCTCTATAATTGAAGTTGCAATATTGTATTTGATTTCACAATCACTCGATGATAAAATTATTGTATAATCTAACTATAGACCAATTTCACAAGCGTTATTATCAATTATCTTGAAACTAACAACATGCTGGAAAACTTCCAAAGTGCCTACAGAAAATCATTTTCTACTGAAACAGCTCTTACTCATATTACCGACTCGATTAACGAATCACTTGATTCATCAACTTGCATACAGTTACTTTTGCTTGACCTAACCAGTACTTTTAATACTATCAATCACGTAATCATCATTAATCGCATCAAAGAACTAGGTATTACTATCAATCACGTAATCATCATTAATCGCATCAAAGAACTAGGTATTGAAGGCTCGCCTCTTAAATGGTTGACTTCGTTCATCATTAATCGAACATCATTCGTCAAAATTAATGATGTTATATCACCTTATACACAAATTCTTAGCGGGGTCCCTCAGGGATCAGTACTTGGCCCAAGTATCCCTTCGTGATATATTTACGTCCTATTTCCGACATTATTCATAAATATCCTAATATTAGCTATCATATTTACGCTGATGATATTCAATTATTATTGAAATTACCTATTGTCTCAATAAATTCCAATTCTGAGCTTTCAGATTGTACATCTGAGATAATTTATTGGTTATTAAAAAATGATCTCCTAGTTAATACTTCAAAAACCGAACTTATGAACATCTCTAAGGTACCTGTAATATTTCCTACTTTATCAATTAATGGTAATATAATTCATCCTTCTGAATCTGTGCGTAATATTGGTGTATTAATGGATATTACTTTATCGTATAGTGCTCATATCAATACGATTTTAAAATGTGCTATTTTCTATTTCAGAAAAATTCGCCATATTAGAAACTATTGCTCTACTAATATAACTAAGCTCACGTAAATGCTCTAGTGCTGTCTAGATTAGATTACTGTTGTTATCTTTTTATGGTATTAAGAACACCGAAGCTACAAAAAGTTGACCGAATTATTCGATCATTTGTCAGATTAATACATAGTCTTAAGCGATGCGAGCACTCTTTAACTCTTCCAACATAATATGAAATGGTTACCGTTTAAAAAAACGTTGTGAATTTAGACTACTATGCTTAATTCATAAAACATTAATTCTAGGTAGACCTGGATATCTACGTGGCTTGATTGTGCGTTGTTAGATTCTCCAGCATCTGCGTTCTTCTGATGCTACTTTACTCGAGCTGCCAAATGGATGTAATGCAATTCATTCTCGCTCTTTCTTTAGAATTGAGCCAGCCAGATGGAATATATTGCCGTACTACTTACGTAAATTTAGTCACCGCGTACTTTTGCGAATTGTCTAAAAGAATATATAAATTAACCTATTTATTGATCTTGATCGTGATCCTAATTTTATGTATTACTTTGCTATTTTATTTGTATATTCAGTTTGTATTTGACTGTTTTGTTTATTTGTTTCGTTTCCACACCATTGAGGGTAATTGTTTTACCATATTGGTGTTAAAATAAACTATCCAATCCAATAAAATATATATAATGTATACATACAAAATAAATACATTATACAATATACCATTTTATATTATCATATCGTTAATTTTATTCTACAATTCCCATAATTCCATATTTGCACAGTGCCATATTTCAATATTAAAATAGGGCCAATTATAGACCTCGATAAGTATTCTATATATATATATATATATATATATATATATATATATATATATATATATATGTATATGTGACTTTATGTGCTAGCACCTATATATCACTGTATTATTTGTGTGTGTGTGTGATTTAATCATAATCAAGGTCATATCTAACTCTGATATGGTCGCAATAACATTATAATTCATTGATACTATAGAGGATAACATTATACTTTCACAATAATTATAAATGTATGTAATTTAGAATATCAACGTATTACCAAAGATTTTCCGAAGGATTTCAAGAATTTGTCTTCGCTAAATCTGTGGTATTACTATAAGTACGTATATGTACGTATATATATATATATATATATATATATATATATATAATTTATTTATTCATACTGACAATGTATATTTGTATATTTAAATTTAGTATTTAATTATAAAAAATAATATATTATTTCTATAGTTTTAATACCATTATAACTTTATATTACTTTATTAAACAGATGTATGTCCTGAATGTATTCCCCGGTCGTAGTACTTTATTATATGGTTTAAACGAATACATTAAACCTTTATATAGGAGTTGTGTGTTGTTGTATCCATGTATATAGTATGCAAACATCATCATAAATGTTTATAATATATTATATAAATGTTATTCTATATCGATAAATGTATATATAATATTTTAAAATTGTTACAAAAACTATAATATAGGCATCGATATAAATAATGCACGACAATACTAGTAGTTTACTATGGCGGTATGCCCACAGTGTGCATCGTACAGTGTGCATCGTACGTCGCATCGTAGCGAATCCGAACGCATGCACGAGCGGCGAACAAACCTACGTCCTAAGTCACACACACATCCACACACTGTATACACTGTACACTGTATGCATACGTCGTACAGTGATCTGAACGCCTCCGCCACCCCCTAGTATCGCCACCTATAGTCGACTACGTTCACTAATGCGGAAACACCTTCACACGGCAGCAGCGGCTGCGCAATAAATATAGCGCAGCGCTGGGCCTCGCGCGCGCAACGTTCTAGAATTTATGGTTTTATTTGTGTGAATGTGTGAATGAATGTTGTATTAGACAACAATACTTAAATAAAGACTGGGAAACTCCATTGTTGTTGCGTCACGCGCGTATTTCGCAATAGAACAATGGGTATTGTGATGTCTATAGGTTATCTAACTAGAGCTAGACGTATATATATAGCTGGATATATGATCTATCGTGTAGTAAATAATCGGTATATTTCCTATTGAAGTTATTCATTATATATGTGCATGTGCATGTGTTCGTATGTGTGTGTATGTTTATGTGCATGCGTGTATGTTTGCATAACTATAAAAGTAAGTTGTAAATATTGTTGACTGTATAAATAATATTTATTAAATTCACCTATTTTAAATATCTATATATATATATATGAATATGACCAACATTTTAAACAATTAACATAATATTAAATTAATTGAATTACTAAACGAATATTCAAAGAATGTGTACTATTAGTACAAATAAATTAAGTATGTAGTAGGATTGATATCACTTCACTACATTTACATTTTATTATTATAAATAGTTTAATTTCAAAATAATATCGATATAAATTTGTGATGGCATTTTATAATATAATAAATATATTTTTATAAAGTATTAAAAAGTTCCTTGGTATTATTATATTATTTAAGTATGCCATTCTCGTATTATATGATATTATAAATAACTATTAACTATTAACTTTAAACTTTATATTAATAATAATATTTAATTTAATTGTAATATATTTATAGATATATTAATATAGAGTGTAACATTATGATATTTTACAGAATAAAATCATTATACTTTAAATTAAGAATATTTATATATTATATAACATATTAATTAAATTAACTATCCGACATAAATTGTAAAACATTCACATAAAGCTCTACCTTTCTATATTAATATAATAACATTATTTCCTTCTAGAATGATTACTGCATTTCATTATGCTGTCATGTATCGCAAATAGATGCACAAGTAATGGAGCATTCGATCTTCTATTAGACGTAAATATCACGTGTTCATATCTCGTGGTAAGCATACGTCCATTGAATGTAAGTAAATTGATGTGGCTTCAATACGAAAAACTTCCCATCTAAGTAGTCTTAGTATATATGATAAGTTTCTATTTCTAAAACTGTATTATTTAAAAAATTAATAACTTAATAACCCCTTAATAACCCCTTAATAAACCCTTAATAACCCCTTAATAACACCTTAGTTAACCCTTTAATAACCATAATAACCTTCTGGTTTTTCCAAACGTATACAATTCTAAATTTATAAAAAAAATTGTTTACTGTTACAAAATACAATATTAAAGTTGTATATATGTAGAAAAACTAAAACTAAAATAAACTAAAATATATTTATTTATAATATATTATTATATATATATATAGATATAGATATATTGATTATTTTAATCGATTTATGTTGTTGTAGTCCTGTCATCTCATTCAAGAACTTAGATTACGTGTCACTTATAACCATGGTGCCATTTTAAATGTATCTAATGTCCCTTCGAAGCCGCTCTCATGTTAAGGCATCCATAGTTTTAACGATGCCGATCATTAGAGTATACACAATTATATAAAATCACTTCTAAATATTATTTTAAAGCCTATTGTATATAGATAAGGATTAAACTCGTATCCTACTAGCTGTATGTAAGACGCCTTAGCCCGCTGAGACAGTGTTACAGTATTACCTTACTTACCTTACTAGACTAGCTATACAGTCCGCATTAATGAAGTTTCTAGAATAACTGAACATCTTTAAAATATATTTTATAATGTTTCTCATGTATAAATATTTTTAACAAATTTAAAAAGTTTATTATATTATATATATATATATATATATATATATATATATTTACATATTATATTATATATGTATATATAGATAGATAGATTTAGTGACTAATAGGAATCTTAGATTAGTAAACGTGGCAAATAATATAAAATAAAAATATAATCATATTAAAAATAACTAATAATAAAATATTTTAGTTTTCTTCTGAATAATTATATAGATGGCTCAATCTTAGATGTCGAGGTATGTGAAAGTCTACAATTTCCGACCCATAATATACTCTTTGTAATAACCTATTAAATATTAAATATTTGTATTTGAAATTTATAATTAGAATAATATTATTGCAATAAATAATTGTGTATTTTATTGAATTTTTGATATAATTGTATTGACAAGAAAACAAAAGGGGGTCGGAAATTAGATATATATGCTACACACATTGTGCGTAATTCCGACCCCCAAAAATACGAGTGGTAGAAATAATTGTAGTAATATAATATTATTTAATATGTATGTATTAATCAATATGTCTATAATCGAATTGGATCATGAATTATTTGCAATATTAATGATACATACACATTACAACTAATTTCAAGTAAAATACGGATCTATTTTGATTGGATATTATAAATCACATGGGATCGGTATTAAGGTAATTTATGGGATCGGTAATAGGAAAATAGTATTGGGGAAAGTAACCTAATACGGACACTTTAACAATAAATGGTCTTAACATGTTATGACTCATTATTCAAAAATTACAATATATTAATATTATATGATTATAAATAGTATTGTGATTTTAAAATGTTATTTAATCTTTTAATTCCATAGATAACGGGGGTGTCCGTATTCGGTATCCATCTCCGAATACATACACCCTGTGTTATAATACGGACACCCTAAATAAAAACTATATAAACTATATATTATTGATAAATCAATCAAATAATTTACAATTACATTATTTATAATTAATTTTATGAATAATTTATTCTAATTTAATTAGTTAATCATTTATTTATTTTTATTATTTTTCTAATAAATAATACTATTTAAGTATCTAAATAATACAATTTTTAGATTTAGCTTTATTGGTGGTATTAATATTATAACGCACTCGATTTTATGAAAATCAGAATAGTTCATACACTGTGCGCTGATTGGTTATATGGTGTCCGTATTAAGACATCTATA
Organism: Osedax fenrisi; assembly: GCA_964019155.1. Taxonomy (NCBI): domain Eukaryota; kingdom Metazoa; phylum Annelida; class Polychaeta; order Sabellida; family Siboglinidae; genus Osedax; species Osedax fenrisi. The sequence goes on from OZ025242.1 coordinate 27,901,787, forward strand.
GTGTCCGTATTAGGGACTTATATAACCTCTATGTATATGATTATAACTTAATTAATATTTGATAACAAATATAGAAATTATATAAATATACTTTTAGAATGCTCTATTTTTTAATAATATAGTGTTATATTATATATCGATACATTTGTATATTCTTGAGAAGGTTTTAAGTTGAATTTTTTTTTCATAAATTCAAAAACGTAATACAAAAATCAGTTTATTGGATATATGGGCAATATTTTGAATAATTACAAAATTAAAAATTAATTTTGTAGACTATTTATATGATTATGAATATTTTATTCATTAAACATTTTTTTGTAGGATTTATGGTTTCTGAGATACCAAGAGTGTCCTTATTCGGGCAATGTCCGTATAGTGTTACTTTCCCCTAGGTTGCTATAATTAAGATATAATGGTTAATACTTTTTTAAATTAAATTATATTTTAATATTTATAAATATGTAATTGATCTACAATAGTATGCGTATAATTACTTTTCTTTTAAGTATTTACAATGATTTAAAAATAGATATTTTTCAAATATTTTAAAAATCACATTTTATCAAATTATAATAGTAGGATTGAATATGTTGACAAACAATATACTTATTCATATCTACCATTAAATTACTAATATTTTATGTACATATTATTTTTATATATATTTAGTTAGGGAATATACAGATATATGAGATGGGTCGGTATTAGAAGTGGGTCGGTAATTGGATACTTTCCTCTCTAGGTTTCCTCTATATACCATTCAATATCGCGGCTACAGCACGTAGACAATATCTGTAGACGTATCTAGCCTGCATGAGAATATTGTAAATGTATATAATGTAAATGTAATTTATATTTTCGTGTAACGTTAATTACTATCGAATACAATGTTAATATTTAGTTGTATTGTATTTATTGTTATCTGCTTTTTCTTGAATTTAATTATTAAATTGAACTGCGTACAAACTAAATTACTAAATTGTCAATATCATATTAAATTATGTTATATGCATTTTTTTATATTTCTAAATTATATTATATTATATTATAATCTATAAGATATATTTTATTATGTATTATATTATATATATATATATATATATATATATATATATATTTATGAACATAATTCTAACAATAGAAATTCTATAAATGTTATAATCTAGGGTTCATTTCTAAAGTAAAGGGTATTTCTATAACCAGTAAGTTCATTGGGTGTATACTGTTGTGATATGCCGGTTTACACTAATGCTATATATCTCAACGTAAATATTTCCTCTATGATTTAGAAAACGCTATTAATAAACTAACTGATATCATAAATAATATTGTTATATATCTTATATTACAGTATCGATGAAAGCATTCTAGAGCGTTCTAAATCAACGTAATAATGAATTAGTATTCATAAATTATAACTTATTCTGATACCGCGACGAATTTAGAATACAAATGTGGGTGTGAAATGTCTTTGTTATCAACGCGTGTACATTCCTGTAAAAGTAGCATTCGTGTGTGTGTTATGTAATGCATTGTTTAGTGATGACAGCATTCCTTATTGTCTAAATAAACTATTATTGTATCGCCACTTTGTTATGTAATATTCCGACTAAACAATTTAAAGTAAATACCTGTACGGTATGAACCCCATGCCGGTGATTAGAAATAGCGACTCACAACTATAGAAAATAGTTAAATAATACTATAATATATAGTATATACTATAGTAATACATGTTATATGCTATAATATACTTTCTTGGGGTATATATATATATTAGTTTATTAGTGTAGACTGTAGCCTTTGATGTCTTGATCGCGTACCACAAATCTAAATCTCTTATACTGTGCATATTTATCTGCTTCATTTCTTCTGCACATATACGTACAATGCAGGACATACAATGCAGGACATACATTGTATGACGTACATTGTATGACGTACATTGTATGACGTACAGTGCATGTATTACGTGTGTTTGTACTACTTTCAATGTGGATATCACTTTGTGTGATATATGACATATATATTTTTTTTATTTTGGATAGTATTATTATTACTATTACTATTACTATTGTCATTATCGAATGGTAACTAACTAATACACACATGTGTATTACGCATTTATTTAAAACAAGCTAAATACTCTTCTGCTGGTACCCTCCGATTATTATCGCTAATATTTACTAAACAAATTAATTCATGTATTCATTGATTATATATATATATATATATATTTGTGTATTTATATTCCTATATGTATAATTTTAATATATGTAAATAGTACTTATTCTACTAGATTATATTACACTATATTATGTTGATCTACTAGCATATTTAGGATGACATTAAATACTTTTTTTACACTTGAACCAGGAAATATGCAATATATGATATTATAGTTAATAAATCATGAAGCAAATAAAGGTCTACTTTCAGATGTATTAACAACTCTTTAGCATACAATAAACTCTACAAGTGAACTATATTTACATACATGATTGATTTATATAATATACATATAACCTATATTGAATTGAATTGAACATATTTATTGAGTTTTAAATTAGAATTAAATGTCATCTTTTTTATTTCATTTTATCATCATTAGTATTATTTTCTCGGCTGGGGAAATTCTCTTCAAACTAATAAGGTCTTATTGTTCTCGTTTTCACCGATATATAATCAATTAATACAATCTTTCTATATAATATATATATATATGTATATATGATTAATGAGTTTCTGTGTACCTTATTAAATCTACACGTTATATAGCTCCGGGTGTAGTATGTATATAGTAGTAGTATAGTAGTAGTATGTACTATATAATGTGCCGCTAGTTGATACCCAAGTATTGCGTAACTGGGCTTACGTAACTTTATCATAATACACGTATGTCGTAGCATCCGGGTTGCCAACGGTTCAGTAGGACAGGACATAACATGCATGGTTTGATGCACTGGCCTCGTTCGTTATTAGGAGGTATCCTTGACGTATTAGTTAACACGACATATTTAACATTGCATATTTAACTTGACATATTTAACATAGCATATTTAACACGACATATTAAACACAACATATTTAACAATGCATATTTAACACAGCATATTTAACACGACATATTTAGCACAGCATATTTAACATGATATATGTAACACAGCATATTTAACACGACATATTTAACACAGCATATTTAACATGATATATTTAACACAGCATATTTAACACGACATATTTAACATGATATATTTAACACAGCATATTTAACACGACATATTTAATACTATATATTTAACACGACATATTTAACACGACATATTCAACACTACATATTTAACACAATATATTTAACAATGCATATAGTGAAAAAGGCATATTTAACATGCCATATTTAACAAAGTATATTTAACACGACATATTTAACACGACATATTTAACACAGCATATTTAAAACGACATATTTAACACGACATATTTAACACGACATATTTAACACAGCATATTTAACATGACATATTTAACATAGCATATTTAACACAGCATATTTAACACGACATATTTAACATGACATATTTAACATGATATATTTAACACAGCATATTTAACACGACATATTTAATATATAATATTTAACACGACATATTTAACACAATATATTGAACACATCATACAGTGAATACAGCATATTTAACACGACATATTTAACACAGCATATTTAACACGACATATTTTACATATAATATTTAACACAATATATTTAACACGACATATTTAACACGATATATATAACACGACATATTGAACATATCATATGTAAAACAACACATAGTGAATACGGCATAACATGAACACTACACATAATCACACATTGAACACAGCACATAATGTTCAGCTGCAGGCTACGTACGATATCGAGTATGCGGTCCATATTAGCCGTGACTCAGCATTCATATGTGAATGTTATATATAAACCGTACGACAGGTCGCGAGTTATTATTAGTCGCTAACCTTTATCGGTTAACCATTATTGATGTGTACATCCGTGATAAATAGACCCGATAACTAAATTGTAAACAATTGGAATGGGGGGTATTACGGGTAGGGTATTACCTATATTGGTGAGGCTTTTTTAGTGATTAAATTCTACGCGTGCATTAAAAAGTTGTTCTAATTGAACTTTTATATTTGTTATGTCACATATTTATAGATATAACTAATAAATCGCCTACGTCACTAATCCTAAAATAGATGATATTTAGTATTTTTAGAATTTAATTTCTTCCTATTTAATAAATTATTTTTAAATAATATTTACATATAATTAAAACGTCTATAGTCAGCCATTGAATAATATTTAAATTGTATCGAATATAAATGTATTTTTTGTGTTTACAAAATAGATATTACCGACAGGTTTTATCTAATAGATGCTATATATATATATATATATATAGAATATTTGCTTATTCATTATTTTAATAATTCTATTTGCAAGTATTCAAAAAATGAGACTAAAGTTTAAATAATTAGACAACCATATAGGTTACGCTATATATACACTATTTAATCCTATGAATCATGTGAAATGATTCAATGACAACTGTGTGATCCTATAATAAATATGCGTAAACTTAGAGTAACGAATTTACGTGTATACAATATCTCATCTACGATCGAATGTGCGAAACCAATCGTATACGATGTATGTGTGAATTTAGAGAATTCACTAATGTTAACATTATCCGAATTTCACTTTATCTGATATTATTGTAAGGGCCAATGATACTTCACCCGTTTTACCTGTAAAAGACAGACAATATATGTCTACTAAAAGTATAGTGACTGGGGTATTTGAGCAAGACATGACACTATTTTTATTATTATCTAGAAAACATTTATAATTAGAGAAAGTATTATATGGTATACTCGGTATAAGACAATACAAATTAGATCTACTAATCGTGTACTGATAACATAACAAAATATACTTTTGTTTACCTATTTTGTAACAAATATGTATCTGAACATTTTATATAATAATATTATATTATAAATTATAATTATGTATGATTAAATTTGTATTATTATTTGTCAAATACTCTAAAAAAAATGATAAAGGTCAATGAAGAAGTTAATGAAAAACAATATCAACATTCGATAAATAACTTGATCGAAACAAAATGTGTCAAAAAATATTGTTTATATTATTTGGAAATAAATGTATATACAATATACAATATTAATTATGTATCAATAATAAATGTATGATAATTATTTAAATAAAATTATTTAATTCAATGTATATTTAATCAAATTAATATTATAATTAATATATAATAGTATCGTAAGCTAATTATATATTTTTATTTAAGGGGATCCCGCACATTTAAAGTGATGCTAATTTATTTATTTTCATATTTTGTTGTATTCCATAATAATACTTATTGTAGTGTTTTTATTATCTGTAAAAAAATTAGACATGAATTCAGTCTAGAAATTGCATAAAAATTTGTTTTTTGACGATAAGATAATGCTATTATATACTATTCAATATTACATTTGTTATGCTGTCAAACTTCAAACGCTGTTTTCTCAGAATAATTATTTCGAGCTAGGTATGTGAATTCAAACATATATAACATAAAAACTATAATAATTATAATATTATTTTGTTATGCTTTATATAGAATGTAATTATATGAATAGTAAAATAGAGAGATAATTAATAAAAGGTAAAGTAGTCATTGTATAAAATGATAATTTATATAGAAATACCATAATTTTATTATTGCTACTTTTTAACTTAGATATATATATATACTATAATAAATAATAATATTAAAAATAAATTTGTATTTTGCTATGCATGTATATGTTATGAATACAATACAAAAAAAATTAGGTCAATTGAATGAATAAAATATCAGTTTTATTTTTTTTAGTGGACCTGTTTTTCCTATCTATTTATACACGAAATTGGCAAATTGCGTGTTATGTGCGGGATCCCCTTAAGATTATTAAATTTTGTTAATATAAATTAAATATGCATTATTATCTTCTAAATAATTATATTAATATATTACTTATATAATAATAATAATAATAATAATAATAATAATAATAATAATTTAAATATTTTTTTAAATATTTATTACAACATAATGTATATAATTAATAAATATAATAAATAATTATTATATTAATATATGATTATTAGTATATATATATATATACTTGATAAATATATAGTCTAGTTTATATAATACGTGTATACGTGTGAATGCGTTCGAATTATTTATAAAACATCACAAGCCGTAAACATGGTAGGATAAATATATTCCGTTACGCGTTAAAGGTGATATCAGCATCAGTGAATCTGTAGGGTAAGTACCCCGTAGGGTAAATACCCTTTACTTATAAGTACAGTGGCCATTCGTTCACCGTAACTTAAGTCCGTCGGGTATTATATAACGATTATAATAAACAATCGCTCCGCTATAGATCACTACAAGGTTAATTAACGGACTTTTTGTATCGAATATGGCAATGCTAGTTCCTATATATACGCGCTTTTTATCAATTTCATACACTTGTGTACATAATTCAGTGTTATTTAGATACAAAAAATATAAATGTGTTCAATAGGAAACCACTAAATCATGTCATATGTTTGTACTTATCTTTAGATTATACAAATTGAATGAAAAAAATCATTAAATATATTTAAAGAGTTATATATATATATTATATATATATATATATATATATATATATATATGTATAGTATACTATGTATATATGTAATATATAATATTAAATAATGATATGTTCCGCTATTCTATAATTATATCACGTGCATATTGAAATTGTGTCATTCATTCACAACTACTTTCATGGTCATTTACTTCCGCATGCAGTTTCATAAATATAATATTAGCCACGTGTTTTAATAAAAAAACACGTTCATAATACACGTTTTAAGATACGAAAACATGCGTTGCATATGAATATATACATATATATATATATATATATATATATATATGCGTATATAATTACATAAAATAGTGCACATAATGTATTGATAATACACACGATTCTGCCTAGAATTATTTATGTATAAGTGCGTTGTTTATGAAAACAGGTAAGAAACTTTAGTACGGCGTGCATCTATACTCGCGTACTGTCTATTGCTTATAGTTGTATGTGTATATATACGTATGTTTGTATAAATATATACATATACATATATACATATATATATATATATATATATATATATATATATAAAAATATTTATAAATACACGTATGAACGTATACTACGACCACTACCCTGTAGCCCGATAGATAAACCAGAATCGGGAAAACGTCTAAAAATTTGTTCTACGATAATCGCTAATACGAACGAGTATACGAATAATAAGTAGGTCAACGTACGCGATGCGTGGATAGATCGGTCGGTGGGCGTGTCCGTGCTTATATTAGGGATAAGGGGGCGCGGCTACCTCCGGGAAATGTTAATAGTCTGCTAGTACTACCACCGGCGTACATTAGACGTCACCCGGCACCCGTACTCTTCGTCGCTTTATTACATAATAGTTGGCGCTATAGTATTACGTAACAATATATAGTAACGCTAAACGATTACGTAACAATACGCTGACGTAACTGTTGTTCGTGACGAGATGCCGACCAGGACGGGAATACAGCTGCAGAGGACATCGCAGACGGTACCCTGGGGTTTCAGACTTCAGGGAGGCCTGGATTATCGACTAGCTCTTTCGGTTAAAAAGGTTCGCGATAATGATCACTCGATAGTAATGTCTGATTAGTAACGAATGTAAGTTATAATGATATATACATGGTATGTACATGTAATGCAATGGTAGTTGTCATTACAGCATGCTGTATATGTAATTATTATAAGATGACCAATGCTTTGTTGATAATTATATATAACTATTTATATATATATATATATATATTGATATTAATAGTAGTCGTGTTGGTGCATGGACTGGGTATGTAGTGATGAGGCATTCAAATAGTAAAAACTTCTTAAAATAGCTACTGAACTTGTAATGTTCGAGAAACTCCTGTTCGAAATTATAAATTCTAAATAAAAACAAATCGAACGAGGGGCCACCGTTGATTGGCTGAAATGTCACGGGGGCGTGGCGACAACCGGCCACCGTACATGGAACTAAAACACCGTTCACCTATCGAGCCGGAATGTCAACCGGTGTAGTCGGGCTAGTCTGGCTAAACGTGACGCTTGATAATTATGATTATTAATTATAATTCATCTGACCGGCCGGCGGTCGTACATCACCAGAGTCGTAGAGTAATGATATATCATAAACACCAGAGTCGGCGCGCCCCCTTTTGTACGCGGATACTGAGAAATGCGGAAATTGCCGCACTCTTGATAATGCCGCCTATTGTAAATCTTTATCGTGAATTACGTAGAGGTTTAAGTCGAGTTATTAGTGGTATACCAATAGTAGTACAATCGTTCGTGTAAAGGTTATTGTAACCGTATCGAAAGCTTTATTAGAGGTGTAGAAGGTGCTAAAGGTTGATATTGATGTATTGTTATATACTATAAAGAAGGGGGCGTATGCGCGTCGTTATACGCCTTCGTACAGGTGAGACGGAGCTTGCGATTATTCGCGCCAGAAATAATCGCAGCGATATATTTTGTATCTATAAAAACCGCGAGAATCCGCGAGAATCCGCGAGAATTCGCTGCGTGGCTGCCGCAGCCTAATCTAAGCGCCGACGCGATACTCCGGTGACGTCATCGTGAGATACTTGCATCGGGGTCACGTGATTACCAACTTTAGTTGCAACTATATACGTATATATACGTATATATATACGTATATATACGTGTGTATAATATCGATATAAAGACAGCTTTCGGATCATGTGAACAAACGTCCGATCGCATATTTGCTTTGGTTTGTTGGGTTCAGTTTTGATTTTTGAAAGTTTTTTTAGCTGCATTACATCCCATGTCTCACTTGGAATTAAACCCAACAAACCAAAACAAACTATGCGATCGGACACTTGTTCACATGATCCGAAAGTTGTCTTTATATCGATGATACAGGCGCGCCTAAACGGAACCCTTTCACCGTGTTATATCGTACAGATCGGCGTCGCTCTTAATTCGTAATAGATGCATTCATACGTGTGTGTGTATCATGTATAAATGTATACAGTCAACTCCCGATTAGCTAGAAACCCCGATAACTCTCGGTGCTAGGCTGCGGTTTTGTACCGATGTTAACGCATGTTGGAATGGGTCTTGGATAACTCGTAAACTCGATATCTTAGATTTGTTGGTGATTTCGATTCAGAATAAGCGGGAGTTAACTGTGTGTGTGTGTGTGTGCGGTGTGTGCGTGTGCGTGTTAATTATAGTAAGCACAGATATCATAATAGTTATTGGAGGTGTTGCGCATTGTTTGATCAGTAAGTATTCAAACCTGAATAAGTATATGTTAAGGTAATTAATTATAATTTAAAAATAATTTAAAATATAGTTCAGATTGTATGTTATATATATAAAGATTAACAATAAATATTCGTATTTTTATAATTCAAAAGTGAGTTAATTGTAAGATTCACTTTACTCGTGATTTGGTTCTAAATGTAACACACATATATGTTATATAACATAATCTATACATAACTAATAAAGATAGATATCGTTAATATTTGATATTGTTATTACGAAAAGTAATCTATTAATAGATATATCGATTATAAATAATTATGTAATTAGCATATGTCATATGAATAATGGTAGGCTACATAGGCAATATTAACGATAGTTTTCGATATTAAATGTTAAAAAGTCATGAGAAGTTATAAAATGGTATGACAAGCAAATATTGACTCCAATCTAATAATAATCACGTAACAGTCAGTGAAGAATAAAAAGTGTTATGTCATCTGAATAACAAATATTATTTATTGCATTTCCGTATAAACAACAACCTATTTTGTTTTTATTTAATTTACCAATCATAGGATTAGTAAATATATAAATAGCATTAGCAAGACCTCTTATAACCTCGAGGTTATAGGAGGTCTTGGCATTAGTGATTTATAATTACTTATAAATATACTTATAAGTACATTTACCTTTTAGGGTGGGTTACGCCACTTTTTAATATAAACTACTGTAATATACTAACACATCATTGTATACATTGCCTATAGGAATTATACATATTTATGATATCATAATTAAGAATAGGACAACAAATTTCTAAATGTTGGCAACTAAATTGCTGTTGAAAAATTAACAAATTTCAAGATGAGAAGACACGACCGACGGTCGTCGACCGTGTCGAAAAAAATTGCTCGTGCAAATTTTTTTAAATATTATAATATAATCCAATTAAAAATCAAACAATACGTAAGTGAATTTATTTGTTGACATAAAGAGTTTCGTTAACAGATAAGTTAATATGAAAATGTAAACTATATTGTATATATAGTATATATATATAGTAACATTTAACATTCTCTACATACTTATAATCAAACGAAGAGGGGAGAAAGTATATTGTTTACCTATTCTTTTGATTACGATTATTATAGATCACGTTAAAATTTAGCCTACTATTTGTAGGTTATGTGTGATTCACATATTTCTCACTTAATGTAATGTATTAGTATATTAGTATATACACAATTAAATATTTCAATAACAAAATGTAATAAATATTAATTCAGAGAATGTTACAGTATTGCATTATAAAATAAATTATGTTATAATAAATATACATTATGATTCATAATGTATAATTTATGAATCGTAATTTAGGATTGATAAAATAAACATTAATAATAAATGGGAGTGATATATATATATATATATATATATATATATATATATATATATATTATATCACCTTACAAAAATGTTGGGAAGGGTATATCTCTCAGTTCCTCCTGTATATCCTCATGCAACAAATTATTAAACAATAGTAACGTATAGATACTTATAATTACTTAAGGTTTAAGTTACGTGTATGTACTTATATTTACTTATAATGATACTTATATATACCTATAGGTATATATATATATAGTATTTATAGTTATGTAGTATTACTTTTAGTTACTTATAGTTAATTTTAATTGTAGATATATATATATATATATATATATATATATATATGTATAGTTACTTATAGTATGTATAGCTACTTATATATACTTTTAGTTACTTATCGTTACTTGCAGTTAAGTATGGATACTCATAGTTAAGTAAAGTTACTTATTGATACTTATAAGTATAATAAGTATAAACTATCTATATAGTTAATTGTAGTTACTTTTAGTTGCGTATCGTTACGTGTAGTTAAGTATGGTTTCTTATATATATATATATATATATATATATATATTAACTGCCTGTGTGGCTCAGTGGCTAAGGCGTCAGATACACAATCAGTATGACACTGGTTCGAGCCTCGTCCGGACCATTAATTAATTTTATAAAATGGGTCTTAAAATATTATTTAGAAGTGATCTTATATAATTGTGTATAAATAAATGATCGGCTCTCGTTAAAACCATGGATGACTTAACATGAGATCGGCTTCGAAGGGACATTAGCCATATATGGTTATAAGTGAAAACTTCATCTAAGTTCCTGGATGGGATGAAAGGACTCCACCAAATAAAAATATAACAAAAAATAACAAAATATATATATATATGTGTGTGTATAATATTATATGGTATATAATGTTATAAATACTATATATCTACACTACTTTGGTAAATATCTGGCACACTTTTTATTAGATATATAAATTTATTATTATAATGAAATTATCCACAGGGGCATACCTAGAACGTACATTGACGTCTTACATGTAAGACGTACTCTACTGGCAGGGCATACACCCCCAGTGGGGCGCCTCCCTCTTCAAAGATTATATATATATATATATCCATTATCTAGTATTGCATATTAAATTTGTTAATATAATATAATTAATAATTTGGTTAAGATAATATAAATACATGTATTTTATAAATTGAATTTCCACTGACAAATTCCTGGATCCACCTTTACCTATGATATCGACTCCTATCAATTTATTAATTAGAAATAAGATTTAAAATTAACACACCACATTGTTACAGTTACTTATTACCTTAGTTAAGTTGTACTTATTACATAACGTGTATTAATAAGTATAGCGTTAATATTGTATTTCTTTATCAAGTGAAATATATCAATCGCGATTCAATACGCCTTCATTACATAATAACATTATCAGCTATTATTATGTAACATCGACCTCACTATAAAGTATACTTAGCATACTAACTTATATTATTATATATATATATATATATATATATATATATATATATATAACATATCACTTATATTGTTATATATATACCTATAGGCATTCTGTTTATCATTGATTATTTGATATCTATTACGCATACTTATATAAGAATGTCGAGGACTAAGCGTATATTCGTAAATACTTGATAACTGTGAGGTCATACATACGTTATATTGCGTAACGTATCGCTGCACGTAACGCTTACGTAAGAGCTATTGCGTAAGAGCTATTGCGTAACGTGAGATAATACAGATAATGGAAGATACGTGTACACACACACACTATACCGAGAACAATGTATGCGGGTTCCCTATTGTTGCGGGTAAGTCGGATATATCAGGATGAGTAAACACTGGCGGTAAAAAATGAAATCAGTATCCCGGGGTATATGAGGGTATATGAGTGTATATGAGGGTCTATATATATATATATGCAGTTTGTATGAATAACTCACCTGTTTATGAAAAACAAAAACAAAGATAATATGCATCTATTATATTTCATCCACGCCTAAATCTGCAGATATATATATATACATATATACATACACACACATGTATATATATAATATATATATATATATATATATATATATATATATAATAATTTATAATTAATCCTCGCATATATTTATTATTATTATTATTATTATTATTATATAATCAACATTATCACGCGTCTACGGAAAACAATAATATTTACACATAAGGTGCCATAAATACATAGGAAGCTATTCACATACTTCATATACGATACGGAATTATAATTCCGATTCGGCAAATATATATATATATATATATATTCATACACTATATGTATTACCTAATTACCTATATATATATATATATATATATATATATATATATATATATATATATATATATATATATAGGTAAATATATAAATAATAACAAACATACGTATATATGTACGTATATATTCAATAGATAATACACGAATGTTTACCGATGATATAACGGTTAATAGTTAAAGGGGTGTTAGCGGTTGTAGAGTTGTTGGTGCAGGTCCTACATTGTAGGGGGTACGGATGTGTGGGGTTACTTACTGTTGTAGAACCTATAGGTATATATGCTGTAGGGGGTGTTGAAGTTTGTGTAGGGTGTTAATATATGTGTATTTAAACAACTCCATTGTGTAACCCCCCCCCCACTTCTGTTACATCCGAATTCTTTGTTTACCTCATATTTTCGTTTTCTAGTTTTTCGTTGTTTCGTTTTTACACTCTCAAGAATATTATACAATTATTTGAGTGTCTAAATAAATACCTATCATCATCATCATCATCATTGTAGGGTGTTGATGTTTGTGGGGTTATTTACGGTTGTAGGACCTACGATGTAGGGTTTATTGATCGTTCAGGGTATCCATTGTTTTCTAGGCTATTAACGGTTATTTCCCCCAATATATATATTGTATATATACTTGAATATATTGTATATATACCTGTATACAGGATTATTGAAATGTTGCAGAGATACCGACAGTTGTAGGGTTGTTAGTGGTTATATTGATGTTGATGGTTCTGGGTCTTAAGATGTAGGGCTGTTAGTGGTTATATTGATGCTGATGGTGCTGGGTCTTAAGATGTAGGGCTGTTAGTGGTTATATTGATGTTGATGGTTGTAGGTCTTAAGATGTAGGGCTGTTAGTGGTTATATTGATGTTGATGGTTCTGGGTCTTAAGATGTAGGGCTGTTAGTGGTTATATTGATGTTGATGGTGCTGGGTCTTAAGATGTAGGGCTGTTAGTGGTTATATTGATGTTGATGGTGCTGGGTCTTAAGATGTATGTCTGTTAGTGGTTATATTGATGTTGGCGGTGCTGGGTGTTAAGATGTAGGGCTGTTAGTGGTTATATTGATGTTGATGGTTCTGGATCTTAAGATGTAGGGCTGTTAGTGGTTATATTGATGTTGATGGCTGTATGTCTTAAGGTGTAGGGCTGTTAGTGGTTATATTAATGTTGATGGTTCTGGATCTTAAGATGTAGGGCTGTCAGTGGTTATATTGATGTTGATGGTTGTAGGTCTTAAGATGTAGGGCTGTTAGTGGTTATATTGATGTTGATGGCTGTAGGTCTTAAGGTGTAGGGATGTTAGTGGTTATATTGATGTTGATGGTGCTGGGTCTTAAGATGTAGGGCTGTTAGTGGTTATATTGATGTTGATGGTGCTGGGTCTTAAGATGTAGGGCTGTTAGTGGTTATATTGATGTTGATGGTGCTGGGTCTTAAGATGTAGGGCTGTTAGTGGTTATATTGATGTTGATGGTTGTAGGTCTTAAGATGTAGGGCTGTTAGTTGTTATATTGATGCTGATGGTGCTGGGTGTTAAGATGTAGGGCTGTTAGTGGTTATATTGATGTTGATGGTTGTAGGTCTTAAGATGTAGGACTGTTAGTGGTTATATTGATGTTGATGATGCTGGGTCTTAAGATGTAGGGCTGTTAGTGGTTATATTGATGTTGATGGTTCTGGGTCTTAAGATGTAGGGCTGTTAGTGGTTATATTGATGTTGATGGCTGTAGGTCTTAAGATGTAGGGCTGTTAGTGGTTATATTGATGTTGATGGTGCTGGGTCTTAAGATGTAGGGTTGTTAGTGGTTATATTGATGTTGATGGTGCTGGGTCTTAAGATGTAGGGCTGTTAGTGGTTATATTGATGTTGATGGCTGTAGGTCTTAAGATGTAGGGCTGTTAGTGGTTATATTGATGCTGATGGTGCTGGGTCTTAAGATGTAGGGCTGTTAGTGGTTATATTGATGCTGATGGCTGTAGGTCTTAAGATGTAGGGCTGTTAGTGGTTATATTGATGTTGATGGTTCTGGATCTTAAGATGTAGGGATGTTAGTGGTTATATTGATGTTGATGGTGCTGGGTCTTAAGATGTAGGGCTGTTAGTGGTTATATTGATGTTGATGGTGCTGGGTCTTAAGATGTAGGGCTGTTAGTGGTTATATTGATGTTGATGGCTGTAGGTCTTAAGGTGTAGGGATGTTAGTGGTTATATTGATGTTGATGGTGCTGGGTCTTAAGATGTAGGGCTGTTAGTGGTTATATTGATGTTGATGGTGCTGGGTCTTAAGATGTATGGCTGTTAGTGGTTATATTGATGTTGATGGTGCTGGGTGTTAAGATGTAGGGCTGTTAGTGGTTATATTGATGTTGATGGCTGTAGGTCTTAAGATGTAGGGATGTTAGTGGTTATATTGATGTTGATGGTGCTGGGTCTTAAGATGTAGGGCTGTTAGTGGTTATATTGATGTTGATGGCTGTAGGTCTTAAGATGTAGGGCTGTTAGTGGTTATATTGATGTTGATGGTGCTGGGTCTTAAGATGTAGGGCTGTTAGTGGTTATATTGATGTTGATGGCTGTAGGTCTTAAGATGTAGGGCTGTTAGTGGTTATATTGATGTTGATGGTTCTGGGTCTTAAGATGTAGGGCTGTTAGTGGTTATATTGATGCTGATGGTGCTGGGTCTTAAGATGTAGGGCTGTTAGTGGTTATATTGATGCTGATGGCTGTAGGTCTTAAGATGTAGGGCTGTTAGTGGTTATATTGGTGTTGATGGTTCTGGATCTTAAGATGTAGGGCTGTTAGTGGTTATATTGATGTTGATGGCTGTAGGTCTTAAGATGTAGGGCTGTTAGTGGTTATATTGATGTTGATGGTTCTGGGTCTTAAGATGTAGGGCTGTTAGTGGTTATATTGATGCTGATGGTGCTGGGTCTTAAGATGTAGGGCTGTTAGTGGTTATATTGATGCTGATGGCTGTAGGTCTTAAGATGTAGGGCTGTTAGTGGTTATATTGATGTTGATGGTTCTGGATCTTAAGATGTAGGGATGTTAGTGGTTATATTGATGTTGATGGTGCTGGGTCTTAAGATGTAGGGCTGTTAGTGGTTATATTGATGTTGATGGTGCTGGGTCTTAAGATGTAGGGCTGTTAGTGGTTATATTGATGTTGATGGTGCTGGGTCTTAAGATGTAGGGCTGTTAGTGGTTATATTGATGTTGATGGTGCTGGGTCTTAAGATGTAGGGCTGTTAGTTGTTATATTGATGCTGATGGTGCTGGGTCTTAAGTTGTAGGGCTGTTATTGGTTATATTGATGTTGATGGCTGTAGGTCTTAAGATGTAGGGCTGTTAGTGGTTATATTGATGTTGATGGTGCTGGGTCTTAAGATGTAGGGCTGTTAGTGGTTATATTGATGTTGATGGTTGTAGGTCTTAAGATGTAGGGCTGTTAGTGGTTATATTGATGTTGATGGCTGTAGGTCTTAAGATGTAGGGCTGTTAGTGGTTATATTGATGTTGATGGTTCAGGGTCTTAAGATGTAGGGCTGTTAGTGGTTATATTGATGTTGATGGCTGTAGGTCTTAAGATGTAGGGCTGTTAGTGGTTATATTGATGTTGATGATTCTGGGTCTTAAGATGTAGGGCTGTTAGTGGTTATATTGATGTTGATGGTGCTGGGTCTTAAGATGTAGGGCTGTTAGTGGTTATATTGATGTTGATGGTTCTGGGTCTTAAGATGTAGGGCTGTTAGTGGTTATATTGATGTTGATGGTGCTGGGTCTTAAGATGTAGGGCTGTTAGTGGTTATATTGATGTTGATGGTTCTGGGTCTTAAGATGTAGGGCTGTTAGTGGTTATATTGATGTTGATGGTGCTGGGTCTTAAGATGTAGGGCTGTTAGTGGTTATATTGATGTTGATGGTTGTAGGTCTTAAGATGTAGGGCTGTTAGTGGTTATATTGATGCTGATGGTGCTGGGTCTTAAGATGTAGGGCTGTTAGTGGTTATATTGATGTTGATGGCTGTAGGTCTTAAGATGTAGGGCTGTTAGTGGTTATATTGATGTTGATGGTGCTGGGTCTTAAGATGTAGGGCTGTTAGTGGTTATATTGATGTTGATGGTTCTGGGTCTTAAGATGTAGGGCTTTTAGTGGTTATATTGATGTTGATGGTGCTGGGTCTTAAGATGTAGGGATGTTAGTGGTTATATTGATGTTGATGGCTGTAGGTCTTAAGATGTAGGGCTGTTAGTTGTTATATTGATGCTGATGGTGCTGGGTCTTAAGTTGTAGGGCTGTTAGTGGTTATATTGATGTTGATGGCTGTAGGTCTTAAGATGTAGGGCTGTTAGTTGTTATATTGATGCTGATAGTGCTGGGTCTTAAGTTGTAGGGCTGTTAGTGGTTATATTGATGTTGATGGCTGTAGGTCTTAAGATGTAGGGCTGTTAGTGGTTATATTGATGTTGATGGTGCTGGGTCTTAAGATGTAGGGCTGTTAGTGGTTATATTGATGTTGATGGTGCTGGGTCTTAAGATGTAGGGATGTTAGTGGTTATATTGATGTTGAGGGTTCTGGGTCTTAAGATGTAGGGCTGTTAGTGGTTATATTGATGTTGATGGTGCTGGGTCTTAAGATGTAGGGCTGTTAGTGGTTATATTGATGTTGATGGTGCTGGGTCTTAAGATATAGGGCTGTTAGTGGTTATATTGATGTTGATGGCTGTGGGTCTTAAGATGTAGGGCTGTTAGTGGTTATATTGATGTTGATGGTGCTGGGTCTTAAGGTGTAGGGCTGTTAGTGGTTATATTGATGTTGACGGCCGTAGGTCTTAAGATGTAGGGCTGTTAGTGGTTATATTGATGTTGATGGCTGTAGGGCTTACAGTGAAGGGCTGTTCACTGTTAATGGTGATATTGACGGTTGTGGAGTTGTTGATGGTTGTGTTTATATATAGGGATGCTAATAGTTATTGGGCTGTTGATGGCTGTCGAGACAACCGCTTTATTTATGTACTATTGCGTAATATATAATTCCCTCTGTATGATTTAGTAGGCCGATTATTTTTATTATTTACACATGCATATATATATATATATATATTATATATATATACATATATATATATATATATATATATATATATATATATATATGAATATGAATAAATGTAAACCGTATAATATAAGAACAGTTAACTCTCGATATCTCAGAAACCCCCATATATCAGACACTCCAGTTAAGTCCATTGTAAGTTTAGTTGTATACATAAGCGCGTGTATAAATGTCGATATCTCAGACACATACCACTACCAACTTGTAACCCGTATGTATCAGATAGCCCTGGCTCCTATAGAGGTATTAGATATAGGCCTTATATATAAACTTTAGATAGAGGCTAATTAGGGCTAATTAGATAACTACTAAGCTGCGATATTCGTGTGGGGTCTATGTTATGTGAACTTTCCGCCGCATTGGGGGCGCGATAGGGGCGTGAATGTCAACCGTAAAATATGTGTGTATATTGGTACGGGTAATGTATATGAAATATATACATATGTATGAGTACATACGCGCGTGTGTGTGTATGCGCGTGCGGTATGACTGATACGATGTCAGTAAATGTTCGCATATTCAAGATATGTTTTATTTTTAAATAATCTTATCTTGAATATACAAACATTTACTGACATCGTATATTATATTATATTTATATATATATATATATATATATATATATATATATATATATATATTGTATTACTAATACCACTACTTATATAGGCAAGTAAGGTATCGAGATTTACATTTATCTTTCGTTCGCCTGTGTACATTACTAATGTTACGTAATGTGATGTAATCTGTGGGTATTGTAATACATGTAGGGGAAAGTACCCGATTACCGACCCCCTCCTAATACCGACCCCCTCTCGTATCTCAGTAACTTAAATAGATATCAAAAAATAATATACACACGAAATGTTAGTAATTTAATGATAAATATGAATAAGTATTTTGTTTTAAAAAATATTTAATCCTACAATTATTATTTGATAAAATGTAATATTATATTTTTACTTTTTAAATATTTGAATAATAACTTTTTTTAAATCATTGTAAATACTTTATTATTTAAAAGAAAACTTAATACAGAGCAAAATATTGTAGATCAATAAAATGTGTATGAGTATTATAAAAATAATTTAATTTGAATAACTATTAACCAAGATATCTTAATTATAGCAACCCATATGATTTTCCTAATACAGACCCCCTAAATTACCCTAATACCGACCCCACGTGATTTATAATATCCAATCAAAATAGATCCGTATTTTACTTTAAAATATGTCGTAAGTTGTTTGTGTATCATTAATATAGATTTAGGATTCATGATTCCAGTTGATTATATACATAGGTGATTAATAAATAAATATTAAATAATAATATACACTATTTTAATATAATTACTATAAAGTTTAAATTTAAATTTAATATTACTATTAAAACATGAATTCAATAAAAAATAAATTGCGTGCATGTTATAATTAATTATATTTATGTATATCTACTAGTTTATTGGATATTATAATACTACAATTATGTATACCACTTTTAGGGGGTCGGTAATAGGAGAAGGGGGTCGGTATTAGGAACTTGTATCCGATTACCGACCCCCTGTTTATTCTTGTAAATATAATTATATCAAAAATTTGAAATAGCCACTTTATTCATTGCCATAATATTACCCTAATTACAAAATGTCAATTAAATATATTTAATATTGAACAAGCTATTACAAATAATCATTTAGGGGTCGGTAATCGGGGACTTTCCCCTATGTTGTACTGTTATACAGTAGGTAAAGTATACACTATAACTCACTATGCATTACAGTATAGGTATGCATTATAGGTATGTCCTACATCGTATGTTTTGTCTTTAATTCCCCTTAAAGTATGCATTCCTAAGCATTTAGATTCCAGTAAATATATAAATATATATATATAATGTTTTCTAAGTAAGTATCCAGTGAACTATCTACTATCCACTATCAAAGCCTATAGGCTTTGCCACTATTAGATCGGATCTAAATGAAGTATGACTCATACTACTGGTGTAAGTAGTACGTAAGCAATGTAAGCCATACTGTATGTTGTAGGTCCTACTTTAGTCCTACTTTAATACCTTATGATGATGATGATTATGGTTATGATAATGATATATCAAATAAACTATAGTTTATTTGTATAAACACATAAATATATATATATATATATAATAATAATATTAATAATAGATTAAACTATAGTTTATGGTAGTTTCAGTAACGTGATATTAGAAATATTATGAGATATAAAAAAATTAAATATAAATGACCACTTTAAACTGTGGATAAAGATTAACATATAAACCTATTTAAACTCATTATATTTGTCCGACTAAAGCGGTATCTGAGATATCGGAAGTTTACTGTATTTCTATTCACTATTTATATATATACCTGATATATATAAATATATACCCTATGTATATATATATATAATAGTAGTAGTATTACTAATAATAAAAAACATTATATTTTACTATTATATATAATATAGTTATTATTGTGTGTATTAATAGGTTATGTATTAGGTGTATAAATAGGTTCTACAGTACTACTAGTATACCTATAGGTTTGTAACGAATAGTTTAAACGTGTAACTTGAATGCATGGCTATTAAGCGGGGTAGTGTTACATCTCGGTATTGCATAACTGTTAGGTAACCCCGGGGGCGCGGGTATGTTCCATCTTAATCAATTATAGATAATGCAGAAGTTATTTATAGAACAATAAAAAGTGTTGGCGATGTATTTATTTGTATGTGTTCCACTAAATTCCTATAAGTATTCCTATGTATAAACTCCCATTATCTCCTATATTTACTTAGTATATCCTACCCGTATATGTAATTGTATTTATATGTACAATGTTAGATACTTCGAATGCGTAATAGCTTTGATATCTACAATTGTGGTATACATATACATATATGTATACCACAATTGTAAATATCAAAGCTATTGCGCATTCGAAGTATACTATAATCTATAAATATATTACATGTGTATTATTTACCAGTCATGCATATAACGTATGTTAACTCATACACTAATGTTGATAATATCTTCCTATAGGTATTATATATATATATATATATATATATATATAAAACAAATAATATATTTTAAAATAATTAGATTAATATAACCGATCCTAATAGTATTACAATGATGAAATGTAGATTATAATCCGTATTAATACCTAAGTATATAGTATACACATCCTATCTAGGTATACTAGCATGACCTCCTTTAGCTAAAATAGGTCATGATCTAATGAAATAGGTCCCTTCGAAGCCGCTCTCATGTTAAGGCATCCATGGTCTTAACGAGAGCCGATCATTTGTTCATACACAATTATATAAGATCACTTCTTATTAAAATATTATTTACAAATAATATGTAAGATATATTTTAATGTCCGGACATGGCTTGAACCCGCGTCCTACTGCTTGTGTGTCTGACGCTTTAGCCAACTGAGCCACACAGGCAGTTGTAATGTAACTATTACACGATTGTCAATAATAGTAGTCTCTCTTACACTGTACAGCAATATGTTAACCCATATTAAATGTATGTAATATATACAAAGGTATTAGCCATTACCATATGGGGTCTTCTATGTCGATATGAAATGTGAAATATGCATTTGTAACCATTAGTAAATAATCTAGGTAACCTATTGATAATAGGTCGCAACCCACTACCAAGTTATACAAATAAGCTCTTGCTAACAATGTGCTCTACTGATTATCAGCATTAAAGTGCATAGTTAAATATAACCTATGCCCTTTTATAGAGATGTACATCTTAACCTATATATCTATACCTATATCTATAGGCTATAGGTACCTACAGTGGTGTAGTAATGGGGTAGGGTATATAAGATATCGTCATGAAAGGAGTGCGCTTTGAAACAAGCGATGCTAGTATAATCATCTATAATATATTACATCATTAAAATATTGAATTATTAAATGAAATTAATAAAATATCAACAAAGGAAGAAAGAAATTCTGTTAAACTAAATTTGTAATATTACAGAAATTTAACATATGTTAAATTTCTCAACTGAAATCCTACTGATGTTATTATTCGTTATAAATCTATATTTTAAAAGCTGTAGATTATATTTATGCATTACCTAATTCTTCTAACCTTGCTAAAGTTTAGGACTAAGTTTAGGACTTAAACCTTTATCCCAACAATAACGAAGCGTGCAAATTTATATTGATAATTTATTTCAGCTTTTTACTTTGAAGTACGTGCAATCAATCTCTAAACATATAGCTCCTCTTACCTTACCAGATCGGGATAGTTTCCCGAGCAAAAAGGCTCCTCTAAAAGGCATAATAGATCATATATAGTCAAATATTGGTCGTATATAGTTCGTATTAATAAACATGCACTATATTGGTTAATATATTAGGTTAACATATACGCCTAATAGGTTTTATATGTGTTCATAATAGGGGGTTATGCACAAACATGTCTACGCTTATCTTATCTATACATCTATAAAAGTCATTAATTATTATCAAAAATATTATTTTACATCTAGATTAATTTCTCCCATCAGTAAGCATTCAAACTCGCGAATTGTAAATCAAATAAGCTTAACAGACATTTTAGTTGACGAATAATTAAAATAACGTTCGTAAACATAATAAATAACACGCCCCCGTTGACCGATATCACATTACAACACCGGTAACGAAGCGTACAACGTGTGTGTAACCCCCCGCCCCCACCCCGCAGGTGAACCCCCAGTCACCGGCCCACGGCAAGCTCTCCCCCGGAGACGACATACTAGCCATAGGCAGCTACGACACGTGCAACATGACTCACACCCAGGCCTCTCAGATGATTCAGCAGAGCGGAGATATGCTGCAACTCACAGTTCACAAGTTAGCACAGTTACTGGAGTGATGTCGGGGGGGGGGCACTTGTTCGGGCAATGTTAATTGTCCTGAGATTATCCTAGGACGATCCTTAGTTATATCCGTAATGTTAAGATTATTCTAGGATAATCCTTAGCTACCTCATAATGTCAATATTATTCTAGGATAATCCTAAGACTATCCTTAGCTATATCCGTAATGTCAATATTATTCTAGGATAATCCTAGGACAATTCTATCCCAGAACAAATGGCCCCTATACGCTATACACTGTACCCCTATTGATGTTACATTAATGAGGACATAACTTTATTTATATATTTGATAGATACATTCTTATCTCTATAAAACCTCTCACTTCTCAATAATTAGCAATGTTAGGTTGTAATTAACAGTTGTATATATACAGTATACTGTATATATAAATATATATATATATATATATATATATATATATATATATATATATATATATAATATAATGATATATATATTATGTATCAATAAAGATTAAGTAACTAAATAAATAAAACTTAAAAACATAGCATAACATTTATATACATATAGATTACAAATATAAAGCCAGCGTGTAGCCTATATCAGGCACAACACATGCTATAGACTGTCGTACAGACTATGCAACAGGCTTACAGTCATAGGTAGCTAGGTATGGCCGCGTACAAAAGCATTCGTTCTATAAATAGATTATAATATGTAAGATATACGGATAATAATATGCGTCTAAACAATACTAAAGATTTGTATCCAATATAGATGAAGATCTATTTTTTGTAAATATCTAAATAGAAAATGTATATTTAGATTAGCATTATTTAAAGTTGATAGTATTCATAGTTATAGTGCTAACATGTTCTACAAATAGAACATCTCTTTTCCTTATCGCTATAGATTTCTTTTCTAGTTCAACTATACCATTATAATTATTGAGAAATCAACCTACAGCAGTAGTATGTTACTATCAGATATATCTCCCCTACCTTGTAGATATTCCAATCTCTGAGCGTATTACGTATATTTCTACACATACTAAGTGCGCATACTACACATAGATATATAGATAGATAGATAGTTTATAGAGCATTAGATACACACAAAATGACATGAAATAATAATTTGATAAGTAATAAATGTAAAATAGAATACTGGTATACGCATACTGCACCACCACACACACACCTCTACGTGTATGTGTGTACACGCGCGCACACACACGTGTTCTTTAGCGCAACATAACCGTTCATCATCACTACTGCCTTCAGGGGAACCCAGGTGCCTAACCTGAAGCCTAAAGGAGGTGTGAAATTCTCCATCGGTAAAGCACATTCGATTGGCTACTCATAGTTCAGGTTCGTGTACAACTCTTATGTATATTGTTATTGTTATTGTTATGTTGGTAGAGTCATTTCATCCCGTCCAGGAACTTAGATGAACTTTTCACTTGTAACCATACATGGTTCTAATGTCCCTTCGAAGCCACTCTCATGTTAAGGCGTCCATGGTTTTAATGAAAGCCGATAATTTATTTATACACAATTATTTAAGATCACTTCTAAATAATATGTTAAGACCCATTTTAATGGTCTGAACGATGCTCGAACTCGCGTCCTACTGCTCGTGTGTCTGACGCCTTAGCCAACTGAGCCACACAGGTGTTCTTTATTTAGTTATATCTAGTACGAAGATATTATATGATTAATAATCGTACGTATCACCACGAGATGAGATATTTTAATACATTATATCATTTATTCACCTAACTATAAGTATATCTAAATATTGTATACTAAAACACGCTCTTTAACTTATAATTATAGTTATAGTGAATATTCATATACAATTGTATATTTAATTTTCATATATATACATATATATATATAAATATATATATATATATATATTTATATATATATATATATTATATATGAATGAATGAATGAATGAATTCAGTTTATAGACAATTTCTAAGGAGAATCAGTGAAAGCGATGAGCTTTTTTAATTCGATATCTCCTAACAGTAGTGTAATGTCATATTTCATCATCTTCATTCGGATAAAATACAATAAAATTACATAAAAATAGATATTAAAATAAACAATAAACAATAAAACAAAACTAAAACAAAATATAAAAGAAAGAATAAAACAAAACTAAAACAAATATTTGATTCCCATGTTAGCATCCAAAACAAAGTATAAAATATAATTAATACATTTTTCATAATTGTAATATAATATTTATAAAGAATCTAAATATTTGTATCACATATTTTATGTCAATTTTAATAATATTGATATATATATATATATTTGTAGGTTACTATAGGTTATTAATACTGTTTATAATTGTTTTAATTCTAATACTGTTTTTTATTTTAATACTTTTAATTTTTAATACTGTTTAGTTTTTTTTTTTTTTTTTTATTAGTTATGTAAAGTTAAATATATAAAACGTAAAATTTGAAAAATAAATATAAAATAGTTTTGATAAATAGTAATTTTAAAATTTTTTAAACATTTAATACTGTTTTTTTTATGTTTTTAATACTTCTAATTTGTAATACTGTTTTTTTATTTTTTGTGTTTAGTTATATGATGTAAAATATATAAAAATGTAAAATATGTAAAAATGTAAAATTTATATGGAGAAATACCTATTTAATACTGATTTTTTAATAAAGTTTTATAATATAAAATATTTGTTTAATTTACAATATAATATTAGAAGAAATAATATATTTTTAATATTATTAAACATCACACATAAGTGTTATATTTTATATTGGTTAACGAAAAACAATTTCATAACTTTTTTTAATTTATTTATATTTGTTATTTTATTTTTTTTAAGAATATTACCAAATATTATATCATTATAATACTTTATACCTTTGAAGAATATTGTATTTTGGTATTTTGTAGTTTTCATTAATGGTAAAATGAATCTATCATTACGTTTATTTAATGTAAAATATTCATTAAAATCAATTTTGTAATTTTTATTTAGCAATTTATATTTTATAATTTATATATGTATATATATATATATTATATATGTATATGTATATATATATATATATATATATATATATATATATATATATATATATATATATATATATATATATATATATGAATTTACATTTATATGCACTACCAAGGATAGGATATCTACTAACGTATATTTTATGATTGATATTTTTATATTTATTTCACGTTTGAATGATTTTATCACGATAGAATATGATCCAGGATACATATACGAATTTGATATACAAATCAATGCAAAACTAGTTTTTAAATTAATGCTTTCAACAGCTTCACTAAGATTATAATAAAATCTTAATATAATGTAATATGTATTACGTTATACGAATGTCAACATAAACGAAATAGAAAAACATGTTTATATTCAAACAAATTTATAAATATATCCCTATTTTTAAATACAAATTAAAAAATAAGTGCATTTTATTTTACAAATAAATAAATAACTCCGTTATCTTTGAAATATAATTAAATATACCGTCGCTGAAAAGTACCTTCTGTGTTTAATTATCATTAAAGTTAATGCTAGTTGATTATAATAGTACACAATCATAAGTGTTTTACTCTACTAGCAATGGGATAACCGATACTGATCAGTTGTATATCTCAAGAAACAAGATTTTAAATTAAGGGGGTGGGGGAAACATTCGAATGGTTTACATATAAAAGATGGGAAAATAATGAGTATATAAAAATGTTATAAAGCAATTTATCAAACAATTTTAAAATGGGGAATCTTCCAAATATTATAAATTGTGTTAACAAAAATTCCAAGATATAAGCTTCTAAAATGTTATATTTAATTTATATATGACATAATGTGTATTATATGTTGTACATGAGTATATTTATAATGCATAGATAAGGCACTTATAGTTACTTTTAACAACATAGTATACATCATTTTAAATATAATGAATTATATTTTAATATTTTAAGGTACATAATTGTTAATATAAAATGAAAACGAATGTATCCCGGTAACTGACAACAAATAATGAATAATTCAATTAAATTAATATATTTAATGTTATTGTTTCTCCATTATTTTATACTTTACAACATGAAATAATAAATCTGATTTATTATTTATTTATTAATAAATAATATCTACTAGATATTCTTATATATAAATTTATATTACTAGATATTCTTATATATAAATTTATATTTTTTATATAATTTAATATAATGTATATATAATTTTATAATATTCTAATTCAACTGAAATATTAATAAATATTGAATATTGATTAATTATAAGTTTATAATAGAATACGATAGATATATATCACATTATTTTTATTAGTTTGTTAAACGTAACTTGATTTTGTAGTACAAAAATAAGAAAACAAGAATTGAAAGCGAACATCAAGTGTCGATCACGACATGACCTTCAATGACCTCGAAAACAGTCTATCAATATCCGCTAAACCTACAACCGAGCGCTGCATTAATACATTACACGTAATATTTACGTTTTCCCTCGTTAGGAAGTGCTATAATCTCTATAATCTTTGTGTATTTACTCTTGTCGCTACGATGCACAATAATAAATGAATAATATCGCCGTCTCATTTCATCTCGAGGTAATCTCACACACACACGCACACACTCACACACACACACACACACACACACACAGGTGATGACATCATAATAGTGATGATGTCATCGCGATAGCGTTAATGTAATAACAACGGTGATGATGATATGTTGACATAACGGTAGTGATTCTGTAATAGTAGTGATGATGTCATACATGTGATGATGAAACAGGTAGCACAGATAACATCATACTAGCACCGATGACATCATACTAGCACCGATGACATCATACTAGCACCGATGATGATGTAACACTAGCGTCGATGACATCACAGGTAGCGTGGATCACTTAAGAACGCAGCCGGGCAACAGCAGACACATCACTGTGATGTTATCACGAGAGCCTGCCATCAGAGCTGCCTTGACCAGTGTGGCGGCCACGTAACGTGCCACCTCCCTAGCACACGAGCTGTTCACTAGCACCGCGTCGGTCAGTAAAGGGGGGTGACGGGCTTGTTGTTGTTCCGATCCCTGGTCACTGTGGGGGGGCGCACTGGGGTGAGTGGGGGGTGGGGGTGAGTACGGGGGTGGGGTGAGTGGGGGGTGAGTGCGGAGGTGTAGGTGGGGTGAAATGTGGTAGTGGTGGTAGTGGTGGTGGTAATATAACTACGGGATATAACTAATATACTATAACTAATAATATGATACATTCACAATGTACTACGATATATTAATATGATGTTGTAACAAATCACACTTATAAAACAACAAAAGCTGTTTATCTAACATAGCTACATAGTATGCCTGCCTAAAGATAAGAACCACTAGCTGTACACTATGCAGTAACACAGTAGTGATAAGGTGCGGAGGGTATCTGATATCTACATCATGGCAACAGGGTGATATTCTCACTCTCTGTGGTGGGTTACATTAACTCTGAAGGTTATACAGGTGGTTATTAATGGTACAGTAACCTTGACGATATAGATGTTACAATAACTACATTAACACTTGGGGTTATGCGGGTTTAGTGCGATTAATTGCGTAAATGTGCAGTGAATGCATTCAATTGAATATGATTAGGTATTGGGAGTGATTTAACATAAATTGTTATGAACAAAATAAATACGCGGAAACAAATAATCCTTGAAAATATATATTAAAATAAACCAAATCTATAAATTAAGTTAAATGGTATATACCATAGGCTATATAAACTATAAACTATATATATTTATATATATATGAGAGAATGAAAGAGAAAAAAAAATGTACACCACTCAATAAATGACTATTCAATTCTATTCTATTCTCTATATATATAGATAGATAGATAGATAGATCAAAAGTTTATTGAATTACTGGTTATATATAAAGAAAGATATAATTATATATAAACATATAATTATATAACATATATAAACAAAATATATAAATGTGATAACGGTAAGACAAAACGACACGATACAAAAAAACAAGAAATAAACGGAGAAGTAAAATAAAAATAAAACATTGGATTATACGAGCCGTTGATATAAATGTATACATAAATACAAGTATATAAATAATATAATAATATTTATGTATTGAACCATGAATAGTTCATACAAATAAACCTCTCAAGAAGTCATAGACTTATACATGTTATAAATATGAGGGGCCCCAGACAATACAAAATAAATATGTAAAAAAAATGTCTTGTGTTTTGATATATTAAATTTATTAAGTTCTTAATAAACACAAAAGAGAAAAACAAGAACTACTAAATAAATAATAACTTACTTATTTTTATATATATATATATATAATTAAAATAATACTAATATAGCTATATATATATATAGTTATCATGTTATTAAAAACTAGATATATTTCCTATATATAATATGATATCGTTACTTTTATCTACGATTATTATATATATATAATAATATAATAATTAAGTAATAAGTAATATATATATAATTAGTAAATTACTCAAATAATATTATTAATCTATTTATTCAGAAGATAAATTATTTTAATACATTAAAATATAATATATATATATATATATATATATATATATCGATTAAAAATATAAATAATATTTGAATAATTTATTAATTTTTATAATAAATAAATATATTAAAAATCATGTTTATATATTGTTGTTGTATACACGCTGATACACTGTGATGAGGAATTGAACCTTGACCTCCTGCTGTGATACCCCTATCTAACAATCACCACTAATCACTGATCTATATATTTAGTAATAGTGTACATAGTTGTGATTTAATATAGAATTATACTATAGAGATAAATACTACTATTCAGTTATGATTTCTATCATAATTCATAACAGTTTACTTATGATTGTGTTATCTTATTATACAAGTATACCATAGTTTAAGGGGAGATCGTCATGGCAGCGTAATGGCGTGCGTTTACATGTAAAATATAGGAGATAGGTAGCAGTACATATCGTATAATATCTTCTATGATATTTGGAATATTGCCAAACAAATTTCACCATTATACACAAGACATATATGCAATAATATTATATTTTAATGTTTATTGATATTTATTATATACGCATACATAATTTATAATTGAAATAAAACTTATTTTTGTTATGAAAATGCTATACAAAATTAGGTACACAGTTATATATATATAACAATTAAGTAGGTTTTATATATAATACTGATAATATCGTTTACAGGTATACATAATATCTGGTAAATGCAAAATAAATTAGTACGATTGATAAAATATTAAAGACAATATTTTAATTTTTATAACACCATGTATATGAAAATAATTATTCCGAGAAAATCACGTCTAAAGTTTATCAATATTTATTTTACATATTCCACTCACTTTCATATATAACAAATAAATAATATGAGTTTATAGTATTAGAGTAATACAAATATAATATATGTATATATATATGGAGCCTCATGCGGCAGAGACATACCTGTCATGAACCATGTCACGGTCTATCAGCTACAATAACAAGATGATTGCCTATTGCATAATATACTAGTATCTATATTTAGGTTCTAACGTTATATATGTATCTGTGTTGGGAATACATATATGTAAATATGAACATGGATATATATATATATATAGGTTTATCGATAAGAGTATAACGTATATAGGAATACATATGCGTATATATTTACGCATGGATATATATATATATATATATATATATATATATATATATGGATATGTGTAGGTATATATAATAATAACTAATAATAAACAATAAATAACATTTATAATGCATATTTTATATACCCATATTAAACACTATTTTATAGTATTTATAATGCATAATTTTATTAGAAATGTTGCTACTATACAAATAAAATATCAATAAACCTGAATATGTTATATAAAATTAATATTTAAGCATGACGATATCCCTTTAACTTAATAATATATTGTATAATAATAATAATAATAATATTTATTTATTGAAATCTCATATATATATATATTGAATACAATACAAATAGCACATATAGTACATATATTTGATAAATTCAATTTTGTAAAAAGATAATTAATTAGTAGCATTAAGTTTAGGCTATTAATAAGTATACCCACCCTTAGTATAATAGTTTGATTATCTATTGCTATTATCTCTTGCTTCAACTTATAATTAATCGGGCTTTACCCAAACTTTACAGAACTCCCATGACCTACATTCTAGGTATAATATTCACATAAAGTAACCTATAACTTAATAATAATTAGCATATATTCAAAAATAAAATGATACAAACAATAATTCATTAGTACCATTATTAATAGTACGATACGATAACAATTTACATATCGTTTCATTATATTATTCTACATATATTATATATTGATCCGACTTGACATTAAACGGGCTACTTAGAACTAGCTAGATATCATACATATAATATATACATGTCAATATTTACATATACATATATAAAATTAACTATAATTAAAGATTTATATCCTTACTGTATGATTCCGTAATTAAGAGTTCATATATTAATACGCAGGCTTAACTTGAACCTACTTTACGTCAGCATATTAGCGCATACCTAATCGATCTATACCGTAAGTTAACTCTAGAAGTTAGAGGTTATGTCGTCGAGGACACTGACCAATGAGATCCGTAGATCTGTTTGAGGATGTCGTCGGTGCGGCAGCTGGACGCAGAGGTCAGGGAGGTCGTGGCCGCGGTAGGGTACTTCTTAACGGCGGTCGGCGGGGTGGGGGAGGCGGGGTGACACGTGGTCTGCAGCGACTGTAATATCTGGGGGACAGAGGTGAAGGCGTGAGGAGGAGGAGGAGGAGACGGGGGGGCTATTGTGTACGCATGCTTGTTGTTATTGTTATTGTTATTTTGGTGGAGTCCTTTCATCCCATACAGTAACTTAGATGAAGTTTTCACTTATAACCATATATGGCTCTAATGTCCCTTCGAAGCCGCTCTCATGTTAAGGCATCCATGGTTTTAACGAGAGCCGATCATTTATATATACGCGATTATATAAGATCACTTCTAAATATTATTGTAAGACCTATTTAAATGTTCCGGAAGGGGCTTGAACCCTCATCCTACTGCTCGTGTGTCTGATGCCTTTGCCAACTGAGACACACAGGCAATTTTAAGTATATTAGTAGTAGTAGTTGTAGTAGTAGTAGTAGTAGTAGTAGTAGTAGTAGTAGTAGTAGTAGTAGTAGTAGTAGTAGTAGTAGTAGTAGTAGTAGTAGTAGTAGTAGTAGTAGTAGTAGTAGTAGTAGTAGTAGTAGTAGTAGTAGTAGTAGTAGTAGTAGTAGTAGTAGTAGTAGTAGTAGTAGTAGTAGTAGTAGTAGTAGTAGTAGGTGTATGTATACAAGTATGTAGATATACATGCACGCCTATGAATAGTATCGTATGGTATCTTATTTGTACACAAATAACTAGGTATATCTCTGATCAGGAGTGTTCAAAATAATGTTAATAATAATAATAATAATGATATGTATACGAATATACATACGAATGAATGAATGAATAATATTTATTTCACTTGTATAATATAAATAAATAATTAATACACACGGCAATATATATAAACAATATAATATAGTTATATAATGAGTAAAGAAGGAACCCTTTAATAGCGATATGCTTTCGAGAAAGGTTCCACACGGTATATAGATGAGCGCGCGCGTGTGTGGTCGCTACTAATCTATTAGAGACTACTAAGGACAGGACACACCATATGGTCACGATTAGTTTTTTAAAACTTGTAGTTCACAGTTCAATGATTTCATTGTACACTGTTCACTGTACAGTGGACAGGTTGCCTGCTTATTTATTTATAAATGAACACGCATTCGATCTATAGATATAGAGCATGGTGGTGTTTTTATGTGTGTGATCAATCTTTGAAAATAGAGAATAAAGCACTGAAAAGTATATTCGTCGAAAACACAGAATGTAATGGATAGTTACCATTGAAGTGAATAGAGAGAAGACATATTCATTACTAAACACTATACACTATGCGAAGTCTGTTCATTAATACAGCAATGTCATAGAGGTAGAACATATTTCACAATAAAACACTGTAGATTGAAAATAATACATCTTAAGGGGATTCGTGGACTTTCAAATTAAAAATGTTGTATAACAATTTTTATTTAAAAAATAGATTTGTACTATATATTGTATAATATATGATATGTCAAAATAGTATTGGTTAAAAATATATATAAGGCATAAAAAACGTACTTTTAGAATACTACCTATTTCTAATGAAATAATGATTACAAATATGGCACAAAAATGACTGTTTACATATATTATAACACAGTTTTCAATAGTTATACTTTATCAATAATATATATATTTTCATGTCAACTAGCGACACCTGTTGGTTTTATTGTAT
This sequence comes from Osedax fenrisi, assembly GCA_964019155.1. Lineage (NCBI taxonomy): Eukaryota > Metazoa > Annelida > Polychaeta > Sabellida > Siboglinidae > Osedax > Osedax fenrisi. Next base: position 27,935,549 of record OZ025242.1, read on the forward strand.
AAATGTTATTGATTGACCGTTGGCGTTATTCTAGAATAATAGCATAGCGCCGTTGCATTATAAATAATATGGTCAAATTTTAAAAATAAAATAAACAAATTCCTAAAAATGACGGTTTTAAAACTAGCCGACTATTTTAAACCACCAAAACACGATATAGTGGTCGAGTATTGCCCAGGCCGATGTTCGACAACTATTCCGTGTGACTCTCTCGATGTAGCCGTAACACTAGCTTATTACTAATATCAGATATCAGATATCAGATATCAGATGTAGTGTAAACACACAGGTTGATATAGAACTCCTCCTACTGGTGTTATCCAGCCTACTGGTGTTATCCAGCCTACTGGTTGCGTCAGTAGAGCAACGAATATAAACTATGCAAATATAGAATAAACTACAATAATTTATAATAACTATACATCTATTGATAATAGTAATACATAATATTCTCAACGATATGAAACCCACATATATCTATATATATATATATCAGAGTTGGAAAAAATCATGATTTTTTTAAAAAAATCAAAAAAATCAAAATCACATTGATTTTTTTGATTTTTTTGATTTTTTTGATAGAATAAATAAATAAATTTATCAATACAAATTTTATATTATTTAATCAGTTTTATTTATTAGATTTATTAATAATAGTAATCCAAACTATTAATTACATTTTATCAAATTATAAAAAAGTTGATTTATAATCAAAAAAATCAAAAAAATCATGATTTTTTTGATAGACTAAATAAATAAATTTATCAATACAAATTTTATATTATTTAATCAGTTTTATTTATTAGATTTGTTAATAATAGTAATCCAAACTATTAATTACATTTTATCAAATTATAAAAAAGTTGATTTAAAATCAAAAAAAATCAAAAAAATCAAAAAAATCATGATTTTTGCCTTCAAAAAAATCAAAAAAATCATTGATTTAATCAAATGATTTAAATCAATTGATTTAAATCAAACAACTCTGATATATATATATACAACATACATGACATATATATATGTTACGATTCGTTACGATTACTAACCTGAACCACGAAATTAGAAACTTGAACGGGTTCTAGAACATTCCAGAGTCCGCTGGTAGCTAGAATTAGGAACTGGGCGTATTCATCTATCTGCGATCGTTGTGATAGTTGTTATACATCGTGTAGATCAGTTATATGTGTGCGCGTGTCATCGATATAAAGAAAGTGGACCTGAGCAATTGACGCACGCGATACATGTTAAAGATAGATACGCGAATGGCACTTTTATCGATACATTAACGAAATGGTATCGGTGATTTTGATTGGATATTAGTCATATTATATATGTCGAATATTAAAACAGTAGGCTTTTCGTCGAAATAGATTAAAGTGACTTCTATCTATATCAATGGATTTAGATTAAAAATATCAATAAAATAGTATGATATCTTCAATTTAAATACACAAAATTACGAGGAATGTTGATATGATGTACTTTAAACATATAATTTTATTCTTAGTATAGATAGTACATTAAAATTGGTAGTAATTATCAATATATATATATAAATAAATATTATTTTAAATAAAAAGTAGTGGGCCAGTTTGCAGCGCCTCTATCGCAAATTGCCATACACTACATTCAATTGCTTATCCATTTTCTCACTACATCGATGGTGCGTGTGTGGCCTTTATTTGCGATCACATCTTACAACGAATATGAGATATATTCTGTATTTAATGGAATCAATAGAAGTAGGTCACGTGATATTAACACATACATAATTATACAGTAGCCATCTATACATAGACAACACGATTCATAGTTGCAGTTAATGTATAATAGATAAATAGAAATTAAAATTGCTCACTATAATAGCAGTAATAGCAGTAATAATAATCAAATTCTATAATCTACAACTTGATAAGATGTAATGCTGACTACAATGATATCTATGAATACATGACTATGCTATTATATAACACATTGTATTTACATTGCCATGTGTTCAATAATCATACACAAATCATATGTAAACTAAATATATATAATATATATATATATATATATATATATATATATATATATATATATATACATATATGTATATATATATATATATATATATATATTATTAGAAATATATTATTAATATTTACATTTTAATTATTAATTTAAATGTTAATATATTTATATTAAATAATAACAAGTAATGGATATGTTAATATTAATCTAATAAATATTAATAAATTATAATACATATTTATTCGATGAGTTATTACTATTTAAATTAAAATATAAAATTATTATAATATTTAAGTTTTAAATACTACTTTATTGTATATATATTTAGCATAAATAATCAATTTCAATTATTTATCAATTGTAGACAATATGATGTTTCGTTTAACGGTATATGTATGCAATGAATTATTGATATACAAAATATAAACATAGCATTTTAATAAGTTATAAAAATGATTTTGCGAAGCAAAGATATATCTATGTACGTGAAGTAAATTTGACTGACGATTAGTTTGAAATATAGGTGGAAATACTATCGTTTTAAATAATTTCAAAAGCGAATTGTCAAAATATTGTTACATAATAATTAAGCATGTTACAAAATATATATAATTTTACATTTAAAATTGATTTATTGATTTATAATATTTCTCGAATATGGATGTATATTTTTTTTAAAATGGTTCTTATTATAAAATAATGCTATATTTATAATGCTAACAATTTTTCATTAATTTCACAAATTAATTAGTTACATATTTTTGATTCGCAAAATCCTTGGTTATAAATGTAGTTCTATCTTTATTCACCAGGTGAGCGATAGTGCAACCAGATATGTGAGAATGCAAACAATCAGAAGTTATAGTTTAATTATCCTAATTAATAAATAATAATAATAGGTGTATTTATATTGTTAACAAAAAGTATTGAACATTTCACTTTTATTTTATTAATTTTATTATATCTGAACTCTAATATATATTATAACTCTAACATATATTATTATTATTATTATCAGATGTATTTTTAAAACCATGAAAATCAAAATTTAGAAACAGAATTTATCGAGACAATTATATATAAATCATAATTCTATGCCCTACAAAGTACGGAATATATATATATATAATATATAATAAATATTGGTATAATTAGATATGTATTATTATTTAAATATTATAATTTATTTAATAATCGTATAAAATAAATAAACTAATATTCAATGAATCAAAATAGATTATAGCTCTATATCTATTATAAGTACAGGTTTATTTCTATTATAGAGTACATATTTTTAAGTACACAAAATAATGTCTATAGTACTATAATTGCTCGGAACTTTTTATATCGATGACACATTATTAATTATAGAATCTCTGTCTAAAGAACCTTGTACCATTTAAATATCATAAACTAATTATCGATATCAATTATTCTATTTTTAAATATAACTATTCACAGAATATGCGTACACTTTTCTCTATATTAATATCGCTACACTTGTTTACTAGACATTCTTATAGACGTACTACCTGTGCAGTATCTTTAGTGTTGTATGCACTATTGTATGTAACTAGAGAGATATCATATAATCTGTTAGAGAATACCTCTACTATAGTCATACTATAATGTGACTATAGTATGTCTACTACAGTACGACTTGCGCATGTACTGTACGCATGCGATTCTCACATGGATGGCTCATGTGTAAGGTCACGTAAGGTCGCGTACTAGCTGAACTTAGGGTCATAACAACACATAGAATGAAGATGAGCGAATACCTCGTCCGATTCAGTGGATACAGAGATCAAGATACCATAATAAACAGGGTCGGAAAAACACCCCAAAAATAGTGAATTTAATCGAGGGATTTTTGGGTTTTTAGTTGGTTCAAATGAAATAATAAATTTTTTTTAAATATTAAAATAAGTGAATATTTTAGAGATAAGGATTAATTACTGACACTAAACAATATTAATCAATCAATCATGAATAGATATAATTAGATATAATTTTAGCATGAAAATAACTAAAATAAAATTGATTAAATATTTAAAAAAACCCAAAACCCAAACCCTGGATAACCCCGATAGTAACTCAAATAGCAAACACTACAGAATATTAACTGTAGCTGAGGTTATGATGTACTACTGAGGTATGATAACCTTGACAGAGGTGAACGATGGTTTAGAGATGATGCACTTCTTTAGGCTGGCGTCACCGTGACTTCCTGTTAGGTAACATGCGATCATTATTAATACAACAACAACAACAACAACAACAACAACAACAACAACAACAACAAATACAATAACACAGATGCATGAGAGAGAAATATTTAGTTACATAATATATATATATAGATATGTGTTGTATTCTTGTATCTCCTATATTCAATTCTACACATACACACATACACACACACATACATTAAAAATAATCAGGATATCATATTGCACTAGTTTAAAGTAAATTAACAAATATTGTTAATTAAAAATAAAATGTTATTAAGTATTAATGGATTCTTTACTGTATATATTGTTAAATTGTGTATACTTTGAAGTTTCAGAGTGCCAGAATATCTATAGTTCAATATACTTATATTGTATACCCAAAGATTCGAGGAGGTAGGTTTCCCTTTCCATTTAAGGAATATATCTAATAATGTACATCTAGTTATATAACACAAGAATACTAGAGTCGCAGAAATAGTTATTTGATGACTACAAATAACAATGCAAACATTACACAAATATAGGGTATAGAAATATTTGTTTTAGAAATATTTGTTATAGAAATATTTGTTATAGAAATTTTTGTTATAGAAATATTTGATATAGAAATATGTGTCATAGAAATGCTTGTTTTAAGAAATAAGATAGATGCGATTACAAAATCCTAGACGAGACACTGTTCACACTGTGATATGAGGTGGCACGACTGCTACTAATGAAGCTAGCGATAACGATTAAGACAGTTATTGTATTCTAAACCATTCACATATCTACATATAATCATGCTAATCAGAGTTCATTGTGACATGCACTCGAGTGACATGTGACACGTTACTTACATGTCACCGTATGATAGTAACCCTGTTCCAGTGCGAGAGGGTAATGAATTATAAATTATGAATTACTAAGAATTATTTATTATAATGAATTGTTATCAGAACAAATTTCTAAGAAATTCTTACTAAGACTTATTTAATATATACTTAGAACTATCACAAAGTATCATGAATTATTATAACAATTATATATAATTAACAATTATTAATCGTATTGAATTAATTACGATTAATAATTAAGAGCACAACGATAATAGAAGCTTTATGTTTGACTATCAAAGACACTAAACCTAGTCCCCTGGTGGCGGGAAGAACTCCGTTTAGTCTGGGTGAGCGATGCATCAGTGAGTCATCCGTGTTAGATAACAGGCCACCTAACATAATAAAGCGTTATCTAATCATGTGGGCCTTTATAACAAAGCGCCGCGTGTGTGTATAACATTTCATATATATTATTTACATTATCTTTTTATGTACATAAATTATATATATATATATGTGTGTGAAATGGTATACATGATGCTTTGTAAAGGCCCACATGATTACATATATTTATCTAAATAATAATAAACATATATATATATAAACATAGTTGATTATTTGTAAATTTGAAATCTCATATTATAAATGTATGCATTATTAATATATTATGCGTTGTTTATATCTTAAGAAGAAATATAATACTATATCTACGGTATTTCAGAATGGTTTATTATAAATAGAAACTTAGTTGTACTTCCTATTAATAAGATTGCCTATTGCATAATCTATATTATAGTAATATACTAAGTAAGTAAATAAGTAGGTAAGTAAGTAATTAAGTAAGAAACTAATTAAGTAATTAAGTAGGTAAGTAAGTAAGAAAGTAGGTAAGTAAGTAAGAAAGTAAGTAAGTAAGTAAGCAACTAATTAAGTAACTAAGTAAGTTATTAAGCAGATACATAACTAAGTAAGTAGATAGATATAAACTAAACGAGATATTCGCTACAGAGAAGACGACGAGGATATTGTTACCTTCATCTTTGACCCGCCCACATTCTTCCTGGTCGTTGGTGGAATGATCTTTACTCAGTATATAGTATTGGTCGGCTCTGATCAGTACTCCGTGAATATGACCTTGACCCCAGGATGATAAGATAGAGGTTAAACGAGTGACGAGTAGCTCGGTCGACATCTACGTTCGTAATGATAGGATAATGAATGTTGCCGTAAAAGTCTTAAGTAAGAATGGTAATTTTTATAATTGTTATATTCTATCAAATAGTCTAAATATATGCCGTCGTACTATAAAGTTAAGTTCTATTTTCTTATTAACTGATAAAGATACACAAAGATAAGCGCTATTCACTGCATGCAATATGGCAAGATTTAACAGTTGAACAGCTACATTCTATTGTATTACACTCTTAACACTAACTACTTAAATATTAACATTATATAGTATTTCGTTACACAGTAAACTTACTGCGATCAATGATTCAACGCATTCAAATATATGTTTAATTAGTATAACTTTACTAATGTAAGCAGCATTCATTAAATTTGTATCTTAGCAGTATCTATATATGGAGTTGTTTATATCGAATGCATACTCATTACCTTGAACGTGTATAATATGTCACAATACTTCTAATTAAATATAAGAACGTACTTTTAATAGAATAAAATATTACAAGAATACAAACTTTTATATCTTTGATAGTATTACAAATCACAGTATTAATTAATTGCGTTTCTTTTAGCCGAATAGCATTTATATGACTTTTTCTTAATAATAAATATAATTATATATTCATAATAATCATCCTAGGCTATGTCCTTCGTATCCTAGGATACGTCCTCGCTATACGTCGGTCGTTAATATATCGTCGACTTACGAAATTTAACATAACACACCCCTTTTAGGGAACGTCGAAACGAGTTCGCGACGCAACCATTAGTGGTCGCACAACGCAACCATTACAACCTGCGTTGGAGATGTGAATCTTAGCCGTCGTCTGATTGGTGGACGGGTCGGCTTCTACCACCAGGGCGCACAGCGTGGAACAGCCGCTCCAGCGTACCCGCGAAGTCTCCCGTTTACCGTCCGACAGCAGAGAGTCTACGTGGTTGTGCGCCCTCTCGAACGCTTTCCTCAACAGGTGGCGCTTGCGGCGGGTACTTCTACGCCCTACGCCCCCGGCGGACATCGGTAGGCTGGCGGAAGGGGCGCTTGACTCCGGCGGGGGCGGGGGGGGTGGGGTGATCACGACGCTGTGACCGGCGCTCTGACCGACGCCCTCTAGACGAACGCCGCGCCGAGAACTCAGCTTGCGGTGCGCTTCGGAGGTTACGTCCTTCTCGGTGGCTGATGGACGTGATGGTTACGTAAAGGTTGCGATGGAAAGTAATATCACCCCCCCCCCCCCACTCGATCTAACTTTACTTTACTGAGTTAAGAACTATACCTTATGGAATGTACTTTACCTATTATTATAATTAATAGCTAATGTTCGCATCTTTCGGAACAAATTTGATTTTTTATGAAAAAATATTATACATTAAAAATATATGAAATATAATCATTTATCACCCTTAACATATTGTATAAAATATGCTCTTTAAAATAATCATAAACAAATAAATGTCATACATTATTTTTTATTGTTCATAATTATTATAATACTATATAATTATATATAAAACATTATAAATATAATATATATATATATAAATTTTATATGAAAATATAAATATATTATATTTATTATTTGTTAATATATATATATATATATAACTATCTTATATAATTGTGTATAAATAAATGATCGGCTCTCGTTAAAACCATGGATGCCTTAACATGAGAGCGGCTTCGAAGAGACATTAGAGCCACATATGGTTATAAGTGAAAACTTCATAACTCTAAGTTCCTGGATGGGATGAAAGGACTCCACCAAATAAAAATAACAATATAAATATAATGAAACGTTGAAATTGGTAAAAAAAAAATAGAAATTCGATTTAATTTTATTTATAAAAATTAAAATTAAACTTTATTCTCTAATAACTAGGTATAACGATTGCTATCACTTCATGAAGATCACAAGATAACATTTCTTATAATGCATATTTTAATCTCAAATTTTCAATATATTTAGAAAACATATATATAATGATAAGTTAGGACCAGTTTTGTTTTAAATAAATACAAAATATATATATGCATATTTTAATCTCAAATTTTCAATATATTTAGAAAACATATATATAATGATAAGTTAGGACCAGTTTTTTTTTAAATAAATACAAAATATATATATGCATATTTTAATCTCAAATTTTCAATATATTTAGAAAACATATATATAATGATAAGTTAGGACCAGTTTTTTTTTAAATAAATACAAAATATATATATGCATATTTTATATATACAATAACAAAAAACCTCATACCAAATATTATGTTAATAATGAGTATTATTCATATATTACTAACAAATTAAGAACAAATTCAATATGGATGATTTTATCAGATTTTGATAAATAGCCATTTTCGATGTTTCACACATTGAACATAATGCTCCTCATTTCGTATACCCACATATTCATATATATATATATATATATATGTGTATATATATATATATATATATATATATATATATATATATATATATATATATACATATATATGTGTGTGTGTGTGTGTGATATATATTAAATGTAGTGATAATGTCCAGTGAACTAATCCAGTGGTCATTATCTAATGGTTTAATTAATATCTAATCGTTATATGTATATTAAGATATAGCGATGTATTCTAATAAGAGCTTATAAGTGGGGGTTACATTAAGGTTACACCGGGGTTACACAGGGGTTACACAGGGGTTACACAGGGTGTATAGTCGGGTTATACAGGTATATTGTGTGCAGGTTATGTAACATACACAACTGAGTTATCATCTAACATTATGTAACAGTAATATAATTTAATAATATTTTAAAGAGAAAGAATAAATACAAGGTTAAAGCTTAGGAATTAGGGGGCTAGGGGTTAGGGGGTTAGAGGCTAGGGAGTTAGGGCTAAACTAAACCTTGCAGATATGTGAGGTTCTGTTCACAAGAAGACACTATACTTCTGACTACGTCTTTACTGAACCTATGCAGGTCTACTTCATTGTAGTGATGCCTACTGTAGAGGTGGAGTATGAACATTAATACATACACACTATTGCAGCGTGTAATATGATTCACTGACGGTAAACCCCCGGATATAAGTTATATATCCAGAAGGATCTAGACTAAGACCTGTTCATCACAAACTATAAGTGAACTATAGTGACCTTTAGTGACCTTTAGTGACCACTGGTCACTGTCCAGCTTAGTAAACTAAAGGGTCAAGTTTTTCTTGGAGAAATGTTACAAAGAACGAAATGAGAGGTGTTCATAAATCAACAGAAAAATAATATACTTAACATTATTTGAGCGATTTCAATTATAATATATATATATATATATAATTATATATATATATAGTAACGTATATTTGTATTTATTTATATATATATGTGTATATAATAATATATATATATATATATATATATATATATATATATAAATGTATATAATATAAATAAAAACTGAATGCCTTAACAAAAACATAAATGAAATGGATAGCTGCATAACGCCCTATATCACCGGGCCCCATTACGAGGCTGCGTAGGGTGGGGGCTAACGGGGGGGGGGGGCTAACCGTGGCTAACACTATACTTATAGCGGTGTGATAGCGATAGCGTGTAAAGATAGACACGTGGACGGATGAACTGAATACGGTTGTGCTATCTACGCAGTGTATCAACTGTCCACGTGTCCATCTGTCCAAGTGACCACCTGTCCACGTGTCCACCTGACCACTTGTCCATCTGACCATCTGATCATGTGTCCATCTGACCACGTGACCACCTGTCCATTTTTCCACCTGACCACGTGACCACCGCTACAACAGTCACACCCTCAGACTACCGCGTGCACTACACTATTGAGATTAAGTCGTCGCCACTCTCCTGCAGGGTACTACGACCTAACTAGTTACGTATACCACACCACACTACCGCACTACTACGATACGAACGTCTTGTTAGGGCTGAGCAGTTTCTCGTGTACGTCCTTATCTTGGCAGGTGCACTCGTACCTAGCGTCCGACTTGCTCAGCTCACAGACCAGCGCTTCGTGAAGGTGATCCGATGCGAACTACACGGCGTAGGGGTCATGGAGGTCAACGCGAGTGTCAGACTAAACCAACGGGCCTATACTATGGGTTCATTTATATCTATTGCTTTATAAGCGCAGTTTGCAGTCCGAAAACTGAAAAATGTAAAATGTGAATGTATGTATATCAACTCGCAGCCTATGTATATATACACACATGCGGCGTTATGATATATTACTACATTGTATATATAATAATCATATTTTTTAACGTAACTCGATATTAATGTGTGTATATATGTGTGTGTGCGTGTAGAATATAAATCGCTGATACAAATATGTACATGCATTAATTGATTACTCACTATATACATGCGCGTATATACATGCTTGTATATACATGCTTGTTCATACATGCGTGTATATATCACATTATATCATCGAATATCACATGACACGAGCTATCCCTGTATTGCATCGTACCCTCGTGAAATGTCTATCATTATACTAAATTTACAACACACACACAGTTATATTTTAACTACTATAAATTTACTATGTATGTTATTAATTATATATCTATAATAGTAAATATAATATTATATATATATATATATATATACTATTATATTTATTAGTATTTTCATTACTACAATTACTACAACTACTACTACTACTACTACTACTACTATTCGAATGTCACATGTATATTATCTTGTTATTATAGAATATCTGTATCAGTAATTAATGATTTAGATATAAGGATCGTATTCCACCATGCAATCGCATGTGTTTAAATATGTTCAGTAACCTATATTACAGATGCACTGTAATAGTTATTTTATTACACAAAATACATCCAATTCCATAAATATTCCTATATAATCGTACACATATATTAATATCAATAAATGTTTATGAATAATTAGACTTAAATTATATAGTTTTAATAATAATTGTTTACTTGAAATACACATATTGTATTATATATAAAGTAAAGTTTATGAATATTTAATATTGAGAAAGATGCACTAAGGTGAATGTAGTCGTGACAGTGAACATAATGATTGCAACGATATAGGGGCATAGTTAATCAACTTTACACATCAACATTAATCAAATACTAGAAATGTATGAAATATATTTACAAATATTATTATAATAATAATACTTATTACTATTTATTAGAAGAAATTTGTGTTTTATTTTTTCTTTTGTATGTTTTGATTTCTACTAAAGCACATCAAAATAAGATACAAGATATAAGTACTCTTTTTTGTGGCCCTCTTATCATTTGATAATTTAAAACTATATGTGTTATAAAATAGTATTTCATTATATTCATATAACATATTTATTTATACATTATAAGATACTATTTAAATAACATGTTTATAAGTATTATATATATTTTAATCTGTCCAGTTAAATAAAGTATATAAATTATACTAAAATAAACATTTTAATACATTTAAGAATATTTACATATTTAAAAATATTTATTATAAAAGTTAGGTAAGTCTGTTTATATATATATATATATGTGTGTATATAACAAGTAAACTGAGGTGACACCATTTCTCATGGTAAAGACAGGCCTAAATGAGTGCATATAGACATTGCTGTCTCGCAGTAAACATCATTACATATTCGTAGAATTCGATAATTTACGATTTCAATATATTTTAAATTGTATTCGTGAATCATATTATCTGTCATTTTGGTGGTAATATTTTAACAATATTTGTTTCTAATTTTTAAATTTTAGTTTAGAATTTTACAATAACGAATTAATTTATTGCATGTTTAAAACTTATATTTTATTTTTATAAATAATTTTTTTATAATTTATATAAGTAAATAATAAATCACAAGGCAGCACATGGACTGGCCACTATCTATGTATATATATATATATATATATATATATATATATATATATATATATATATGTTTATATAAATCTAGGTCTAGATTATAAATAGATACACATTTAATTAAACGTATTATTAACGGTAACTCTATCTTAACTCTATCTTAACATGATTAATATACTAGTCTAATATATAGTCTAAATATGTACAAATGTAATCTAAGTTTAGTCTAAGTGGGTCTGGGATAACTACTTCCCATCTGGGTCCCACACACCCCATAGGGTAGCCCCATACCATACCCCAAGTCCCATACCCCCGCCCCACTAACCCAAACGCTATAGCCCTCGGCCCCGCTAACCCGAATCCTATATCTACCCCTGCCCCGTTAACCTAAGCGCTATAGCCCCGCTAACCTAAGCCATATAGCCCCGCTAACCTAAACCCTATAGCCCCCACCCCGCTAACCCGAGCCCTATGTCTGCCCCCCGCCCCACTAACCCAAGCCCTATAACCCCGCTAACCTAAGCCCCCACCCCGCTAACCTGAGCGCTATGGGTGCCCCCGTACCCGTCGAACAGCCCCACAAAGCAGGCCCCGTCGTGTCCCCCCAGTCGTTGCCTGACGCTGTACCTATCCTCCATACTTGACTTCCACTTGGTGTTCTGCGTACTGCACACTCCTATAGCTCTGACACTACCGCCGCTAGCCATGTCCATACCTTCTCCTACTACCGTGTAGAACTGTGTAGGGATGGGGGGGTTAGTGGGGTTAGTGGTGGGGTTAGTGGTGGGTTAGTGGTAGCGTAAGGACGGGATGGCTGAGTGTTAGAACTAAGGGTACGAGCGGGCAAGGTGGCGTAGGGTTAGTGTTGGGGTTAGTAGTGGGGTTAGTAGTAGCGTAAGGACGGGACGGGTGTAGGGGGCGACATCGGTGTTAGTAGTTAGCTCTCGGGGGTCAGTTGCTCCGAGATAATAAATCATCGTAGGAGAGCATTACGGAGCTGACTAAGGATTGTCCTAGGACGATATATCATGTCAGACCAGTTGGCCCCGGGGTCTGTATTAATAGTACCGTGAACTACGCGATGGTTGCGTTTTACAGGCGGGTTACGATCAAAGTGGACATAGAGTTGAGGTGCAAAGGTTAAATTTTAAATGTGAAATAAATTTATATAAGCTCATTTTGGGATGTAATGCGGCTAAAAAAAACAAGCAGGACAAAACTAAATCGATTAAACCAAATAACTCACAAATACCAATATAATATCTGTATATATATATATACTATTAACTCGTATTTCGAATGTAACCTCTAACCCTTAACTCGTCCTTTTTGATCGACTCCCTTACATGTGGTTTAGTTCGTAGCGCGCTAAGGGAATATATTAATAATCTACGCATGAATACCTGGAGCTGGATGTTCTACGCAAATAATTGTCCTAGGATATTCTTTAGCTATATACGTAATTGTTAAGGATTGTCCTGGGATAATTCTAGGTCCATACTTATTTTTCAAAATAACTGGACTCTAAGGTATTTGTTATTCGAGCATTGACAGTCAACCATACCCACTTACAATATTGCATAGGAGTCGAATCACAGAATACAAATTATTAAAAGTTACTATTGATATATATCATATGTCCTGTCCTTAGTCAAATATATTATATAAGATATACACATATAGTATAACTAGAAATATAACAATAATGACGATATCAGCATATTATTTATCTATGACTATAAAAAGCTGTTATTACAAATAAATAAACACTACTTGAAGGACAATACTATTGTAATCACAAAGTGTTGGTAAAGCTCACAATCCATAAGACGAATTATATAATGTGTATACAAGACTACTGGCTTCTAGTATAATCTACAAAGCATATTATATTACAAATTATAAACATATCACGTGTTTATTGATCTCTCTTCCTCTTCCTCTTACTCTTTCTATCTCACTATATATATATATATATATATATATATCACTCTCTGATCATCTTTCCTTATCTCTCTCACTCTCATTCAATATCTCTCTTCCACTGTTCAAGCAAATATCAACGCGTAGTTGTGTTTCATACAAGAATCACCAGTACACGAGGACATGTATTCAGTAGTAAGGACACGACCTTGTACGGTGTCATCATACCATAGATGGGCTCCAATGAAGGTCTCCAATGTATCACCTCGACCTTCATTGTACCGGGCTTACAACTATACTATATAGTAAACTCCTAGCCTAGGTGATTGCTAAGTAATTAGGTCACGGGTAAGTAGGTCACACCTAGGTATGACTTCAACTAATGCCACCCGGGGGATAATAACACATAGGCAAGGTATCTAGGCTTTAACAGGGGTATGTTTACCTTTACTGCAGGCATACACACTTGTATGTAACTGTATACAAGCACACAACAACACACATACACACATACACACACACATACAGTAAAGTTAGCAGATGTTCTAGCTATGAGGACAAAAGAACCATTCATAAAGCGGCGGCTGATGATTTATCACAATGCCTGCCATGATTAATGAACAACAATGACATGTGGGTACAGATCAGCATGAGTCATCATCATGAGTCAGAGGTGGTAGTGGTGGTGGTATCAGCATAATACCTACAGCTACTACGCACTGCAGATTAGAACACAGCATCATTGTGTGTAAGTTAAACCGGCCTGACTATAATTACTATAGTAATGTATATTTCACACATGTATTTGTGAAACGAGCACGGCTAGTGTAATGTGTGTGTGATTGAATGACAATATATATATGTGTTATTAATACATTTATGAATTATTTAAAATATATAACATATATGTTTTAAATAATTTATATATATATATATAAATATACTCATGATACAAAATATATGTTATCAATATGTTATCTTCTAATAAAATATTAATATTTTAATAATAATTATTATTGAAATAATCATTGTTATGACTACATGCATATTTTTCAAATTATATATTTTCTATACTACAATAGGCAGATAGGAAATACATACATATTACTATATGGATTAATATTTAGATATATAAAGGAGAGTAATGGGGCTCTGATATCCCCACTACTACCTGCACCCCTACTAGCCCCTACTAGTACCCCTAATACCCCACTACTAGCCCCTACTAACACCACTACTATCCCCCTATTACACTACTACTAGCCCCTACTAGCACCACTACTAGCCCCATACTAGCCCCACCTAGCCCCACAACTAAACCTCATCATCAAGGTTCACCAGTACTCGGGGACATTTCTGAAAACCCTCCAACTCGTTCTTTAAGAATTCGAAAGCTTCGTTAATATTTCGGACGCGGCTCAGTTTCACGGGTCTACATTCGAAGTCACGTGATACATATCGCGTGGTAGCGTAGGGGGAAATAGTACGTAGCATATACTATATAGGATGTGTAAACTTGCGCGAGACCTAGAAGTTACATCGGTGCTTATTGAGAGATGATATACGCCACTACGAGTATAGGAGTTCGTTATTGTGCACAACATTACATTGTAGCGTTACATGTAAAATGTAGACAATTAAAGTGTCTTCTAGAATACCGATAGATTTTGGGATTGGTTCACAAATAATGTTTTTTATTACGTAGATGAAATTCATATTTATTACAATTAGGTCCTGAAAATTGTTATATATCAAGTATAAGATAATAAAAAATGTATCTAGTGCGTTTTATTTTAAAAAATAATAAAAAATATACTTTTTTGCTTGTTTTTTGAACATAATTATTTCTATACAATATCTACAATTATATTACATTATCAAATAGTCTATCATTGTATAAGTTATATCTTAGGTATATACTCTGAAAATTGTATTGAGATTCATCATAAGTAACAAATAGTTATTGAGTTTTAGATATAGTTTAAATATGGAAAAGAAAGTCCTGAGATATAAGCTTCTAAGTATTATTGTATGCGTATTAATACATTATAAACAAATGGGTATACTAAAAATAGATAACTTTTGAAATTGATAATGAAATAATATTTTTTTTACTACGTAGATAAAATTTATATCAATTAATATCTCTAATTTTCTAATATGTAATAGTATGTATAATGTATATAACAACAGTAGCAGAGCAGTAGTAGTAGTAGTAGTAGTAGTAGTAGTAGTAGTAGTAGTAGTAGTAGTAGTAGTAGTAGTAGTAGTAGTAGTAGTAGTAGTAGTAGTAGTAGTAGTAGTAGTAGTAGTAGTAGTAGTAGTAGTAGTAGTAGTAGTAGTAGTAGTAGTAGTAGTAGTAGTAGTAGTAGTAGTAGTAGTAGTAGTAGTAGTAGTAGTAGTAGTAGTAGTAGTAGTAGTAGTAGTAGTAGTAGTAGTAGTAGTAGTAGTAGTAGTAGTAGTAGTAGTAGTAGTAGTAGTAGTAGTAGTAGTAGTAGTAGTAGTAGTAGTAGTAGTAGTAGTAGTAGTAGTAGTAGTAGTAGTAGTAGTAGTAGTAGTAGTAGTAGTAGTAGTAGTAGTAGTAGTAGTAGTAGTAGTAGTAGTAGTAGTAGTAGTAGTAGTAGTAGTAGTAGTAGTAGTAGTAGTAGTAGTAGTAGTAGTAGTAGTAGTAGTAGTAGTAGTAGTAGTAGTAGTAGTAGTAGTAGTAGTAGTAGTAGTAGTAGTAGTAGTAGTAGTAGTAGTAGTAGTAGTAGTAGTAGTAGTAGTAGTAGTAGTAGTAGTAGTAGTAGTAGTAGTAGTAGTAGTAGTAGTAGTAGTAGTAGTAGTAGTAGTAGTAGTAGTAGTAGTAGTAGTAGTAGTAGTAGTAGTAGTAGTAGTAGTAGTAGTAGTAGTAGTAGTAGTAGTAGTAGTAGTAGTAGTAGTAGTAGTAGTAGTAGTAGTAGTAGTAGTAGTAGTAGTAGTAGTAGTAGTAGTAGTAGTATTAGTAGTAGTAGTAGTAGTAGTAGTAGTAGTAGTAGTAGTAGTAGTAGTAGTAGTAGCAGCAGCAGCAGCAGCAGCAGCAGTAGTAGTAGTAGTAGTAGTAGTAGTAGTAGTAGTAGTAGTAGTAGTAGTAGTAGTAGTAGTAGAGGTAACACTAACTCTTCTTTATTCTCAGTGAGACGGTAGATAAGTTCTCGCCTCCTATCGACGAGTTCGTCGAGATGTTCCGGTTGCCAATCGTGTTGAGCATTACCGCCATCGTCGTAGCAACCGTAGCCTAGCAACGACAGACAACGATGATAGAGTCGATGTTCCCCGAGGTGACGTAACGCTACGTGGCGACAGCATGCTTCGCAGAATACGCTCAGGTCAGGGGGTAATTCGCGAGAGTTTGATGTCTGCCACGAGTGTACTGTATCGGCTGAGGAGAGGTCGAGGGGTCAAGGTTAGCGATAATAGTAGTAACGATCAGTAGTTATTATGTTTCTCTATTTTATTATGCGTTTATTTCTTATTGAAATTATCATATTATTATTTCTTATATTTATTATACTTATCTATTTTTTGTTATATTTCAGTGATTTAGTAAGAATCATGATACAGTAGTGGAAATTATTTTGCGATGCAATGATATAATCCTCCCTATATATGCTACTACCTGCCGCAGCTAGCAGTAGTATCGAATCACTGAAATAGATTAAGGTTCGGCTCTGTATTACAACCATACTACAATGTTTTCATTGCTATTAAATTACGTGCAATATAAATTAGCTTTTACTCGCCACATATATATTTATATCATTTAAAACCAAATTATCCTATTGCTTTGTTATATATTAGTAATGATAACTTAGTTTTTAAAATAATAATGTAAAGCATATTATTTTACATTTTACAAGTGTATATTTTGATATGAATTTACATTATAAACAATACATAGTTCCTAAAATTAAACCAATATAGGTGGCGCTATTGGTGTTTTTTATACAAAATAGAATTCCATTATTTCGCATGTGTTATATCTGTAAGTGTTATCTTTCATTAGAAACATATTTGGTAATGTGTTAATCACAATTATACTTGATGTAGACTTATGTATATATATATAAAGGACATGACCTAGAGAAGACGCGTGCAATATCTAACAATCTCTGAAGATAACACCGGCATCCGTATCAGAAGGATTCAAGAGGTTTGAATCGCAACCATCTCGAGTGAAAGACGAACTTAGCGTTGTACTTATCTCTTCGTACTCTCGGATTGTACCTAGTGCAAGTGAGGGAACAATGTATTTAGAAATTACAATATATTTCAAATATATCACAATTTATGTATATTATATATTATATATATATATATATATTATAACTTTATCATACCATTTTATCACTAATTCTGAATTCAAATATATATTCTATTATCCATCTTAATATATATTTTAGAAATAATCATCTCAATAACTTATTTATGAATATCTAATTTAATTTATTATCAATTGAAGTTAATATTATTAACAAAATAAATATAGAGTTTAATTAAAATCATAATATTTATTTATAATTCATAAATGTGTATCTAAATATATATATATTATAAAAATTAGTGAGTTTTAATTTTAGTGGATTCAATATATCAATTGATTTAAATTACATTATAAACTTAATATAAGTTTGTATAAATGTATATAGCTGCTATATAATAAATATTCTTATGCTGTATTTATTTAAATTATATAAATTAAAATATATATTATATTAAATATATTATTATTAAAACTATATTTTACAAGATTACTTTAATCATGATATATTTAAAAATATTTTTATATTGAAAAGTAATAAGTTTTTTAAATTATATTATTTAAAAGTTACTAGTATCAAGTATTATATACATCAATTTCATAATGAAAAACTAATCTAAATATTATATAATATATGTTAAGTAAGTTTTCAAATCTGAAATTATAATATTACATTAACTATTATATTGTTATATTATATGTATTTAACCTGCAGCCATTAGTTATTCTATAATTAATTGGATTCAAATGATTTCGTATTATTTACGTTTCTATTGGTTACACTGCAAGGCTGCATTATTATAATCTCTTTGTACAATTCAGTGTATATATTCACCACCTAATATTATGTAATTCTACTAAATATATACTTTTATATCAGATTTCTTTCATAATTAATTAACTCCCCATACAAAATAATATTTATATATATTACGTATTTATTTGTATACTATAATAACTTATTTATTTTATTTAATATGTTGACTTGTGCCAGAGCAAGCAAGCTTAGAAAGTAAAAATTAAATTTAAACTATACCTAACAATTAATAAACATTAAATAAATAAATATATATAACTTATTTTATATATTGTGTATCATATGAATATTAGTTTAGTATTTATAGAAGTATAAAAAATATCAAATTATATCCGAGACAAATTTTCATAATCATATAGTATAACAATGTACAATTTGATTTATGGCAATATGAATAAAAAATATTAATTCATTTTCTATTTATAAGATGTATTTATTAAAATTAATATAATATAAAATAAGAAAATACAAAAAATAATGAATGAATACAAATAATTTATTAAGGACTGAAATGTAGGTAGATGCTCTCTAATCCACTAATTTAACTAAAGTTAACATTTTGTTAGACAAAAAATTATAAAAAACAAATATAATATATATTGATAAAATAAAGTATAATAAAATGTCAGCAGTCCACCTATCATAACTATTGTACAAATGCAAGGATTATAAATGAATAAGACTTATACATTATTAAGTTTGGCAGCAGACCGAAAATTAACAATAAATCAGAGATGCTATGATAATGGGACACAAATACAGACAGTATTGTCATGACTGATCAGGTATTGCACCATTCATTTAATCATGTTTAATCAATGTAAAATGTGTACAACATTAGATGCAACATGAGAAATTGATTGAGGCAATTCCTTTATATATACATATATATATATATATATATAAATATCATATTGTTAAGAAATTAGATGTTATACACAATATTTGTACTAATAAGTTACAATATAAATATATTAAAGGTATTATTTAGACCTCATTATATATTCGTGCGAGTTATATGTATTTTGTTTACTAACTCAAAATACAAAATAAACTGTTTCTATGTGTATATATATATATATGTATATATATGTATATATATATATAAATGTATAAGACTGCGATACAAAAAGAGCGCCATCAGACTTGCAGACCTCCATTAGACCCACAGATTAGCCACTCCTCAATACATCGGTAGCCAATAGTCTGAAATATAGAGAGTATCATTGTAATCACAACAATAAAAAACAACGACAACGACAAAGAAACAATAAATTGAGTGGCTAAAATGAAGGTCTAGCTAGTAGAGGTTAAAAGTGCATTAAGATTAATAATACTATATATATATATCACATTATATATAAAAAATATATGAAAATGGCATAGTATGGCACAAATATATATATAAATAGGTGCTATTATGTTTTATCACGCAATTGATCAATCATGTCATATGCTTTTTCAAGTTGTTGAGTTAATAATTGTACTTCTTTAGTTTTTTCAGATAAAGCACTTCTCAAATGGGCCAATTCACTCTCAATGATATTCTCCTTACAGAAAACAGGTTTTACATCTATTTTCTCTTCTGGAAATACTTTCCATGGATTAAAAGCATAACTATTATATTGATTATGTGCAGATTCAATAGGAATACCATTAGATGACACGCTATTTGATATAGTGGGTAGACCAAAACTTGGGGGGCGTGACGATTGGATAGTGTGTGCATGCACTATTGGTTCACTATGAGGTGATTGGGAAACAATCGTTGATGACAGTGTATTAGATGATAAAGATATAGAAAAGGAAACATTACCATTATTTCTCTGTTGAGATACATCTCCTGATCCATTATTTTCAGATGCATTGTCATTTGGAGTAGAAGGGTCCGTTTTCTTTGATTGTTCAGCTGCCCCATTCTGAGAACGAGCTAATAACGCTTGTTGTTGAAGTACTTGCTGTTGTTGTAAGGATGCAGCTTGTTGTTGTTGCTGTAAAGCTTGATGCATAGCTTGTTGAACAGCATCAAAGCTAGCTGCTCCATATTGTTGTTGTTGCTGTTGCAATAATTGAGGCCACAACCAAGCTGCAGCTGCAGCTGTATCGCCTCCTGCCATCTGTTGACTCGCTGTAGTAGAATTTGCTTGATTAGCATATCCAGATGCTGCATAACCAGGTGGAGCTTGAGATCCGGCAATAGGTCCACTTCCGGTAGCCCAAACTTGTGAGAAATGAGGCAATCCATCGGTACCAGTTGCTGCCTGTCCAGCTGAACCTGGAAAACCTGCCATCTGTGCAGCTGCTGCCATCTGTGCAGCTAATTGAGGCCTAAACATCGCATGCATAGCAGATTGATTATTTGCAGTATGAGCTGCAGTTGGTTGAGGGGTTGGTTGTGAAGCTGCAGCTTTCGATTTTGAAGAATTCTTGGATGAATCTTTTTTCTTAGAGCGAGGTTTAGCGAGATCAGAAGCCTGCAGTCCAGTAATCTTCAAATATTTCTGCAATTCTTCCTCGTACACCACCTTCAAGATTTGATATTAATTATTATAATTATTTAAATAAATTTAATAATTATTTTGTCATCTAATATATTAAATAATTATAATTATTTATAATATAAATTAAGTAATTTTAATAATAATCTACTCTTTCAGAACTTCAAAAATAAATTTCACATTTCAAAATAACGTTAAATATTCAAAAATACTTTTAATATATTAATATAAAATATATTTTAAATATGAGTAATATGTAATTAACATTTATTATCTTGTATATATAAGTTGTTCTAAAAAATATTTATTTAAGCAATTGTCTATCTAAATGGGGTTGGTTCACATAAAAAAAACGGGTATAAAAATTGGGCAGTTTCGGTGTGAAAATCTATACCGATATCGAGCACATGCGTGCGTTTATATATAAATTACCTTTTAAAACGCTGACTTGCCCGATATCGGATAAATGTTTTAAAATGATTAACACCTCCCGATATTGGGCAAGATCGAGCTGTTTTTTATAGTGCGAACCCCCTTAAGATATAATTTAATGTTATGCAAATAATAAAAATATCAATATATTTAAAAATCAAATGTATTTATGAAAGTTTTAATGTATATTAAATAATATAATATTAGAAATTACAATTATATAACTTTTAATTTTTACCAATAAAATAAATAAACCTTTTAACTTTTAGTTAAATTAAAATATTGATTATTAGATATAAATATAAGGACTTTTTAATAAATGATATATTTATAAAGTTATAGTATTATATATTGATAATTTTGAAAATAATTATTAAGTAATACAAATGAATGATATATTAATAAGTTATAATAATGCATTTGTAAGTTATTTATTAGACTTCATATCATTTTTAAATAATTAAACATTTAAAAAATGATTTATTCCACTTTATGATTTATTTTTTTATTTAAATTAATAATATATTAAACATATGCTATTGAAATAAAGAAATAATAATACACAATTATAAAAATAAAGAATGTAAAATGTTGATTTTTTTTAATATATTGATTTTAACAAATTTTAACAAATTAAAAAATTAATGATTTATATAAAGTTTTTTTAATATTTATATTTATCGTGAGAAAAATTAATTTTAATATAAATAAATTTGTTTTTAAACTAATGAAATTATAAAACTATATTATAAAAATAGATTATTATAGAAAAATATTATTAAATATATTACATAACATATATTTAGATTTATTTTTGATAGCAAACTATTATATTTATTATGTTATTAACTGTATAATAACATGATTAAGGATGATAGAAAAATAAAATATTATCTAATATAATGTAATTAAATAATTATTAATATATCTTATTTATTTATTAATATATCTATTATATAATTTAATTTTATAAAAATTAATTTGCATATTGCAATTAGTATTGAAGCCATATTTTACTAATCAATATATTAATATATTAATTTAATAAAAATAATTAAAAAGCATCAGATTACTTATGTTAAATGTATTTTTATGTATTTAAATGTATATAATATATTGATTATAAATAGAATATAATAAAATGTGTATTGCATTATACCTTAGCTTGTGTGAAATCATCATTATGTTTTTGTTTATCTTCATCAGATAATTCTCTCCACATTCTGCCAATAGTTGCACCTATTTCACACACTGACATTGTTTGATTCTGTGCTTTAACAGATTGCCAAATCTGTTCAAATAAAAATATATGAAAATATATGAATATAAATAATCATTAATGATTTACTAACTGATTTACTAAATCTCATATATGGTGTTAAAGGTTTCTTTGGTGGTTTTAATGCAGCAATATTAGGATCAATTGAAGCTGGAGTTGGTGGAGTAGGATGTGTAATAGCTGCTCTTTCAGGAGCTGCTATATAAATTTTAAAATGTATTAACAAACTTTTAATAAGATATTTTTAAATAATATATGACAATATTTTCTAAATGAATATTATTACAGTAATTAATTATTTCAAAATAAAATTAATATATAAATAATAATTTATAATAACCCATAGATCTCTGTTGCATATGTTGTTGATGTTGTTGTTGTTGTTGGGCATGTTGTTGTTGTTGTTGCTGTTGTTGTTGAAGTTGTTGTTGTTGGGCATGTTGTAATTGTGTGTTAGTTGCTTGTTGGTGGGCAGCTGCTGCTGCAGCAGCTAGGTGTGCTTGCATAGATTGTACTGCAGCCATATGCTGTTCATGAGCTGTAGTAGCTGAAGGATTGGTGATATTATGAGCATTAGGAGGTTGATTTGCTGTACTAATGCCAGTAGCAGTATTTGAGATGGAACGATTATCAGGATGGTGTAACATCGATTGTTGATGTAAAGAGCTTGGTGTAGATGCTGCAGTAGTTACAGAAGGAGAATATGAATTAGAATGTGCAGGAGGTGGTTGAGCTACCATCGCTCCAAATGCACTCGGGGTCATAGGATTTAACATCATAGACATTGCAGCCGAATGAATTCCACCATAAGTTGCTGAAGCTTGCGATGATTGTGCTATCGATGTGGTTGCAGGAGGTGTTCCATAGTTTGGTGTTGTTGTTAGACCAAAATTTGGTGTCGTCGACGGAGTATTCTCTGAACTTTGTTGCGAATGTAAAGACACTTCATCCACAGGAGATCCATTTGTTTTGATTGGTGGAGTTGTAGATGGAGGGGTATCCATTTTTATATATTGATCTTTCAAATTATTCTGACGGTTTCTGAAATGAAATAAATAAATTTATATATACTACAAAATATTATAATTATTATAAGGCAGATATGTTTTATTACAATATAATATTCCAGAACTTATTCTAAAATAATATTTATTTTAAGAAATATTAATTTGTATACGATTTTTATAACTACGTAAATCTTTAAATCTTTATATCTTAATATATTCAATTACAAATTAATATAACAGGAAGAAATTGTCTATTAGCTTTACATGTGAACATATTTATTTGAATGATAATCATTTTTAAGAGTAATAGATTTTTTAAAAGTATATATGGGGTAGGGGTTATGGGTTTTTCATTAATTTGTATGGTCAAATTTTTAAAATAAATTTAATGTATACAAAATTATGGTGTAGCATGAGTCATACATTATTTTTTATATATATAAAATGCTATTAATCAAATAATAATTATCTTATAAATTTATTATCCTGAGATTCTAAACATTGTATTTATAATCTAGATTAAATACAAATATAATAATTTTATACATTTGTTTTCTAATTCATTTTAATATTATTCAATTGGTATTTTTTAAATATTAAATTATTTATTATATATTATAAATTATTGCCTCTAGCTCAGTAGGCAGCATATAAGTCTCATAATCAACATTTATATGATAAACACAATTGACAGAAAAAAATATTAATTATATAAGTATTTTATATATAAGTATCAATATATTATTATGAAAGATAGTATATTTAATTTTGAATATATAGAATAATGTAAAAAAAAACATTATAACATAAACAAATGTGATCATTGTTATATTCATGTGCTATATAGTATATATTCTAATCTAGTACAATAAATAATTTGATAGTTACATAAATTCTATTATTTTTACATATTCAAATATTTATTTCAAATTATGCATATAATTATTATATAATATATTAAAATAATATTGATCTTCATATTTATGATTCACAATTCTTGATTATTATTATAAGTAATTTAAATTTTTATTTACTTTATATTTTAATATGTATGTTGAAACTATATATGTTGAATCGTATTCATTGAAAAACTGAAAAATGATATATAATGTATATATTTACTTTTATTTTATAATTATAATCATAATTACGATTATATTTTATGTAATTAAATATATTTACTTTTAATAAATTATAAACTAATATTACAAATGACTTTTAACGAATTCATAAATTATAATATAACAATATAAGCATTTAAGAAATAGATGATATAGAGTATATAAAGTTATAAATGAATATGAAATAAAATAAATATAATTGTAAAGAATATTATATAAGAGTCAGTAAAAAATATAGAATAACGACATAGTCTGATATCCAATTTTTTTTTTCATAAAAAATGGATAAAATAAACATAACTAAATGTTATACATTCATTATTTATATTTAGTTAATTACATATACTTTTAAATTTATTAATTATACTTGTATATATATTCACACACATGTATATGTGAAATAATTGTGACTTGATTTTAAAAAACATTTTAAATGTAAATAGAATATGAACATTATTATTTATAATTATTGCTAATTTACATCATTTAATCATGTTAATAGTATATCAATAATACAATATTAAATATATTTGATTAAATATAGTTTTTATAACTTAACATCTATTATACTAATATATCCATTATTAAATAATAATAAATATAGCTTGTGCACATGACATGGCAGACTGTTTACCCCTTCCATTTAAAATAGTGGTATCTTTTGTAAACAAATTAACATGGCTAATATAAAATAGCAATCTAAATGAACTTAATGGAAAGAATTTTCATAATTTATTATAAACATATATTTTAAACATATTATAAATAAATTATAATATTATAATATATATTACGTTTATTAATAATAATATAATACCTTAAATTCATAAATTTTACAGTTTCTTTAAATAATATTTATTATTTAATAATAGAAATAAATTATCACGCAACTTAAAATATTATTTTACAATATATATTGAATTGTTTGGTTATGGTTTAATAGATTAAATTATAAGTTTTAGTAAATGTATATTGCTTATGAAGAGTGTTTTTACCCTCTCAATAATTTGCAAAATAATTTATTTATTCTTCTACGCTATTTTGACAAGTAGGTGTAATCTATGTTTGGGGGTAAAATGCAGTCTGCCATGACAATCTATAAATCATTTAAATTTATAACAGCAAATATAATAAAAAATACATTTAATATAAAATGAATATGTGTAATATTCATATATGAAGCTACGCCATTAGATTTTTTTAATATATTAAATATTATTAATATACTTTTATGTTTTATTACATAATTATTAGTCAATATTTAAAATGTCATAATATATAGATAATTATAGTAATTCTAAAGCAATAGCATATTTTTTAACAATTGTAATTGAATACATTGTATTCACATTTAAATGTAGATACACACATTAGTAATGCATATGTTAAAAAAGTAGGTTGATAACTATTATAATCATAGCAAAATACAAGGGTATTTCTATTTACATAAGCATGATTAAAGGTAAATCGTTACCTAAATAGAATTGTAAAATGTATTGTGAAAAATTATTTCTAAACTTGAGATATTTGTTTAATTTAAATGTTATATTTTCTTTTTAAAAAGGAAATTCAAATTATTATATAAAGTTTTCAAATCAATTTAAAAGTTTAAAACCAATAAAAATATAATTCATTAAATCGAAATTCACAATTCATTGTGAAATAAAAAATTAAAAACAATATTACAATTTAACAGATAATATAAATTTGTATAATTATTAATAGATAGTAAAATGTAATATCTGTAGCGGAATAAGTATAATTTAATTTATAAATTTAGTTAAGCGTTATTTTCATAGTATTGTATATATTACAATATGTCAAAAGTAAAAGTTTACGATTGATATATAAATGGGTGAAAATATGTTAATCGTAAAAATTATAAATACCATTTAATATAAAATCATATCCTTATAACAATATGTTAATGTAATCATAAATAAATACATGCTTTTTAATCACCATATATATATATATATAAATATGTGTGTGAGTTTGTGTGTGTGTGTATATAGTATTGTATACAACCAATATGTTATTATTAAATAACATATTAGTTTATATATCAAAATATGTTCATGATAAAGATAAATGTATTTTAATATTTAATGGTACATAATATATACTATACTATATATATATTTATATAATTTATTGATATCAGATAAAAACATGATTAATTTAAAATATCTAATAATAAAACTGAAAGGATTGTTGATTTTGTCATTAAATTAATTCGTTATATTATGTATTCACTAATACAAATATTATATCATAGAATTGTATATATTATCAAAATAGATTATATTTAATAGTAAAATGACGTATACTTTTAAATGGAATATGAAAAAAAATAAACAAATAAATAGTATATAAAGTATACTCGTTAATATAATTTAGCTACATTAAATATATTAAAATCAATAACAATGTATACAATAAAAACCATAAAATGTAATTAAATAAGTAATAAAATAGAACGTTTCCTAAATCTATTTTATACATTATTTAAATGATAGTTAAATAATACATTTATTTTATTAAATTATATATACATGTATTCAGCTGTATTGATGATGGTATACAAATTTAAATCTATGTTAAACAAATTATTTATATTTTAAAATTCAAAATGGAAAATAAATAAACAAACAATAATTATTTTAATTTTACACTATAGAATAAAGCCTAATAAAATATGATAAAATAAAATAAATATTATAATAAATAATAAATAATATTACATACATAAAAAGTATACTATTATTCTAAATATTTAACATGCTGTATACTAAGTGGAGCGATAATTAAGATTTTGGTTTTTGACATAATTGTGCATAATTATATATTTATTGAAATATACACCGAATAAAATATGATTGCATAGTCAATTTTATATAGGCATTTAGTTTTAGTTCAATTATTAATGAAAAACTAACCATTTTTATTGTATTTTGGAGTATAATGATTAAAACGAAACTTAATGAAGAATCGTTAATTTGTATAAACACAATGCAAAACGAAAACGAGTCATAATTGTGTCGCGCGCAGATAGAACTTATTACTGTAGGAGATGTGTGGATTTTCGTGACCTAAATTCTGGATATGTATATATGAACATATAAACTATTTTTATTTTGTGTATTAAGCTGTATAAATAATATACAAGTATATATATATATATATATACTGTATAATATACATATATATATATGTATATATTTATATATATATATATATATAATATAAATATATATATATAAATTCAGTATCTATATAAATATAAATATTGATGTGTATATATATATATGTATGTTTATATATTCAGTATCTATATAAATATATATATATATATATATATATATATATATATATATATATATATATATATATATATATATATATATATATATTTATATTCTTATAAATAACATATATTGTTATAATTTTACTAATGTAAAGCATATTATTACCAATAATACATACACATATATGTGTATGTATAACTTATAAATAGACTATTCAAAATACTACATTATTATAAAATGGGTATAGGTATGACGTAGAGCTGGTATACCGCGGTACCATGTATCCTATATAGGTGTATACACAGTATAGATAAATAGTATGACATCATATTAATTACCTTAACTTATTTCCCGATATTTTACGTTGGAGTAAAAGTTATAGATAAGGGTATGGTAACGTATAGGTAAACTTATAGATTAACAATTATATGACAACTATATTCAAAT
Source organism: Osedax fenrisi (assembly GCA_964019155.1). Taxonomy (NCBI): domain Eukaryota; kingdom Metazoa; phylum Annelida; class Polychaeta; order Sabellida; family Siboglinidae; genus Osedax; species Osedax fenrisi. Next base: position 27,964,812 of record OZ025242.1, read on the forward strand.
ATAGGTAATAATAGATAACATTTGATCAGGCTGCTAATTCTACTTAGGGATCCCCAGCTAACAGTAAGAGCAGCATAATAGCAGCATAACAGAATATGCTAGAGCCTCAAATGTTTACATTGTGCTATTATGCTGCCATTATGCTGCTATTAAATGTCTATTATGCTGATCTTACTGTTTGCTAGGTCTACTAATAGGATCCTAGGTAGCTACTAACGGAGTATGTAAAGTTATCAATCCAACCAGGAATATTCTACCATTAATTAATAATATTGAATTGTATATATACTATAGTCATTTATTGAGTGAAGTAGTTTTCTGTCTTTCTCTATTTCTTAAATGTTAACAAGAAACTTGCTGGTAGACGATTGAAGAAGAAAATAAAAGACAGAAATAGTTTCTTCCCCAATCGGCTACCACAAAATGTATTGATATAACTGTTAATTTCTGTCGTCTAAATATAGATATTAATATTCGATATTAACTTCAGTCTAAAATAAGATAACGTATAAGTTATGGTAACTTACTTTTTGTTATCTATATATGATATAAATTGTTTATCAATAGTATTTATACTTCACATAAATAAACTATAGTTTATATATACCTCTAAATAGATATTTTCCTTTATTTATTTGCTTTTTAATCATCGTCAATAATTAAAATAATCTTAATATATGTCTAACCATTAAATTATGGCAGGTATACTTACATATATTGTAGGTATATTGGACATATTATTACAACAAAGTGAACATATTCATACTAATTACTAATTATAAATTACTAATTAGGTAGTTATTTGATTATGTAATTTGATTATTGCATACGGATTTATATTTGTACTGATAGAAAATTGTCAACAACATGAAAACAACTGACTTTTAAGTATTAAGTTCAAATTCGTTCATATTTAAAGTCATTCTAATTCACGTTTTAAGTTCAAATCGAATCAATTATATATTTAACATAGATTTAACATATATATCATGTTTGTGTATACACGTATGACCTTTAACCTTACTACTCGACCTCATACACATAGATTTGTATTTACGTAAATAAAAATCTATGTTCACAATATAACGACGCTGTCATTGAAGTTACACATTTATAAATAAAATGACTCATCTCCGTTAATATAATAACACAGTTATATAATAACTAGTGGTGTTATTGTGATTATATACTAGTATTATAATTAATATGAGACATGTTATATGTCACATATATAAATATAGGTACTATCTACTCGTAAATGTAGAATAACTTGGTACGTATAGTGTGCAGTATACAATGTAATATATTACACCTATAGGTATAGGCCTACTAAGGTGTATATTATACACTGTATATTATACCATGTATAGTGTATATTATAAAGTTACATACAGTATACAATAGGTTCTACGAACACAATCATTATTACTGAATGGCTCATTAAGCTGTAACAATAGTTTATATTTCTATACAATGGTGTGTATATTTGCTATAATTGAGAAGATTAACGATATTTATATTTATATATTTATATGTGTATATGTGTAATACACACTGTGTATGTGTTTGTTCGTGTATGTAGGCATGTGTATAGTAGTAGTAGTAGTAGTAGTAGTAGTAGTAGTAGTAGTAGTAGTAGTAGTAGTAGTAGTAGTAGTAGTAGTAGTAGTAGTAGTAGTAGTAGTAGTAGTAGTAGTAGTAGTAGTAGTAGTAGTAGTAGTAGTAGTAGTAGTAGTAGTAGTAGTAGTAGTAGTAGTAGTAGTAGTAGTAGTAGTAGTAGTAGTAGTAGTAGTAGTAGTAGTAGTAGTAGTAGTAGTAGTAGTAGTAGTAGTAGTAGTAGTAGTAGTAGTAGTAGTAGTAGTAGTAGTAGTAGTAGTAGTAGTAGTAGTAGTAGTAGTAGTAGTAGTAGTAGTAGTAGTAGTAGTAGTAGTAGTAGTAGTAGTAGTAGTAGTAGTAGTAGTAGTAGTAGTAGTAGTAGTAGTAGTAGTAGTAGTAGTAGTAGTAGTAGTAGTAGTAGTAGTAGTAGTAGTAGTAGTAGTAGTAGTAGTAGTAGTAGTAGTAGTAGTAGTAGTAGTAGTAGTAGTAGTAGTAGTAGTAGTAGTAGTAGTAGTAGTAGTAGTAGTAGTAGTAGTAGTAGTAGTAGTAGTAGTAGTAGTAGTAGTAGTAGTAGTAGTAGTAGTAGTAGTAGTAGTAGTAGTAGTAGTAGTAGTAGTAGTAGTAGTAGTAGTAGTAGTAGTAGTAGTAGTAGTAGTAGTAGTAGTAGTAGTAGTAGTAGTAGTAGTAGTAGTAGTAGTAGTAGTAGTAGTAGTAGTAGTAGTAGTAGTAGTAGTAGTAGTAGTAGTAGTAGTAGTAGTAGTAGTAGTAGTAGTAGTAGTAGTAGTAGTAGTAGTAGTAGTAGTAGTAGTAGTAGTAGTAGTAGTAGTAGTAGTAGTAGTAGTAGTAGTAGTAGTAGTAGTAGTAGTAGTAGTAGTAGTAGTAGTAGTAGTAGTAGTAGTAGTAGTAGTAGTAGTAGTAGTAGTAGTAGTAGTAGTAGTAGTAGTAGTAGTAGTAGTAGTAGTAGTAGTAGTAGTAGTAGTAGTAGTAGTAGTAGTAGTAGTAGTAGTAGTAGTAGTAGTAGTAGTAGTAGTAGTAGTAGTAGTAGTAGTAGTAGTAGTAGTAGTAGTAGTAGTAGTAGTAGTAGTAGTAGTAGTAGTAGTAGTAGTAGTAGTAGTAGTAGTAGTAGTAGTAGTAGTAGTAGTAGTAGTAGTAGTAGTAGTAGTAGTAGTAGTAGTAGTAGTAGTAGTAGTAGTAGTAGTAGTAGTAGTAGTAGTAGTAGTAGTAGTAGTAGTAGTAGTAGTAGTAGTAGTAGTAGTAGTAGTAGTAGTAGTAGTAGTAGTAGTAGTAGTAGTAGTAGTAGTAGTAGTAGTAGTAGTAGTAGTAGTAGTAGTAGTAGTAGTAGTAGTAGTAGTAGTAGTAGTAGTAGTAGTAGTAGTAGTAGTAGTAGTAGTAGTAGTAGTAGTAGTAGTAGTAGTAGTAGTAGTAGTAGTAGTAGTAGTAGTAGTAGTAGTAGTAGTAGTAGTAGTAGTAGTAGTAGTAGTAGTAGTAGTAGTAGTAGTAGTAGTAGTAGTAGTAGTAGTAGTAGTAGTAGTAGTAGTAGTAGTAGTAGTAGTAGTAGTAGTAGTAGTAGTAGTAGTAGTAGTAGTAGTAGTAGTAGTAGTAGTAGTAGTAGTAGTAGTAGTAGTAGTAGTAGTAGTAGTAGTAGTAGTAGTAGTAGTAGTAGTAGTAGTAGTAGTAGTAGTAGTAGTAGTAGTAGTAGTAGTAGTAGTAGTAGTAGTAGTAGTAGTAGTAGTAGTAGTAGTAGTAGTAGTAGTAGTAGTAGTAGTAGTAGTAGTAGTAGTAGTAGTAGTAGTAGTAGTAGTAGTAGTAGTAGTAGTAGTAGTAGTAGTAGTAGTAGTAGTAGTAGTAGTAGTAGTAGTAGTAGTAGTAGTAGTAGTAGTAGTAGTAGTAGTAGTAGTAGTAGTAGTAGTAGTAGTAGTAGTTGTAGTAGTAGTAGTAGTAGTAGTAGTAGTAGTAGTAGTAGTAGTAGTAGTAGTAGTAGTAGTAGTAGTAGTAGTAGTAGTACACTTTATTTAATCACTAAAATACAAATTTCAAATAAATGGTTCGGGTTTTAAATAATAGTAGGCCTATAATAAAGTTGTGGCGAAATGCAAACAAAATAATAAAAATATAAATAAATAAATAGTTTGAAAATGTATGCAGGAAAAAAAAATAAATTACTTTAGTTCAAGTAGGTTTCTGTATATTATTTTAAATTTTGTTTGGGTTTTTTTTAGTATTTATCACGGGGAATTAATTCCAGTGAGACGATTATTGTTGATTGTGATTTAAAAGGTTACTTTGATGATATAAAGTTGTTTCTATCTTCAAATTCAATTGGTTGTCTGATGCGTTTATAAATTGTGGTATATATTGCGTATGTATAATTTTAGAAGTTTGTAAATGGATTTTCATTTAAAGTAAATGCTTAGTTTTTTCTGTAGTAGGACCTATATGGACCTATATGCATACAAACCATATGGTTTGTGTTTATTTTAGAAGCTTACAAATAATTGTGTAGGTTTGGTTTATAATTTGTATAGGTATTTTTTCTTTTAGTCGATGTAGCCCAAGTAAGTAGTGAGTTTATAAACTCAAGTTTAGTTAGTTTATAAAGTGCCCACATAAGCGGGTGTTACTATTATTAGAGGTGTTAGGTTCAGAATTCAGTATTTATATTATTTTACTATACATACTTTATTGGTGCATTATTTTATTTTAATAACACTTGATTGTTCGATGTTAAGTTTTTATCGAGTTTCACACCTATGATCATTATATAAGTTTCTAGTTATATGTCAGTATTTACTATTTTGCTATGAGTTAGATGCGATTAGGTGTGAGGTGTGGTAAACAATATATTCTATTTTTTAGCTTATTACACTTTAGATACACATTATTAAATATGTTATTGTTTTACTATAATTATAGTTCAGTAGTTGATGTGTGATTTCTTACTTTCATATTATGGTTTCTAAAGAGGTAATTTAAAGTAGTTGATGTGTATACTTGGATGTCATCGGCATATATGTGATAGTTAATAGTGTGTACATTTAATATGGAATAAATATAAGATGTGCAAATATTGACAAGTAGATAGGTAGGTATACCTATAGTTACTATAGTGCACGAGATCTAACCTCGGGCAACTCGTATTATAGGAGAGGTATATGCTTTGTTTGCTTTGTTGGATATTATAATATTATAAAATAATAACTCTCCTATAATATGAGTTATCCGAGTTTATGTTTTGTGACCTATAATAACTACCTATCTTCTTACTTTGAATATATATATATATATATATATATATATATAGAACATTATTATTGTTAAATATAATTGTATTAGTGGTAGTATTGTATGATGTAGTAAGATGTATCAAAATGTATGTTTGTAGTTGTGGGTACATTATTTGATGATTTATGATGCAGCTGAAGGTGATGGTAATGTTAATCAACTATGCGACTTAGTAGTCTGACTAGGTGCCTGCATGGTATCATTCAAAGGGCATGCGAATGTATTGAAAATACGATAGAGAAAGGGATACTAATGTAATGAGAATACGATAGAGAAAGGGGTACTAATGTAATGAGAATATGATAGAGAATTCTCTCCTTAAGGAGGTAATAATGTATTGAGAATATTATATAGAACTAATGTATTAGATAATTTGTAATACGATAGATAAGAGAGTAACACTAGCCAATAAGATATATAACTAGTTAATTTAGGAGGATAATAGTGAATTAGCTATAGTTACTATTGTAAAGTTTTCCTAATATGGTGATTTTTTAATATACGAAGATATCAGCTTAAGGAATATATTATAATCAATAGTAACTATAAGTATAATAACTGATGAGAAGGTAATTACGATGTTACCATCAATGATAATAGAAGGAAAGAGGACAAAGTAGAAGGAATACCGAAATTAGCAACTTTCGAAGAGTTAGGTGAAGATGATCAGAAATAACTATATTTTAATAGAACATGTACATAGTTGAGGATTATAGTATGGGCTATTATTAATTGATAAAAGTAAGGAATATAGTTGTATGTATAGTTGTATGTAATCAGCATAAGTATACTTATATATGGTATCGTACATATGGGAATTGATAAATAATATCATATATGGGGGTATACATGGAACATAGAAGAGAGTCACGGTATAGGCCCTGAATGACAGTATAGTATACTATAGTATATATATATATATATACTTCATATATGAAGAGGAATTACAAAATAATCCTGATGAAATCCTAATAAAGATGTACGAAATAAAGCGCTGTTTAAGTAGGGGAACGTCCCCGATTACCGACCCATAAATGATTATTTGTAATAACTTATTCAATATTAAATATATTTATTTGAAATTTTGTAAATAGGGTAATATTATGGTATTGAATAATGTGGCTATTTTAAATTTTTTATATAATTATATTTACAAGAATAAACAGGGGGGTCGGTAATCGGATACCTGTTCCTAATACCGACCCCCTTCCCCTATTACCGACCCCTAAAATAATCGTGGTATACATACTTTTAGTATTATAATATCCAATCAACATAGTAGATATTAATAAATATAATTAATTATAACATGCACGCAATTATTTTTTATTGAATTTATGTTTTAATAGTAATATTAAATTTAAATTTAAACTTTATAGTAATTATATTAAAATAGTATATATTATTATTTAATATTTAGTTCTTAATCAGTATGTATATAATATAATGGAATCATGAATCCTTAATCTATATCAATGATAAACAAATACCTTATGACATATTTTAAAGTAAAATACTGATCTATTTTGATTGGATATTATAAATCACATGGGGGTCGGTATTAGGGTAATTTAGGGGGTCTGTATTAGGAAAATCATATGGGTTGCTATAATTAAGATATTTTGGTTAATAGTTATGCAAATGGAATTATTTTTATAATAATTATAAACATTTTATTGATCTACAATATTATGTGCAGTATTAAGTTTTCTTTTAATAAATAAAGTATTTACAATGATTTAAAAAAGTTATTATTCAAATATTTAAAAAGTAAAAACAGAATATTACATTTTATCAAATAACAATTGTAGGATTAAATATTTGTTAAAACAAAATACTTATTCATATGTATCATTAAATTACTAACAGTTCGTGTATATATTATTTTTTGATATCTCTTATAGTTACTGAGATACGAGAGGGGGTCGGTATTAGGAGGGGTCGGTAATCGGGGACTTTCCCCTACATTTGTTTCAAGTTTCGAAATTAGAATATATTCCATAGCTATCGATATAGCGTGACTCGGTTAAACAAAAGTATAATGTATACTTAAGTATATATACTACAATAGTATTTATACTATAGTATATTGTATACAATTGATAGGCTATAGTCTATCAAGAATGATAAGCATATTATATGCTGCATATATGACATTGAATATGTCAAAATGGAATATATATATATTACTTAATATCTGCCGGATTGCAATATCTGTATACAAATAGACAGTATAGACTGACCCCTGAATCGGAATTCACTTTTAGAGTAACGAATACATTATTTTCCTGCACGACCGTATTCGCTGTTCTAGTAATAATACGTTCTAAAATATCGCAAAGAAATGGAGTGTGTGATACGGACATTATTTATGTCAACGACTGGTATATATGTTTATCATAGTCATATAATCTTTGATATGTATATATATATATATATATATATATATATATATATAGTTACCAGCCCCCGATGCTACGTAATAGGACATCACATTAGTACTATAGTATAGTAAAGATTATAATCATTAACGAATGGATGGCATGGCATGACTCCACCGACAATAACAATAACAATAACAATACAAATATGTGGACCCATTTATGGTTTCACGAGTATCGGGATAATGGTATACTATAGACTATAGTATACCACTATAGTACTATATATAGTATGTTTAAATTAGTTTTGAAAAAGGCATACGATAGGAATAGAGTAATGTTATTAAGTTGGGAACCTACGCATGGAAATAGATTACATGATTTATCTTTTAAATGGTGCACCGTTAATGATGGTGCGAATAAAAAGTAGTATGCGAACTTATTAATAATATTATAATAACTTATAACGGAAGGATACATAGGTAATATAGTATTGCCTACACAGGAGAGGTAAGCTAAGAGAGTGTGTTATTAATACGTGTACACTGTATACATACAAGCGGGAAGTTCCCGATACAAGTTAGATACTCGGTGGCATGGATAGAGAATATCAGTAAGATTTTATCAGTAAATTAGTTAGCGAATTTAAAAAACAATTAATGTTGTGGAATATAAAGTAAGTGAGGTATACCTTTCTATAGATATGTATTATGTCCTATAACGTATGTCCTATTAATATGCAGTGTGTTCCACACACTGTGTGCACACTGTATATCCAATGGGATATACAGTGTATATGATAATCATATACACTTACGAACAAACTAACAACAAACTTTGGAAAATCCTTGCCTATATAAATAATTAATAATTCATTTGTTAATTGTATAATTTAAAATATTAAAATAAATATTAAATATATATTTGTTGTATTGTAATTTATAAATAATATAATGCATATCATAAAAAATGAAAGTAAATAATTCAACTACATAACAACTTAAATTAATATATGCGAAAATGTTAAATATTATTATTATTAATTAATTAGTCATTGCAATACTTTGAAAATAAAAAATATATACAAATTATAATTAGTCAACATTTAAAATTAAGATTATGTATAAAACAATAGAACATTGTTAAAGAATTACATTTTTTTAATTGTTTATTTTGAATTTATTTCTTCATATTATTTATATATTTTATCATAATATTATATATAATGAGTTAAAATAAATGAGTTAAAATATTGTAAATATTAGATTAGTTAGTATTTACTTTTTAAAATATAATTATAATTATTTATATATATTTATATTAATATCGAATATAAAATGTATTTATTTAAAGTTATTGAGATATATTATACGTAAAAATACTTCTTACCTTTATGCTTTATTGATCTATATCGAGTATTACCCGATATTATACTACTCGGTATTACCCTTTTATACATAACGAATATTGACACAATATACTACAATCTCACAACTATTTGTGTACATCTCTTCTTCGTCTCATTTCGTAATTGTTAATATTGTTAATGGTTATAATACTTACACACATACGAGATAGTAGTGTAATTGTCTGTATAACATACATATATGCGTGTATATACACGCATGATAACACTTCATCACGTGATCACACTCCGCCCATTGTCCTCCTCCTCCTCCTCCTCCACCTCCTCCTCCTCCTCCTCCTCCTCCTCCTCCTCCTCCTCCTCCTCCTCCTCCTCCTCCTCCTCCTCCTCCTCCTCCTCCTCCTCCTCCTCCTCCTCCTCCTCCTCCTCCTCCTCCTCCTCCTCCTCCTCCTCCTCCTCCTCCTCCTCCTCCTCCTCCTCCTCCTCCTCCTCCTCCTCCTCCTCCTCCTCCTCCTCCTCCTCCTCCTCCTCCTCCTCCTCCTCCTCCTCCTCCTCCTCCTCCTCCTCCTCCTCCTCCTCCTCCTCCTCCTCCTCCTCCTCCTCCTCCTCCTCCTCCTCCTCCTCCTCCTCCTCCTCCTCCTCCTCCTCCCCGAAACAATAGGTCAGTAAATAAAGTACCAAGTGGTCAGTAAATACACTTTCTGCTCAAAGCTTTGAGAAACTATCCTAGGAGAGTACCGTAGATTATAGTGTAATCTTAATCACAAAGAGGGTACTCTTCAGAGGAGGAGGAGGAGGAGGAGGATGTGGGGGAGGAGTTAGCTTCGAGTCATCTAAGCTTGATACAGACATTTATTGGCGGAGAATTCTCGAGTGTATATATATATTTAAATATTAATATATATATAAATATAATTATATTTAATTTTATATATAAATATATATAATAAAAAAATTATAATTTATAATTAATAAATATATTATAAATATATAAAATTATAATTATAAAAACTAATTATAATTTGTACATTCTTTTAATTCATTATATATAAAATTATGATAAAATATATAAATAATATGAAGAAATAAATTCAAAATAAACAATTAAAAAAATGTAATTATTTAACAATGTTCTATTAAATGTTGACTAATTATAATTTGTATATATTTTTATTTTCAAAGTATTGCAATGACTAAGTAATTAATAATAATAACATTTAACATTTTCGCATATATTAATTTAAGTTGTTATGTAGTTGAATTATTTACTTTCATTTTTTATGATATGCATTATATTATTTATAAATTACAATACAAAACGTATACATGTATATTTAATATTTATTTTTTAAATTATACCATTAACAAATTAACTATTAATTATGTATATAGGTTATTTTATATTTAAAAAAATGTATTATATACAATATATTAGCGGGAATCTTCCCGATAGTAGTCTAATTATTCTTCAATCTTGTTGTATTCATCAATAGGCTTATTATAATTATACATGAATCCTATAGGATATATATATATATATATATATATATATATTGTGTTTATTATATTACTTCTAATGTATTACTTAAGAGGGTATCCCACTACAAGTATTTCCGGAAACTTGCCGGAAATATTGCAACTTTAAAACCATTTTCTATCAAGTTATATCGAGATACCCCCTATAAAGTTACTATATTGCAGGTAAGTTGCCGGAATGTAAGGGGGTATCCCACTACAATCGTAGTTAACTTGATAGAAACTCGTTTTAAAGTTACAATATTTCCGGCAAGTTCCGATGGGATACCCCCTTTATAAACACTCCCTTATATTTTGGAAAACAAAATACTTATTCATAATTACCATTAAATTACTAATAGTTTATATATATATCATTTTGTGATATATCCTATAGGATATATACCTAGTTATTGCGATACGAGAGGGGGTCGGTAGTAGGGATGTAAATGATGCTCACATCTAAAGCATGATGCAGTCTCAGTCTAAATACCTAAAGCATCGATGCAGTCTCAATGTAAATAACAATAGCATCGTTTAAGTCTCAGAATGGGTTACTTAAAGCATCGATGCAGTCTCAGTCTCTATACAATTCATTACTACCAGGGTTGGCAAAAACCCAAAAACCTTTGAAATTAGTTGTTGGGTTTTTGGGTTTTTCGTAGGTTTTTTGGGTTTTATATGGGTTTTCCTGGGTTTTTCCTAGGTTTTTGGGTTTTTCATAATTTACGATCCTACTATTTATTAAAAAATTAGTTTATTATATTCCCATTATAAATTTAATATCATATTATGATTTATAAAAAAATTATTGTATCTATAATTATTCTATAATTAATCTATAATTAATATAGTAATAATTATAACTTTTATTTCCTACTTATTAAAATTAATAAAAAAAATTATATTATTAATATTTAATTATCAGTATACTATTATTATTTATCTTTACTCGGTATATACATATTTAATTTATAAATTAATTAAATATTATTAATATATATTATTATATAAAATCTAATATTAATATTGTAATGATTATAAAGTTTGAGCAAAAACCCAAAAAACCAGTATTTTGCATTTTGGTTTACACCTAGAAAAACCCAAAAAACCCAATAACCCAAAAACCCAACGTTGCCAACCCCGATTACTATTAATTCATGCGTATTAAATGCATCATTTAAGTGTTAGTCTCAGTTTTCATAAGCTCAATATAGTTTCAGTGTCAGTTACCAGAATCATTGTTTTGTATATCAAACGGAAATAATGTCATTACAATAAATAATATACAATACAATCTATCAGATAAGGAAAAAAATATCGGAGTGTCAATTGATAATTTAGTATAGAGGCACCTATGTGGAACAAGCTCGATATTAATTTAAGACCCTGTATATCAACATTATCATTCAAGACATTATTAAAAACTCATTTATTTATAATTGCCTATGATTTATAAAGTATTTTTTTATTTAATATATCACGAGCATATATTACATTTTTATATTTGATCTCATATTACCTTGTTATTATAAACACAACTTTTTTAAATTATCATTTAAAAAGTTTATAAACTAAAATAAATAATAATATCTAGTTATCAAAAGAATTTTCATTACAATAATAAGATAATATAAATAGCGATTAAAATTGAAATCAAATAATTAAGATAGTATCATACCTATTAGTCATAGGCTATTAAATATTAAAATGGTGACATATATATGAAATCTAATTAAAAAATAATAACATATTTATATAAAGAAATTTAATGTTTTTTATAAATCTTTATTTTTATACAAAAATATTAACATATCCTGAGTATAAATACAACAACAACAACGTCTAATTTATCACAACAAATCACCATTTATCTACCTTATTATTAGTATCACCCCATTATATGTTGGTATTGATGTTATTATAAATATCATCTACTTGTAGATTTATATTTATTTAATATATTTATTCACTATTTGAGTGTTAATTTGAAGTATTGAATTAATTTCTTATTATTTCTTTTTTATAAAAAAAGAATTATTTCTTTTTATGAAATCAATAAAGCGTATACGCTTCATTGATTTCACAAATAAACAATACATTATATTCTAAATTCACATGCATACAATTAGTATTCATCTATAGATTACTATAGTAATGTTCAATATCTAGAACATTTAAGGGGATCCCGCACATAATCAAGACCTCCTATAACCTCGAGGTTATAGGAGGTCTTGACATAACACGCAATTTGCCAATTTCGTATATAAATAGAAAGGAAAAACATTGGTCCACTAAAAAAATAGATCTGATATTCTATTCATTTAATTGACTTACTTTTTTTTGTAATGTATTCATAACATATAGGGGAAAGTCCCCGATTACCGATCCCTAAATGATTATTTGTAATAACTTAGTCAATATTAAATATATTTATTTGACATTTTGTAATTAGGGTAATATTATGGCAATGAATAAAGTGGCTATTTTAAATTATTGATATAATTATATTTACAAGAATAAACAGGGGGGTCGGTAATCGGATACAAGTGCCTATTACCGACCCCCTAAATACTCGTGGTAGAAATAATTTTAATATTATAATATCCAATCAAAATAGTAGATATACTTATATATAATTAATTATAACATTCACGCAATTTATTTATTATTGAATTTATGTTTTAATAGTAATATTAAATTTAAATTTGAACTTTATAGTAATTATATTAAAATAGTGTATATTATTATTTAATATTTATTTATTAATCACTATGTATATAAATAACTGGAATCATGAATCCTAGGGGCTCGTTTTTTGTAACGTACCACAGTACCACAGTACCACAGTACCATCTGTATGCTTATACATGTAAAATCAATTGGGACTTAATTCAATTAATCAATATGTATATAATAAACTAGAATTATTAATCCTAAATCTATATCAATGATATACAAACAACTCACGACATAATTTAAAGTAAATACGGATCTATTTTGATTGTATATTATAAATCACATGGGGTCGGTATTAGGGTAATTTAGGGGGTCGGTAATAGGAAAATAATATGGTTTGCTATAATTAAGATATCTTGGTTAATATTTATTCAAATTAAATGATTTTTCTGATTGTTATAAAAATTGTATTGATCTACAATATTATGAAAAATAAGTTTTCTTTTAATTAATAAAGTATTTACAATGATTTAAAAAAAGTTATTATTCAAATATTAAAAAAAATAAAACATAATATTACATTTGATCAAATAACAATTGTAGGATTGAATATTTTTTAAAATAAAATACGTATTTATATTTATCATTAAATTACTAACATTTCATGTATATATAATTTTTTGATATCTCTTATAGTTACTGAGATACGAGAGGGGGTCGGTATTAGGAGGGGTCGGTAATCGGGGACTTTCCCCTACATGCATAGGAAAATAGAAAGTTATTTTTAATATTATTATTTATTATATTATATATATATATAAATTAAAAATTAGCGATACTCAAATTATTGTATTTCTATACAACTTATCATTGTATACAATGAATTCTATACATTTTATTAATTATCTCTCTATTTTACTATTCACATAATTAAATTCTATATAAAGCAAAAAATAATAATATTATAATTATAATAGTTTTTATGTTATATATTTTTGAATGCACAATGTGCATGGTACATTGCAATGCAATGTACATTGCACATACCTAACGTGAAATAATTATTCTTTGAAACAGCGTTTGAAGTTTGACTAAATAAAAATGTAATATTGAATAGTATATAATATAGCATTATCTTATCGTCATAAAACACATTTTTATGCCATTTCTAGACTGAATTCATGACTATTTTTTTACAGATACTAAAAAACACTACAATAAGTATTATTATGAAACAAAATATAAAAAAAAATAAAATATCATCACTTTAAATGTGCGGGATACCCTTAAATACACATTTATATTTTCATTCATAAAATTACTTTATAGTGTACTATATTTATATAGTATTTATTTATTTTCAATAGATTATACACTTAAGTTGACATTTATAACTTAACCGAACTATAATTGTATTGCAAATACTCTCGAGGACATACCCTTAGTCTCTATAGCATATATGCTTGGGTAGTTGGACTACCTACGAGTCATAGGCTACGACTCTCCTATGGTGAGATATTGTATATTTTGTATATTGTACGTTTTCCTGCCTCCTATTTCCATATAGATATATACTCTGGTATATTTTATCGGATCTCCGCCATGCTGATACCTCCTTACTGAGTTGATCTTCTACATCTAAGTTGGTCCACTGTACCTGAGTCAGAGTATACATTCAAGTAGGACCTCGTCATCGTCGCTACATCGGAACTCATCTCGTGATCTCAAATACCCTCTACTCAACGTGGTGCCCCTCTTCTCTATCGACATTTCTACCAAACTAGTTTTTGTTTATATAAACTCTAATATTATATTATATTTTATTATATTATATTATACTATTATTAAACATGAATTCACATTGTACCCACTGCACTCGTCCTACTATAGAGTATTATCTCACCTGTAAAACATGCCCATCTAGTTTCCATTATGAGCTGTCTCCATCATTCATCTATTATATCTAGATCATGGACTCATTTAAATAACCACCCTCCTGCTTATGCAATTGCTATTTGTAATTCGACTAATTTCTCTTTCTCCTGCCCTAATTGTCTTTCAATAAAACCCCTCACTAGCCCTCACAAACTGCCTACTTCCAATACAAACACTAAGCCTGCTTCCATTATCTACGAATGCAATTCCAAACCTGAATCCCATACTACCTCCCCCTCACCATTAGCCCTGCTATGTTCCATCTCCCTTACTCCCAAACTACTCAATCTTAAAACCTCCCCCCTCGCATATCCGTCAATCCTACAATATATCATAATTCACCCCATACTATTACTCACCAACAACTACCTTTCAACCCCAAACCAATCAATTTATCTCAACCTATTACTTATAATTATAAACCATTATCCTCACGTCATTCCTTTTCCTCACACATTCCTTATCATAATAACTATTCATCCACACTTACTTATTCCCGCGTATCACAACTGAATACCTTACACAATGAAAACTCCCTTATAATCATGCATCTAAAATCTACTGAACTAAATACCGAGTTTATAAATACCCTGATTAACCATCTTGATATACCAGCTAAATATATAACTAAGGCAACATTTACCAACCATTCTACCCAAATCTATCTCATAAATTCCTCTATCGTCAACATATTTTTTCAAAGATTTTTGATTTCTAGGAAAAACACAAAATTTGCTAATTTATTATTCGCAATAATATTCCCTTTCATACGCGAATAAGAGGTAGAATTATCTACCATGCCTATATTAACAAACTTACTCCCACAAATTATAAACCATACTTCAATAATCTGACAAAAACGCACGAATTAAAAACCCATAACAAACATAATATTTACTACTGACCGTTTACCATCTGAATCTATAATTGACCTGTTACCCTCCCAAAATACTACTGACCCCTTACTCTCCCAATACACTACTGATCACTTATCCTCACCCTTACAATCTAACAGTAGTACATGACTCTCAGTTAGCTTGTCACTAATTAATATTAGGTCCCTTTTAGATCTAATTCACTATTACTATTATCCTACCTGAAATATTCTAAAATTAAATTAGTTGCTATTACTGAAACATGGATATCGCCAGATGACTTCGATATATTCTCTCTCTTCCATGATATTGGATACTCTCTATTTATTTCACCTCGTATTAAAGACCGAGGTGGATGAGTTGGTATATTAGTTCACTCTGACATGCCATCTCCTACTATTATCTGCCCTTCCTTCTCTTATAGTGATTGCCTGACAGACTCTTTAAACTTTATGAATACTGTCTACTCCTTTATTATAATTTATCGACCTCCAAAACAAGACTATACCACCTTCTATAATGAATGTTATGACTATATAACTGACACTCCACTATCTAACAGTAATCATAACTTTATTCTAGGTGACTTTAACTACCACTTCGAATCAAATATACATCCCCATTCCACATTCAAAAATCTTACTGACTCTCTCTCTCTACATCAATTTATAACTTTCCCTACTCATATTGCTGGTCATTCACTTGATCTAATTTTGTGTAGATCACATAGTAGTTGTTAGTGTATCACTGATTGTTGTAAATCTGACTTAATTACCGATAATTTTCTAATAACTTGTCGATTAGTTCTTCCTTACTACACCTCTATAGAAAAAAATCCATCACATACAGAAACTACAGATCTCTTGATTATGATTGTTATGCCTCGGAACTTAAATTACTCCTCCTTTCATTGCCGTGTTCCATTGATTCACTCAAGTATTCTCTATATTACTTGATTGATAAATGTGACCCTCTAAAAACTCGAACTATTAATATCCATTCAAACTCTCCATGGTTTTCCTCCGAACGTGTTTCTTTCAAACGCAACCTACGTAAGATCGAACTAATCTTCCACAGTAACCCCTGTTATAATAGTTTGTTGTTCTAACTATAATGGAATCGATATGGATGCAAAGAATGGCTAAGTTACGAGTTTATGCTACGAAGATTTGATATATTAATTAAACACGTCTAACTAGTTATATATTTATTTACAAGAGGAAGTTAATGTGAAATGTGTCAAGGGTCGCAGGTCATATTCAATGACTATAAATAACAATACAACATCTCCCTTTGTTAGTCAAAGTCAGGTCTGTTGACATGGAGTGTACATGCTAGGTTGTCATAGCGACACCGATGTAAGTATAATAATAATCAACCTCAGGACTGTGTTTTGTCGTGAGGGATAAGTAGTTTGGGTGATGTGCTATTGCGCATGTCATAGGTCAAGGCGGTTGGGTGGGCGCCTATGACGTGATGGTCGCTCATATGCGACAGGGGGCGGGGTGATGCTGGGTGATTCTCGAGTGTCGACGTTGTCTCTGCGGATGTCTGTCAGGTTTCGCCGAACTGTTGAGTGTTGTTCGGAATCTACCAGGTATGAGTTTGGAGACGTATGTTTCTGGAGGATCGTTCCAGGGCTCCACGTGCTGGTGTGTTTGGCACTCGCTGCATTCTTCCGTGAGGTCTTGAATGTCTTTGGTCATTTTCGGCCAGTAGACGCATGTCTTTGCAAGTAGATTGGTTTTTACAATTCCAAGGTGTGGAATGTGTAGGTCTTTAAGTATGTCGGACCGTAGGGACGTAGAGACCTCCTCCTCCTCCTCCTCCTCCTCCTCCTCCTCCTCCTCCTCCTCCTCCTCCTCCTCCTCCTCCTCCTCCTCCTCCTCCTCCTCCTCCTCCTCCTCCTCCTCCTCCTCCTCCTCCTCCTCCTCCTCCTCCTCCTCCTCCTCCTCCTCCTCCTCCTCCTCCTCCTCCTCCTCCTCCTCCTCCTCCTCCTCCTCCTCCTCCTCCTCCTCCTCCTCCTCCTCCTCCTCCTCCTCCTCCTCCTCCTCCTCCTCCTCCTCCTCCTCCTCCTCCTCCTCCTCCTCCTCCTCCTCCTCCTCCTCCTCCTCCTCCTCCTCCTCCTCCTCCTCCTCCTCCTCCTCCTCCTCCTCCTCCTCCTCCTCCTCCTCCTCCTCCTCCTCCTCCTCCTCCTCCTCCTCCTCCTCCTCCTCCTCCTCCTCCTCCTCCTCCTCCTCCTCCTCCTCCTCCTCCTCCTCCTCCTCCTCCTCCTCCCCGAAACAATAGGTCAGTAAATAAAGTACCAAGTGGTCAGTAAATACACTTTCTGCTCAAAGCTTTGAGAAACTATCCTAGGAGAGTACCGTAGATTATAGTGTAATCTTAATCACAAAGAGGGTACTCTTCAGAGGAGGAGGAGGAGGAGGAGGATGTGGGGGAGGAGTTAGCTTCGAGTCATCTAAGCTTGATACAGACATTTATTGGCGGAGAATTCTCGAGTGTATATATATATTTAAATATTAATATATATATAAATATAATTATATTTAATTTTATATATAAATATATATAATAAAAAAATTATAATTTATAATTAATAAATATATTATAAATATATAAAATTATAATTATAAAAACTAATTATAATTTGTACATTCTTTTAATTCATTATATATAAAATTATGATAAAATATATAAATAATATGAAGAAATAAATTCAAAATAAACAATTAAAAAAATGTAATTATTTAACAATGTTCTATTAAATGTTGACTAATTATAATTTGTATATATTTTTATTTTCAAAGTATTGCAATGACTAAGTAATTAATAATAATAACATTTAACATTTTCGCATATATTAATTTAAGTTGTTATGTAGTTGAATTATTTACTTTCATTTTTTATGATATGCATTATATTATTTATAAATTACAATACAAAACGTATACATGTATATTTAATATTTATTTTTTAAATTATACCATTAACAAATTAACTATTAATTATGTATATAGGTTATTTTATATTTAAAAAAATGTATTATATACAATATATTAGCGGGAATCTTCCCGATAGTAGTCTAATTATTCTTCAATCTTGTTGTATTCATCAATAGGCTTATTATAATTATACATGAATCCTATAGGATATATATATATATATATATATATATATATTGTGTTTATTATATTACTTCTAATGTATTACTTAAGAGGGTATCCCACTACAAGTATTTCCGGAAACTTGCCGGAAATATTGCAACTTTAAAACCATTTTCTATCAAGTTATATCGAGATACCCCCTATAAAGTTACTATATTGCAGGTAAGTTGCCGGAATGTAAGGGGGTATCCCACTACAATCGTAGTTAACTTGATAGAAACTCGTTTTAAAGTTACAATATTTCCGGCAAGTTCCGATGGGATACCCCCTTTATAAACACTCCCTTATATTTTGGAAAACAAAATACTTATTCATAATTACCATTAAATTACTAATAGTTTATATATATATCATTTTGTGATATATCCTATAGGATATATACCTAGTTATTGCGATACGAGAGGGGGTCGGTAGTAGGGATGTAAATGATGCTCACATCTAAAGCATGATGCAGTCTCAGTCTAAATACCTAAAGCATCGATGCAGTCTCAATGTAAATAACAATAGCATCGTTTAAGTCTCAGAATGGGTTACTTAAAGCATCGATGCAGTCTCAGTCTCTATACAATTCATTACTACCAGGGTTGGCAAAAACCCAAAAACCTTTGAAATTAGTTGTTGGGTTTTTGGGTTTTTCGTAGGTTTTTTGGGTTTTATATGGGTTTTCCTGGGTTTTTCCTAGGTTTTTGGGTTTTTCATAATTTACGATCCTACTATTTATTAAAAAATTAGTTTATTATATTCCCATTATAAATTTAATATCATATTATGATTTATAAAAAAATTATTGTATCTATAATTATTCTATAATTAATCTATAATTAATATAGTAATAATTATAACTTTTATTTCCTACTTATTAAAATTAATAAAAAAAATTATATTATTAATATTTAATTATCAGTATACTATTATTATTTATCTTTACTCGGTATATACATATTTAATTTATAAATTAATTAAATATTATTAATATATATTATTATATAAAATCTAATATTAATATTGTAATGATTATAAAGTTTGAGCAAAAACCCAAAAAACCAGTATTTTGCATTTTGGTTTACACCTAGAAAAACCCAAAAAACCCAATAACCCAAAAACCCAACGTTGCCAACCCCGATTACTATTAATTCATGCGTATTAAATGCATCATTTAAGTGTTAGTCTCAGTTTTCATAAGCTCAATATAGTTTCAGTGTCAGTTACCAGAATCATTGTTTTGTATATCAAACGGAAATAATGTCATTACAATAAATAATATACAATACAATCTATCAGATAAGGAAAAAAATATCGGAGTGTCAATTGATAATTTAGTATAGAGGCACCTATGTGGAACAAGCTCGATATTAATTTAAGACCCTGTATATCAACATTATCATTCAAGACATTATTAAAAACTCATTTATTTATAATTGCCTATGATTTATAAAGTATTTTTTTATTTAATATATCACGAGCATATATTACATTTTTATATTTGATCTCATATTACCTTGTTATTATAAACACAACTTTTTTAAATTATCATTTAAAAAGTTTATAAACTAAAATAAATAATAATATCTAGTTATCAAAAGAATTTTCATTACAATAATAAGATAATATAAATAGCGATTAAAATTGAAATCAAATAATTAAGATAGTATCATACCTATTAGTCATAGGCTATTAAATATTAAAATGGTGACATATATATGAAATCTAATTAAAAAATAATAACATATTTATATAAAGAAATTTAATGTTTTTTATAAATCTTTATTTTTATACAAAAATATTAACATATCCTGAGTATAAATACAACAACAACAACGTCTAATTTATCACAACAAATCACCATTTATCTACCTTATTATTAGTATCACCCCATTATATGTTGGTATTGATGTTATTATAAATATCATCTACTTGTAGATTTATATTTATTTAATATATTTATTCACTATTTGAGTGTTAATTTGAAGTATTGAATTAATTTCTTATTATTTCTTTTTTATAAAAAAAGAATTATTTCTTTTTATGAAATCAATAAAGCGTATACGCTTCATTGATTTCACAAATAAACAATACATTATATTCTAAATTCACATGCATACAATTAGTATTCATCTATAGATTACTATAGTAATGTTCAATATCTAGAACATTTAAGGGGATCCCGCACATAATCAAGACCTCCTATAACCTCGAGGTTATAGGAGGTCTTGACATAACACGCAATTTGCCAATTTCGTATATAAATAGAAAGGAAAAACATTGGTCCACTAAAAAAATAGATCTGATATTCTATTCATTTAATTGACTTACTTTTTTTTGTAATGTATTCATAACATATAGGGGAAAGTCCCCGATTACCGATCCCTAAATGATTATTTGTAATAACTTAGTCAATATTAAATATATTTATTTGACATTTTGTAATTAGGGTAATATTATGGCAATGAATAAAGTGGCTATTTTAAATTATTGATATAATTATATTTACAAGAATAAACAGGGGGGTCGGTAATCGGATACAAGTGCCTATTACCGACCCCCTAAATACTCGTGGTAGAAATAATTTTAATATTATAATATCCAATCAAAATAGTAGATATACTTATATATAATTAATTATAACATTCACGCAATTTATTTATTATTGAATTTATGTTTTAATAGTAATATTAAATTTAAATTTGAACTTTATAGTAATTATATTAAAATAGTGTATATTATTATTTAATATTTATTTATTAATCACTATGTATATAAATAACTGGAATCATGAATCCTAGGGGCTCGTTTTTTGTAACGTACCACAGTACCACAGTACCACAGTACCATCTGTATGCTTATACATGTAAAATCAATTGGGACTTAATTCAATTAATCAATATGTATATAATAAACTAGAATTATTAATCCTAAATCTATATCAATGATATACAAACAACTCACGACATAATTTAAAGTAAATACGGATCTATTTTGATTGTATATTATAAATCACATGGGGTCGGTATTAGGGTAATTTAGGGGGTCGGTAATAGGAAAATAATATGGTTTGCTATAATTAAGATATCTTGGTTAATATTTATTCAAATTAAATGATTTTTCTGATTGTTATAAAAATTGTATTGATCTACAATATTATGAAAAAAAATAAGTTTTCTTTTAATTAATAAAGTATTTACAATGATTTAAAAAAAGTTATTATTCAAATATTAAAAAAAATAAAACATAATATTACATTTGATCAAATAACAATTGTAGGATTGAATATTTTTTAAAATAAAATACGTATTTATATTTATCATTAAATTACTAACATTTCATGTATATATAATTTTTTGATATCTCTTATAGTTACTGAGATACGAGAGGGGGTCGGTATTAGGAGGGGTCGGTAATCGGGGACTTTCCCCTACATGCATAGGAAAATAGAAAGTTATTTTTAATATTATTATTTATTATATTATATATATATATAAATTAAAAATTAGCGATACTCAAATTATTGTATTTCTATACAACTTATCATTGTATACAATGAATTCTATACATTTTATTAATTATCTCTCTATTTTACTATTCACATAATTAAATTCTATATAAAGCAAAAAATAATAATATTATAATTATAATAGTTTTTATGTTATATATTTTTGAATGCACAATGTGCATGGTACATTGCAATGCAATGTACATTGCACATACCTAACGTGAAATAATTATTCTTTGAAACAGCGTTTGAAGTTTGACTAAATAAAAATGTAATATTGAATAGTATATAATATAGCATTATCTTATCGTCATAAAACACATTTTTATGCCATTTCTAGACTGAATTCATGACTATTTTTTTACAGATACTAAAAAACACTACAATAAGTATTATTATGAAACAAAATATAAAAAAAAATAAAATATCATCACTTTAAATGTGCGGGATACCCTTAAATACACATTTATATTTTCATTCATAAAATTACTTTATAGTGTACTATATTTATATAGTATTTATTTATTTTCAATAGATTATACACTTAAGTTGACATTTATAACTTAACCGAACTATAATTGTATTGCAAATACTCTCGAGGACATACCCTTAGTCTCTATAGCATATATGCTTGGGTAGTTGGACTACCTACGAGTCATAGGCTACGACTCTCCTATGGTGAGATATTGTATATTTTGTATATTGTACGTTTTCCTGCCTCCTATTTCCATATAGATATATACTCTGGTATATTTTATCGGATCTCCGCCATGCTGATACCTCCTTACTGAGTTGATCTTCTACATCTAAGTTGGTCCACTGTACCTGAGTCAGAGTATACATTCAAGTAGGACCTCGTCATCGTCGCTACATCGGAACTCATCTCGTGATCTCAAATACCCTCTACTCAACGTGGTGCCCCTCTTCTCTATCGACATTTCTACCAAACTAGTTTTTGTTTATATAAACTCTAATATTATATTATATTTTATTATATTATATTATACTATTATTAAACATGAATTCACATTGTACCCACTGCACTCGTCCTACTATAGAGTATTATCTCACCTGTAAAACATGCCCATCTAGTTTCCATTATGAGCTGTCTCCATCATTCATCTATTATATCTAGATCATGGACTCATTTAAATAACCACCCTCCTGCTTATGCAATTGCTATTTGTAATTCGACTAATTTCTCTTTCTCCTGCCCTAATTGTCTTTCAATAAAACCCCTCACTAGCCCTCACAAACTGCCTACTTCCAATACAAACACTAAGCCTGCTTCCATTATCTACGAATGCAATTCCAAACCTGAATCCCATACTACCTCCCCCTCACCATTAGCCCTGCTATGTTCCATCTCCCTTACTCCCAAACTACTCAATCTTAAAACCTCCCCCCTCGCATATCCGTCAATCCTACAATATATCATAATTCACCCCATACTATTACTCACCAACAACTACCTTTCAACCCCAAACCAATCAATTTATCTCAACCTATTACTTATAATTATAAACCATTATCCTCACGTCATTCCTTTTCCTCACACATTCCTTATCATAATAACTATTCATCCACACTTACTTATTCCCGCGTATCACAACTGAATACCTTACACAATGAAAACTCCCTTATAATCATGCATCTAAAATCTACTGAACTAAATACCGAGTTTATAAATACCCTGATTAACCATCTTGATATACCAGCTAAATATATAACTAAGGCAACATTTACCAACCATTCTACCCAAATCTATCTCATAAATTCCTCTATCGTCAACATATTTTTTCAAAGATTTTTGATTTCTAGGAAAAACACAAAATTTGCTAATTTATTATTCGCAATAATATTCCCTTTCATACGCGAATAAGAGGTAGAATTATCTACCATGCCTATATTAACAAACTTACTCCCACAAATTATAAACCATACTTCAATAATCTGACAAAAACGCACGAATTAAAAACCCATAACAAACATAATATTTACTACTGACCGTTTACCATCTGAATCTATAATTGACCTGTTACCCTCCCAAAATACTACTGACCCCTTACTCTCCCAATACACTACTGATCACTTATCCTCACCCTTACAATCTAACAGTAGTACATGACTCTCAGTTAGCTTGTCACTAATTAATATTAGGTCCCTTTTAGATCTAATTCACTATTACTATTATCCTACCTGAAATATTCTAAAATTAAATTAGTTGCTATTACTGAAACATGGATATCGCCAGATGACTTCGATATATTCTCTCTCTTCCATGATATTGGATACTCTCTATTTATTTCACCTCGTATTAAAGACCGAGGTGGATGAGTTGGTATATTAGTTCACTCTGACATGCCATCTCCTACTATTATCTGCCCTTCCTTCTCTTATAGTGATTGCCTGACAGACTCTTTAAACTTTATGAATACTGTCTACTCCTTTATTATAATTTATCGACCTCCAAAACAAGACTATACCACCTTCTATAATGAATGTTATGACTATATAACTGACACTCCACTATCTAACAGTAATCATAACTTTATTCTAGGTGACTTTAACTACCACTTCGAATCAAATATACATCCCCATTCCACATTCAAAAATCTTACTGACTCTCTCTCTCTACATCAATTTATAACTTTCCCTACTCATATTGCTGGTCATTCACTTGATCTAATTTTGTGTAGATCACATAGTAGTTGTTAGTGTATCACTGATTGTTGTAAATCTGACTTAATTACCGATAATTTTCTAATAACTTGTCGATTAGTTCTTCCTTACTACACCTCTATAGAAAAAAATCCATCACATACAGAAACTACAGATCTCTTGATTATGATTGTTATGCCTCGGAACTTAAATTACTCCTCCTTTCATTGCCGTGTTCCATTGATTCACTCAAGTATTCTCTATATTACTTGATTGATAAATGTGACCCTCTAAAAACTCGAACTATTAATATCCATTCAAACTCTCCATGGTTTTCCTCCGAACGTGTTTCTTTCAAACGCAACCTACGTAAGATCGAACTAATCTTCCACAGTAACCCCTGTTATAATAGTTTGTTGTTCTAACTATAATGGAATCGATATGGATGCAAAGAATGGCTAAGTTACGAGTTTATGCTACGAAGATTTGATATATTAATTAAACACGTCTAACTAGTTATATATTTATTTACAAGAGGAAGTTAATGTGAAATGTGTCAAGGGTCGCAGGTCATATTCAATGACTATAAATAACAATACAACATCTCCCTTTGTTAGTCAAAGTCAGGTCTGTTGACATGGAGTGTACATGCTAGGTTGTCATAGCGACACCGATGTAAGTATAATAATAATCAACCTCAGGACTGTGTTTTGTCGTGAGGGATAAGTAGTTTGGGTGATGTGCTATTGCGCATGTCATAGGTCAAGGCGGTTGGGTGGGCGCCTATGACGTGATGGTCGCTCATATGCGACAGGGGGCGGGGTGATGCTGGGTGATTCTCGAGTGTCGACGTTGTCTCTGCGGATGTCTGTCAGGTTTCGCCGAACTGTTGAGTGTTGTTCGGAATCTACCAGGTATGAGTTTGGAGACGTATGTTTCTGGAGGATCGTTCCAGGGCTCCACGTGCTGGTGTGTTTGGCACTCGCTGCATTCTTCCGTGAGGTCTTGAATGTCTTTGGTCATTTTCGGCCAGTAGACGCATGTCTTTGCAAGTAGATTGGTTTTTACAATTCCAAGGTGTGGAATGTGTAGGTCTTTAAGTATGTCGGACCGTAGGGACGTCGGTATTAGTATTTGGTTTCCTTTAATGACCATATTGTTCTCATAGGTCAGCTCGTCTCTGTAGGGCCAGCATTCTCTTAGGTTCTGGGGCAGTGTTCTCCTCTCTATTGGCCATCCGTTTTTGATGATGGTGCATAAATCTTGAAGTTGTTTCTCGTCTTTGGTTTCATTCTTAATTAGGGCCAATCTAGGCTCGCTGAAGCGGGTATAGGATATCTGTTTATCGAACAGTATCTCATTGTTTTCTGGAAGCGGCTCTCTGGAGAGCGTATCTGGTAGGGGTAGGTTTTTTCCGGGGACGTATTCTATGTTGATGTCGTATGATTGTAGACTTAGGGGCATTCTTTGTAGTCTTGTGGGGGCTTTTGCTATATTCTTCAGGATAATCATGGAGAGTGGTTTATGATCAGATTGTACTGTGCATTGTTTCCCATATATATATACGTGTGGAAACGAGTACAGCCGAATACAACAGCGAGCATTTCTCGTTCGATATTTGCATATCTCTGCTCGCATTCTGTAAGTGATTTTGATGCATATGCTACTGGTTTTCCGGAATGCGTCAATACAGCTCCAAGACCTCTTCCCGATGCGTCAACTTGAATTACAATGTCTTTAGCGGGGTCGAAGTATGTTAGCTTGCTATCTCTACAGATTAGATCTTTGATATCGTTGAATTTCTTTTCATGAGAGGGTGTCCAGGTGAAGTCGGTGTCTTTTTTGATCAGGTCTCGTAGTGGTGCTGTGAGCGTCGATAGGTTTGGTACAAAAGGACTCATGTACGTAGCTATGCCCAAAAATTCTTGAAGCTGGGTCTTGTTCGTTGGGGGTTTGATGTTTTGAATCGCTTTTATCCTTTCTGGATCTGGCTGCGCTCCTTCTTCGTTGAAGATGAGACCAAAGAAGTGTATATATTTTTGCTTAATCTTGCATTTCTCTTTGTTGAATATAAGTCCTCCAGCTTGTGCCCGTTTCATTAGGTGGTGGAGGTTTGAGTCGTGTTCTTCTTCGGTTTTCCCGAA
This sequence comes from Osedax fenrisi, assembly GCA_964019155.1. Taxonomy (NCBI): domain Eukaryota; kingdom Metazoa; phylum Annelida; class Polychaeta; order Sabellida; family Siboglinidae; genus Osedax; species Osedax fenrisi. The sequence goes on from OZ025242.1 coordinate 27,991,903, forward strand.
AACAGCAATGTCGTCTGCTATGCCGAGCGTTCCGGGGCAGTTCTCAATAATCATATCCATCTTCAGCTGGAACACATCCTGGCTTAGACACAAGCCGAATGGTAGTCTGTTGAATCTGTACCTTCCGTGCGGGCTGTTGAATGTTGTTTTTAAGCTAGATTCGTGGTCGATGTTAATTGCCCAATATCCTTGTCGTGCGTCAAGTTTGCTAAATATATTTGCGCCTCTAAGTTTGTAAGATATGTCTTCTATAGTCTTCGTCGGGTAGTGGGGTCTTTTTATGGCCTTGTTTAGGTCTCGTGGGTCAAGGCAGATTCGTGACCTTCTCGATTACTCCCGTTCACTCCATTTGGTCAAGTTCTTCTTTGATTTCTCGTATAATTGATATCGGCGGTCTTCTAGGGGCATGTACCACAGGTGGTATCGTCGGATGGGTTACAATGTGGTATGTACCTTCGAAGTTTCCGATGCCTTCGAACCTGTTTGGGTACATGCTTGTGAGGTCGTTTATTGTGTTGATGTTCTGCGTCTTTATTTGGTTTATCGTGATGATCTTCATCTGTTTTGTCGATGTTATTCCCAATATTATAGGGCCAGGGGTCTCTGCTACGAAGAATGTAGCTCGCGTCGTGTAATCCTTTAGCGTGATGTCTAAGTCGATAGTTTCGTAGTGCTTCATAGATTCTCCATTGTATACATGTCTATAGACGGTTAACGTGGTTAGACTACGTTTTAAGTGGCCAGGGGTTGGTCGTGGGCTCGTGCAATGTTCGGGGTACATACGGAGGTACGTGCGTAATGGATGCGTATGTTTCCTTCCGCTCCCGTATCTACCTTCACCGTCATGTTGGTGAGTTGGTCTCTCAACGTGAAGTGGAGATCGGCGGTCAGATCATTGTTGGAGTCGGTTCTAATCTCGTTGAACTTTAGTTCATCGAACTTGTGGTCATGAGTTCGCTGATGACCTGTTGGGTTAGAAGATTGGGCAGAAATAGGTCTCAATTTCTTGCGACACACAGCTGCCCAGTGCCCAATTTTATGGCAAAATCGACACTCGGACTGTGCGGCGGGGCAAGAGGTACCCACATGTTTTAGGCCGCAATATTTACAAGTTACTTTGTGGTAAGATTTGTTATCGAGGTGATTATTAGGTTGATTATTTTTCCGATAGTCGGGTTTAGATTTATAACTATCGCGCTTATGGCTAACGTTATATACGGGTGTGTCGATAGTGCTCGTCTTGAATTCTTTGAGTTCGTATTGCAGTGCCTCGTACGTTCTTGCGATCTGCATGGCCTTGTCTAGTGTTAAGGTGTCATCTTTGCATAACAGATCTTCCCGCACCTTGTCGTGGGCTCCTCCCCTGATTATTTGCTCAATTAGTCGCGTATTTATCTCGGTTTCGTCACGGAATTTGCATTTCTTCGCTTGGAGCATTTAGTCATGTATTCGTCTATTAGTTCATCTTTGGCTTGTTTCATCTTTTCTAGTTGTAGTCTGGCCAGTCTGTAGTTAGATCTTGGCTCTAGGACCTCGCTCAGGTGGTCCCAAAATTCGATTAGAGTTTTGGTTTCATTGTTCCACGTGTTGTATATTCTCAGCCCTTCTTCACCGATCCATATGAGGACGTACGTCATCCTCTCTTCGCTTTTCAATTTTGATAATGGACCTTTGAATATTAAGGTAACATATTGTTTAAATGCCATTAGTTCGTGGGGTAGGTCTCCTGACCATACCATGCTCGGGGTCCTTATTCATTCCTACACTTCTATTTCATATCTCTTACCAATTAGCTCTATTCCGATCATCTGTATTAGTAAACCAATCCCATACTATGTTTCTAAATTATATATGCCTTCTATTTTCACAATATCTAATCTTATCTCTAAGTCGTCCTCTTCTCATTCTTCTAACCCAATTAACCTAGCCGCCTTTAAAAAACTAAATTATACTATATCCCCCTATATTCTTGATATTATAATTATTTCCCTAAATGATGGTATTTTTCCAACTTCCTTAAGCATGCTATAATTTCACCTATACTCAATAAACCTTTACTTGATCCTGATATAATTGCTAACTATCGTCCCATTTCACAACTTCCGGTATACGCGGAACCGTACTAAAATGGTTTTCATCCTATATATTAAATCGATCATCATCCGTTAAAATTTGCAATGTCTCTACAAAATCTCGTCCTCTTCATTATAGTTTTCCCCAGGGATCTTTTATCGGCCCCTCCTCTTCTCAATATACATCCTCCCTATACATGATATTATTGGTCAATTTCCAGATGTCCATTATCACATTTACGCTGATGATATTCAACTATATTCCTTCCTACCCAACTCCTCCAATGTACCTCCAGATAACTCACAATTATGTAAATGTGCATCAACTATCAGATCATGGCGTCTATCTAACAACCTTCTACTTAACTCTTCAAAATCTGCACTCCTAAATATCCCATCTAACTATCATTATTTTCCTCCTGTTATTATCGACGGTCTCCCCATCATCCATTCATCATCTGTTATAAATCTTGGAGTTACTTTGGATGCTAACCTATCCCTAAATTCCCATATAGCTAATATATCTAAATCAGCTACCACCTCTTCAAAATTCGTCCTATACGAATCATGGTTCGTATAGATGCAAAATGCATTTTCTCAATAAATCGATTTGACCATTCTATTACCGACTCCCACCAACTCATATCCAACTGGTTCCCTAAAAAAAAACGTTCCCTCCTACACCTTATATCACTCATTCATAAAGCAATATAGTATACTTCTCTTCCTTATTTGACTTCCCTACTAACACTAAGACGCCCATTGACTTCCTTACTATCAAATGCTGACATTTCCCTAATTTGCCCTCGTGTCTCATACCTGAAATACCATAAACGCGCCTTTAGTTATATGGTTCCATCCTTATGTAATTCCCTCCTTGCATCTATTAGATCAATCCATTCATATCCGTTCTTTATTACACACCTCAAAGCTTACATATCATTGTTGTAATATATTCACTTATTTAATCATACATATTACTATTTTTATAAATTATATTATTTTATCGTTTTATTTCATTTATTTATCTACTTTATTTATCTATTTATTGTTTTCGTTCTATATTGTTATATGCACCTACGAGGGGTGGCCACACCTATGCTAAGTGCTAATAAACCTTATCATCATCATATCTAAATTATAGGTATATACCTATAACTACGATTATATTTTGAAATTTTTAAAATATTCGTATAGGACTACTATACGAACATATGAGTATATTATAAACAAAAGATTCGCCTATCAATACATATAATTAATATTATGTCACATGAAATAGGACACATTAATAAAAATATGGATACATATATAAAAATTATGTTTAAAATATAACTTCAAAAAAGCAACATTTCGGCTCGATTATGTTTTGTAATAGTCTCATCTCGGCTCGGGATCGTTTGACTAGAGTTTCGTCTCATTTGATTAAAGTCTTGAAAAAACAAGAAATAAACGGAGAAGTAAAATAAAAATAAAACAGTGGATTATACGAGCCGTTGAAGCAATATATAGTATCCGACAGTGCAAGTTGTCAAACAGGAGAGGTAACAAAACCGAAGGTCTCGGGTTGGCAAGGCCCATATGGGATGGATCAATTCCCAATGGTGGATGAGTCTCTAGTATGTAATTTGGTTGACGTCTCCTGGCGTTAAACTACCGTAAACTGATGACAGCAAGCATAATATCAAATACTATATATTGGTACAATTAATATGGAATAACAATAACATGATTGATACATTTGGTGTGAATTAATTTTTCACGGAAAGTGTTACGGTTTTACAATATATATATATATATATATATATATATATATATATATATTTATTCAAAGATGAACAATATTTATGTATTCTATAAGTAGGTGTAATATAAAACATATGTAGCCATAATATACTTACCTATAATGCATTTATTCGCAGATTAATATCGTATATGTACTAGAATGACATTAATAAAAAGGATTATTAAGTGCAATCAGTACAATTAATATAATGACACCATTGTCGTAAGGGGAACATGCGATATATAGACGAATATAAATGTACTCATTCGTACAACATTCCTTTACCTAAATCACAATTAGATGTTAGTATACTACCCTATAGTCGTGTTTTTATCGTTATACTAACGTATTGGGTTGGGTTTTTGGTTGGGTTTGGGTTTAGCTATACAGTTTGTATACCCCGACGTTGTTATGGTTATATTCTCCTCGCCTATATAATAGGTCAGCTGTCGTATCCTCGATGCAGACACACGATCCGCCTATTGTTAGCCACACCAAATTGACAAGTCGCCTTCGCTGTATTCCGTTACCTAATTCATATATATACATTTATGGGGTCCAACCAATAAAAATAAATGTTGTGGTAAAAATGGGGGGGGGGGGGAATATCCCCCGCCCCCTGTTGCAGCGCCCCTATATGTTAGGTATTTACCTATTTGTCAATTATTTATATGGTACACTTATTATTAGCCTTCCTTTATTTCACCTTTTCAATCGTATCTCGGGCATTACAACATACCTCGGCATAACGACGTTAACCCACCGTTAACACACTGTAATACCTCTTACGTGGTCGACTCTGAGTAGTCTTCTTCTTCTTCTTCTTCTTTTTCTTCTTGTTTTTCTTATATTTAGAAGGATCTCATATATGAGAGGTAGGGTATACCTCCTAATTTTATTTTGAATAGTACATTTTGTAGGTAGGTATAATTATATATAATTATATAATTGTTGCTCGTATATTTCATAATCTCATCCATGTAGGTGTTAACCTAAATGTTAACAATTAACAATTGCTATATAAAATCGAATTATTTATTAAATAACATTGATTGTTGTTAACATTTATTATATAGGGGAAAGTCCCCGATTACCGACCCCCTCCTAATACCGACCCCTCTCGTATCTCAGTAAATATAAGAGTTATCAAAAAATGATATATACATGAACTGTTAGTAATTTAATGATAAATATGAATAAGTATTTTGTTTAAAAAAATATTTAATCCTACAATTGTTATTTGATAAAATGTAATATTCTATTTTTACTTTTAAATATTTGAATAATAACTTTTTTTAAATCATTGTAAATACTTTATTAATTAAAAGAAAACTTAATATTGTGCATAATATTGTAGATCAATAAAATGTTTATAACTTGTTTGTGTATCATTGACATATATTTACCCTAAGGGTGCGTTTTTTGTAACGTACCACAGTACCACAGTACCACCTGTATGCTTATACATGTAAACTCAAGTGGGACTGTGGTACTACCTTTTCAACGTCCCATGCTACAGTACCACAGTACCACAGTCCCACAGTACCACAGTACTACAGTACCATCATCGATATAGATATAGGGAGCGTTTATTTATATTGATGTTTCCAATGAACCATCTGAACCCTATTTTAGGGTGTTCACATCAATTCCGTTTAATCGCCCGCGAATTTAACTCAAGTGGTACTGTGGGACTGTGGTACTGTGGTACTGTAGTACTGTGGGACTGTGGTACTGTGGTACGTTGGTATGGTACACACAATGCACCAACGTACCACAGTCCCACCTGTATGCTTATACATGTAAACTCAAGTGGGACTGTGGGACTGTGGTACTGTGGTACGTTGGGATATTTCGTATGTTTTATAACATACCACAGTACCACAGTCCCAATTGATTTTACATGTATAAGCATACAGATGGTACTGTGGTACTGTGGTACTGTGGTACGTTACAAAAAACGCGCCCTTAGGATTCATGATTCCAGTTGATTATATAAATACTGATTAATAAATAAATATTAAATAATAATATACACTATTTTAATATAATTACTATAAAGTTTAAATTTAAATTTAATATTACTATTAAAACATTAATTCAATAAAAAATAAATTACGTCATGTTATAATTAATTATATTTATGTATATCTAATATTTTTATTGGATATTATAATACTACAATTATTTATACCACGATTATTTGAGGGGGTCGGTAATAGGGGAAGGGGGTCGGTATTAGGTACATGTATCCGATTACCGACCCCCCTGTTTATTATTGTAAATATAATTATATCAAACATTTAAAATATCCACATTATTGATTGCCATAATATTACTCAAATTACAAAATTTCAAATAAATATATTTAATATTGAATAAGTTATTACAACTAATCATTTAGGGGTCGATAATCGGAGACTTTCCCCTAAGTATATTATATAGGTAACTAATATTATTTATTAATAATATATTAACATATAGTAATTCCAAAAGATAACTTGGAGTATAATTATAACAAAATATAAATAATTATTGATTTGTTTTCTAAACTTATTATAGATTAAAACTTATAGTTAGAGCATATTTCTTTATTATATCCCCAAATCGACTACCTGATATATTATTATTATTGATGTGTATAAATGTAACTATCAGTCATTACAAATGACTCATTGGATGATATATGTCACGTGTTTATTAATATAAGCCATGAAGCCTAGTTAAGTTTACGCGTGTATAGATACAATATAGGGCCTATATAGAGTCCATGTTATAATCATATTCAGTACTTATCATATGTTTAAATTATTATACGTAGTTATTCTAAGTGATTATTATGAGTGATTAGTTAATGGCATTTCTTAGTTAATCGTTATCGTGTTGGTAGGTTTAAATAATAATCATAATTATAATAATAATGTATTAGAAGAAATTCGAGTTTTATCTTTAGTTTTCTTGTTTATATTATATATGTGTATTGTCCCTCCTAAAAGACTTCAAAATATTATTGAATATTTTCTATTGTTATCGTCCGTTATTTAATAGAATCAGTAAATATAGGTTTTAGTTTAAATATATCCTAAATAATATATCTTGTTTATATTTGACATTAACGATACATACTGGTGTTATTTTTGTATAGGTTCTTACAGTCTAGAAGTTCTTGCATCCACGTGAATCCATGTGAACATAAGATACGAGGTTATTATTTAAAATAAGGACTGCAATAGTCACAATTCACTTAACTAGATACTTAATTAGGATACAATATTTAGCACATTTTTATAAAATATTACATACAATATAAATAATTTATAATATAGGATCATAAATAATCAGAAATAACAGCAAATGTAAATTACTTTAATAGTTATCTGTATAGTAAATTACTATTTAATGTATGATAGTTAATGTTTTATCTAATTTAGATGATAATAAGTTTAAAACCATGAACTATATATATTTGTTTAACATTTTCTCAAAAAAATATGTATCAGTATCATACCAGCGGTATCAGTATCGTATCAGTATCATTTGACAGCGGTATCAGTATTATATCAGTATCATTTGACAGCGGTCTCAGTATCATATCAGTATCATTTGACAGTGGTCTCAGTATCGTATCAGTATCACTTGACAGCTGTCTCAGTATCGTATCAGTATCACATGACAGCTGTCTCAGTATCATATAAGTATCATTTGACAGCGGTATCAGTATTATATCAGTATCACTTGACAGCTGTCTCAGTATCATATCAGTATCGTTTGACAGCGGTCTCAGTATCATATCAGTATCATTTGACAGCTGTCTCAGTATCATATCAGTATCATTTGACAGCGGTATCAGTATTATATCAGTATCAGTTGACAGTAGTCTAAGTATCGTATCAGTATCATTTGACCACGGTCTCAGTATCGTATCAGTATCATTCGACAGCGGTATCAGTATAGTATCATATTATGGGGTAACAAGAGGATGATCAATAAGACTGCAGTCTGCCCATGGGTAACATCGAATCTTCCTTAGTACGAATCTTCCTTAGTATATGGATTATCCTCGCTATTCTTAGTACCCATTTGTTCTATGAGATGATATAATTACACATTTGATAATAAATATTATTTCATATAATATGGATATTAATTTAACTAATTAATTTGTATATTTATTATTTGTTGTTGTCACGAGTACAGTTATAAAATGTAGCTCATCTTATATTACAATAGAAGTATCTATATTGTGTATGTTTTTTGAATCATATATTTAAATATAACACAATTATAAATAATATTTCAAATTAAATAACACAATTATAAATATGCTGTTGATATTAGCGAGAATACATATACATGATGTTATATTGATTGACAATAGCGCGAATAAATAAAAACTACAATAATACACACAAATTTCAACATTTTTCAAGATATTGGAAACTACGGTAACATTATTTTTAAAATATCCAATAACAACAATCCGAAATAGCCCTGCAGGTATAATATTAAAGTGCGAAATAGTCCGAGTTTCATATACCGTATATATATATATATATATATATATATATATATATATCATAAGTGATAACGTATCAGTGCGGTATTAATGGCCTAAGGGTGCCGCTGTTATGAAGTATGACACCGAGTCTGATGTCCGGGTCAGAATTACAAAACTAACATATACGGTATATTATACTTATGTGTATTAAAATCAACTTTAATATATATATATATATATATATATATATATTTATATAAATCGTATATAACTTAGGATATTTTAACTCTCTTATAAAGTATTAATAAAACTAAATTATAATTGTTATTGATTGATTATATAGTCATGATTATAATAGTCTACATGTGTACGCCGTATACGATACGTCCGTTGTATGAGTCACTATTAGTCATGGTTAACCGTACCGTATACGGCTAACCATGACTCATAGTGACTCATACGTATCGTATACATACCCACATCGTATACCATGCATGTGGGTATTACCCATTATAATGATAACGGCACGGCGTGTTGTCACCTGTAATGACGTGTTTTATTATTCATCTAACTAGCTTAGCGTTATCTAGAATGTTCACAATAAAGCGAGGACATCTGGACAACGTCTACATGTCCTTGACACGTTCGAAAGGACATACTCATTCATCGGTAACATAAAGTTTGCACTATTATTCGAAAGCGGTCATCACGTGTTCTACTCGATACCTATAGGTGTCCGTATCTATAGACACCGAGCTACAGCTAACGTTTACTTTCCCGTGCTTCTATAATACGATAAATACTATTGTATATACACATATATATAACGTTTTAAATTCTTCATTTATTTAGTATTATTCTTTATTTATTTCAGTAACACATATGTGTTATCGTTAGAATATTTAAACTTTATATTTTCGATTACGTATAATTCGACAACCAATTTTCTTAAATGAAAAATCAATAAATAAGTATTACAAATGATCATGTTTAGATTACGAGGCACGATGTAAATCGGCGCCTTGCCTATCGTATTTAGACAAATGGAACAGGTAAGATTCTTAAGACGATATGCCCCTTACCTACATACGGAACCGGTTCGAATCCTAATATAGGATCCCACCTATATGTATATATACCTGCATACCTGCCTAATAGGTATATTAGGCCGTGTCTATATATATATATATATATATATATATATATATATATATATTGTTATTTTGTTATTGTTATTTTTATTTGGTGGAGTCCTTTCATCCCATCCAGGAACTTAGATGAAGTTTTCACTTATAACCATATATGGCTCTAATGTCCCTTCGAAGCCGCTCTCATGTTAAGGCATCCATGGTTTTAACGAGAGCCGATCATTTATTTATACACAATTATATAAGATCACTTCTAAATAATATTTTAAGACCCATTTTATAAAATTAATTAATGGTCCGGACGAGGGTCGAACCCGGGTTCGACCGTGTCCTACTGCTTGTGTGTCGAGCGCCTTAGCCACTGAGCCACACAGACAGTTTATATTTATATATATATATATAGATTACAAGCAGTTATTTTGTTTTTCTTGCGTATATAAAATACTTAGAAATTAAGAACTTAATAAATTATAAATTAATATTTGTTTCAATAAGTCAAAACGATAATTTTGTTTACTATTTATATTGTAATTATGTGGATTTCTCAACATCATTCGTACACGTATATCGTACGTGATATAAGTGGGGAGATCGAGGTATAAGTCGAGGTATAAGTCGAGGTATAAGTCCTGGTATAAGTATATAGTATATACCACGCGACAGTCTACTAAGTATCCGTAGATCTATATCATCTATTAGTAGTGAATATTCAATATTAGTTATTATTATTATTAATAATGGCCGCGTTCTCATTATCTACGTAATTGACCGATATCCTACTACTAAAGGGCGGCGCCAGGGTCGGCTGAAGCATACCACTGGCCCCGGGCAACACAACAAGCACGGGGCCTCGTAAGCAGTTGATAACATATTAAGGGCTATCACGGGCATGCACTTGTGGTCATGCTAGTAATACGTTATTACTAATAACTGTCATATATATAACTATATATATATATATATATATATATATATATATATATATATATATATATATATATATATATATTACGTATCTTAAGAGTGAACCTCCTTCACTGGATGCATGTAAATATAAATGAAAAACCATCATTTTAAAATTCCCCCACTTTAAAGATTTAGAGATTTAGAGATTTTAAATATTTTTCACAACTATAATAATAGTACATCATTCTATAAGACATAGTTATTTTATTTATAATATATATATATTATTTTTTAAATAAAAGTAATTGAAATGTATAGGGGAAAGTAACCGAATACGGACAGTGCCCGAATACGGACATTCTCGGTATCTCAGAAACCATAAATCCTACAAAAATATTTTTGATGAATAAAATATTCATAATTATAAAAATAGTCTAAAAAAGTATTTTTTATTTTTGAATTATACAAAATATTGTTAATATATCCAATAAACTGATTTTTTTATTACGTTTTTAAATTTATGAAAAAAAATATCAACTTAAAACCTTCTCAATATTATACAAATGTATCGATATAAAATATAACACTATATTATTAAAAATAAAGCATTCTAAAAATTGTATTTTTAATTTCTATATTTTTCTTCAAATATTCATTAAGTTATAAGCATATATCTAGAGGTCATATAAGTTCCTAATACGGACACTCTAAATGTCTTAATACGGACAACCTATAACCAATCAGCGCGCAGACAATAACAATTTTGATTTTCATAAAAATCGCGTGCGTTAAAATATTAATACCACCAATAAAGCTAATTCTAAAAATATTATTATTTAGATACTTAAATTATATTATTAATTAAAAAATAATAAAAATAAATATATTATTAACTAATTGAATTACAATATATTTTTTATAAAATTAATTATAAATAACGTAATTGTAATTTTTCTGATTGATTCATCAAAAATATATAGTTTATCTAGTGGTATATAGGGTGTCAGTATTCGGACATGGGTACCGAATACGGACACCACCGTTATCTATGGAATTAAAAGATAAAATAAAATTTTAAAATTACAATAATATCTATAATCATATAATATTAATATATTGTAATTTTTGAATAAAAATAATGAGTCATTAAAAGTTAAGACCATTTATCGTTAAAGTGTCCGTATTAGGTTACTTTCCCCTACATTGAATACAGTGAATATAATGAGTGAAATATGATATACCATTTTAATTACTAAACAATATTATTTAAAAAAATGATTATATGGCTATTTGTATGTCATCTACATATATCGAAAATTTCAATAATTATTATTAAAGAATAAAATAGTTCAGTAATTGTGGGTATACTCTATATAGTAATATTCACCAAATTAAAATACTGAAAAATAACTATCACAGTTTAGTGACATATTTTAATTATATTATAATTACTGTTTATTTGTAAAAGTAGGTGTTAACACATCATTTACAACTATTAATGTAAATAATGTATACCTATAGGTAATATGTGTACATCAACTGATAGATAAATGATTATATACATTATTTCTTAGATACAAAAATATAATTGTTTGTAATAAATGGAAATTAATAAAGAGAAAAAATCATTGCAATATAATATTTTATAAGTTATATAGTGATTAATTAAAAATAAAAATGATATAATTATAAGTAAACTAAATATTTAATTATACTTATATAATTTTTATTTGTAGCCATAGTTTTTCTTTTAAAGATAATATTTCCAGACTTATTAAGTGTTTATTGTGTTTGATAATTCTTTATCAGTGTAAGTTTTAAAGAATCTTCTATAGAAGGTATACTTAGTTGCTATTAAATACAGGTATATTCGGACAAATTCTACATTTGGATATACATCGAACCTACCATATATTTTATATTTGGATAGTAAATGTCTTTATGATGTAAATCAAGATAGTATAATATTTTTTAATAATTTTATTTACTATTTAATTGATACTGATTTCAGATGATATATATAGGGGAAAGTAACCTAATACGGACACTTTAATAATAAATGTTCTTAACATTTTATGACTTTATATTTTTATTCAAAAATTACAATTTATTAATATTATTTGATTATAAATATTATTGTGATTTTTAAATTTTATTTAATCTTTTTATTCAATAGATAACGGGGGTGTCCGTATTCGGTACCCATATCCGAATACGGACGCCCTTTATTATAATACGGACACCCTGTCTAGTTGTATACACCCTGTATACCACTAGATAAACAATATATCATTGATGAACTAATGAGATTATTACATTATTTATAATTAATTTTATGAATAATTTAATATAATTTAATTTGTAATTAATTTATTAATTTTTATTATTTTATTAATTAATAATACAAGTTAAGTATCTAAATAATAAATTTTTAGATTTAGCTTCATTGGTGGTATTAATATTATAATAATTGTTATGAAACTCAGAATAGTTCAAACTCGGCGCGCTGATTGGTTATAGGGTGTCCGCATTAAGACATCTATAGTGTCCGTATTAGGGACTTATATGACCTCTACATATATCATGTATTGTTAAAGTGTCCGTATTAGGTGTCCACTTTCCCCTACTTATTTTATTATATTATTTTTATTTTTTAATAAATAATTTTAAGAAAATAGAATGGATAATAAAAATACACTTAAGAAACATTTGTTTATATAATAGTAAACAATTTTTTTTCAAATAATTTATGGGCCCCTCAAAATGTAGGGCCCCAGGCAATTGACCGATTTGGCCCCCTTAAGCCGGCTCAGCTAGCGCCACCTATATGCAAACTTCGTTACACTATTGCAACAACAATAGACACAATAGACATAATCAATAGTGTTGACGAATACAATGAATCCCATTCGTCCCAAGTCATTATATTGTTTTCTAATGATACTCCATTACTTATAATGCATACTATCCGGTATACCGTATACCTTATAGGGTCATAACGTTAATGTTATAACCAAAATAATAATTTTTTTTAAAACACGTGAATTTTCGAATTTTAATATTGACTACGCTATATACAATCAACAAATACAAATAATAGATAAATATAAATTTCTAGGTATTATAATAGATACTAAACTAAATTTTAAAACACATATATTATCAATAAAAAAAAAAATCTTACAAATAACTTATATGATTAGAAAATTTTCTAATGAATTACCACATCATATTCTTATGTTACTATATAATTCACTTTTTTTATCTAATCTTCATTATGGGATAGAAATATGGGGCAACAATTATAGTAATATAATAAAACCTCTATATAATATACAAAAAAAAATACTTAAAATAATATATCTTAAAAAAACTAATACAACCTATAATTCACAATATACAAATAAAGATATACAACCCCTACCCATATACACAAACACACTTACTATAAAGCAAATCACTGAATATAAAACATTATGTTACATGTATAAAAATAAAAATAGATTCAAAAATAACATTAATAAAAACAATAACTATAATCTAAGAAATAACAATGAATATGAAATAAAAAATAAAAAATTTACTTTAACAAATAATAGTTTATTAATAGTTGGAATTAAATTATGGAATAAACTAGATGAAAATATAAAAAAAAGTAAAAACATTAACATATTTAAAAGAAAAATAAAAAAAATACTTATTTCAGAGAATAATTAAAGATATAAGATGAAGAGAAAGAAGAGGATGGCAGCCTTTATAAAAGTCGATGACTTACTGGTAGCCTTTTGGAGAAATTTTTGTTTTTATTATAGCTATTATATTATTATTATTATGATTTGTTAATCAAACATATATGTAATACTCCAATAAATTTGTTTCATTCATTCATATATGGTTATTGCTTATATTAGGTTAATTAAGTATTATAAGATATTATTAATGTTATTAATAAAGTTGTTATTAAAGTATACATTACTATAAATTACTATTACAATAACGCGTATATATACGTCACGCAATACTATAAATATATATATATATATATATATAGGCTATATATATACTTAATTTTACTAATGTATCGAGTTTTTAATTAATATTTTCTTTCGTCTTTTTATTTATTTATTTCATAATTCGTAGTTCTACTCGACAGGTATTACGTCGAAGGCTTGGCGTCACTCATCGTATAACACACGGATAAGCGATCAGAAATCTACCTCGCATACATATATAGATACACAGCAACACATATGTTGTGCTATATAATCACACACGCACATACGCACAGTGTGCGTCGCACACGCACCTATACAAACATATATACACATATATATATATATATATACACCGATATATATATATATATATATATATATATATATATATAGATGCAATCCACATTAGCACATAATACCATTTATATTTAACTTGTTTATACATAATTCCCGAATATAGATTATATAATGTCGCCATTGTTATCGCATTACAGTTATGCAACTGCTGTCACCGACACTACACAATGATGATGATGCTGCACTGGGAACACACGGATTGTTGTGTATCTATTACAATGTTGCTTCTGCCACCTGCTTCTGCTACCTGCTTATGTACATAATCGACATGCATACGAATATATATATATATATATATATATATATATATATATATTATATTTATATATATATGATTGGGGAAATTCTATAGAATTACTATAGTAAAAACATTAACTTGTTTATTAATTTTCCCCATTATTCCTTGCCTGTTGGAGAGGAATGATAAATCTGATTTATTTATTTATATATATATATATATATATATATTAATACGTTACATGTATTAGGGTGTATATAAAAACAAAAGTTTATTTAAATTATTCGCTCTACTTTATTTTTTTTTTAAACTATATCTATTTTTAGATCATAACTTACATATAATATTGTACTAATGTTATTTTAAGGTACTATTGTTGTTTATAATGACTACCTACGGCTGGTAATAGTAAATCTAACACATAGCGTGTTATATTTATAATGAGTTTGAACGTTCAATTTTGTGTGTTTACACTTAAAACTAATGTGAACTAAATAATTAGTATACATGAATATATATATATATATATATATATACCTAAATATTTACCAATTTAATGATATTATTATCAATTACGAATTGATATATGAATTACCCTACTATTATATGTATATAGGGCATGACAATACCAACTATATATATACATTACTGTATCTACTTGGCATGACCTACTATTAGTAGTAGTAGTAGTAGTAGTAGTAGTAGTAGTAGTAGTAGTAGTAGTAGTAGTAGTAGTAGTAGTAGTAGTAGTAGTAGTAGTAGTAGTAGTAGTAGTAGTAGTAGTAGTAGTAGTAGTAGTAGTAGTAGTAGTAGTAGTAGTAGTAGTAGTAGTAGTAGTAGTGGTAGTGGTAGTGGTAGTGGTAGTGGTAGTGGTGGTGGTAGTGGTAGTGGTAGTGGTAGTGGTAGTGGTAGTGGTAGTGGTAGTGGTAGTGGTAGTGGTAGTGGTAGTAGTAGTAGTAGTAGTAGTAGTAGTAGTAGTAACCTTGTAACCTTGTAACCTAATGGTTTATACACTGCCATCAACATCGTGTGAGTTTTCGGCCGTGTTTTCGTGGGTTATTTATATGCGATTTCGAACAGGTGTGTTTTTAATTTACGTTTAAAGAGTGGGGTTGAGGTGATTTCTCTTATATTGTAAGGGAGGTTATTCCATAATTTTGGGGCAGATATTGAGAATGCTGTTTCTTGTTTGCGTGATATGTGTTTTGGATTATGTATAAGTAATTTGTATTTATTGATTTTACGTTGTATTCTAGATGTGTTATTTTCTATTAGTATGTCAGTTAGGTAGTCGGGGTGATTGTGATGAATGACTTGGTGGGATATAAGTAAGGTTTTGTATTGGATACGTTGTGTGATGGGAAGCCAGTGAAGAGATTTTAGGTATGGAGTTATGTGAGTCCTGGAGTATTTGGGGATTCTGTGGACAGTTCGTGCAGTGGAATTCAGTAATCGGTTGAGTGGTATTAGTGAGTTTTTGGGGAGTCTATGAAGTATAGAGTTACAGTAGTCAAGTCGTGGAAGTATGAGGGATGTTGCTAGTAATTTTGATAGTTCTGTGGTTATAGATGGTCTTATTAGTCTGATTGTGTGTAGTGTTCGGTTAATGGATTTTGATAAGTCTGTTGTGTATTGAGTAAAATTCAGTGATTGGTCAATGGTAATTCCAAGATTTTTTACGTAGGGGGAGTATTTTATGTTATGGTTGTTTATCTGAATGAGTGGGACGATTGGAACAGTTTTAGTAGTATTGATTAGTATTGCTTGTGTTTTGTGGGTGTTTAGTGATAGCGAGTTGGTTGAGAGCCATAGTCGAATGTCTTCTAGACATTTGTTTAGTGTGGCTATGTTTGTTGATGGGTTGGGTAAGTTGCAGTAAATTTGTAAGTCGTCAGCGTAGGTGTGGAAGTAAATGTCAGGGTAGTTATCAAATATGTCTAATAGGGGAGATATATAAATATTAAAGAGGATGGGAGCAAGAACGGAGCCTTGAGGAACTCCATGTGATATAAGTCTGGGGTCAGTTGTGTGTGATTCGATGGAGATCGAGTAGGTACGGTCGCTAAGGTAGGAAGAGAACCATGCGAGTGCCGTACCAGTTATGCCGATATACTCCAGTCGATGAATCATGATGTTGTGACTAATGGTATCAAATGCAGCTGATAGGTCAAGTAGGATGATGATGGAGCAGTATTGTGTTGGGTACAGTCTTATTTTGTTTAATATGTGGGTTAATGCAGTTTCGGTACTTTTATTTTTAGTGTAGGCGCTTTGAAATTTATTTAATAATTTGTGTTTATCTAAGTAGTTTGAAAGTTGGGAGCAGACTACTCTTTCGAGAGTTTTTGAAATGTACGATAGGTTTGATATGGGGCGGTAGTTTGATAGGTCTGATTTATCTAGTGATGAATTCTTTATTATTGGAGTTACATGTGCATGTTTCATTGAGGAGGGGACAATACCTGATATAAGAGACCTGTCTATTATGTTTTTATAGTATGGAGTGAGATGAGTGGATAGTTTGTGTAGTAGTGTTGTTGGTATTGGATCAAGCTTACATGATGACTTGACGGCTTGAAGAAGCTTGTCGATTATTGTTGCAGTTGGGATGGTAAAGGAATCTAATTTGTATATAGATGTTGTTAGTGGTGGAAGCGTTAGAGGAGGAAGGGAATTGATTATTATCTGTACCTTGTTTTTGAAGTATATATCAAATAATGCAGGTAAGGAAGATAGGGTGCCCTCTGGGAGAATACGGGGGGTTATACGACCGAGTAGAGAATTTGATATCTGGAATAGTTTTTTTGTGTCGTTTCCAGCAGCTTTAATTGTGTCAGTGTAATAATCATGTTTTGCCTTCTTTATCATAAACCTATATTCACTGGAATGTTGCCTGAAAGAAATTAAGTTGTCATGGCTTCTGAACTTTCTCCATGTTTTTTCAGCGGATCTGAGTTTACGTTTGTATAAGGAAAGTGTGGGGTTGAACCATTTTATATTATTACGTTTAGTGATAATTTTTGTTGTGATGGGTGCATGTTTGTCCAGTGTTTTAAGAAGAACTATATCAAGGTTGGTAGTGTCAGTAGGGTCTTTGGAAGTATTTAGTAGGTCAGTAAAATCACGCATGTAATCAGTAATATTTATGTTGTTAGATTTTCTGTAATGTATAGTTTGTGATTGTCGTTTAGGTTTGGGAGATTTAACAATGAATG
>OZ025242.1:28015117-28017617 GCA_964019155.1 Osedax fenrisi
AATATAATCGAAAGTATAAAGTATAAATATTTGTTAACGATAACATACGTAGTTGTAACATACGTACATAACAAACGTTGTTGTTGTAATTGTTATTGTAGTTTGTAAAAGTATGTATGCCGTATAAATCCAAAAGCAGAATAAGGGTATAAATATAGTGACCTACAGGTCATAGATTATAGTACAGTAATATCAACGATTTTTTAAGAATTGCTAATCTATTAATATAAATCTATTATGTCGGCGTATAAACTGGATGTGCATAATATATATATATATATATATATATATATACATAGGATAGGGTAGGATAGGATATATCCTATATATATATATAGGATATATAGGATATATATGATAGATATAAAATATGAGGTCACTATTAATAAGGTCACTATTGTTCGTAGAGAGCTCCGACTAAAGAACAGGAAATAAGTAGAGAAGTTATGATTAATATATTGTATATAAACAAACCATATCTATCTCAGATCTATAGGGATATATTATTATGAATTCATGACTAGTACGGATACCAAATATGTTGCGAACAAATATATAACACTCCCCATCTACGCAACGTGCCTAGTATTCATATACGAAGTCGATTTAGGTTTGCCGTGAATTTCATACTATAATTTTTCTCTATTACATTACATGCAATATGAATTATCTTTTACTAGCCATATATATATATATATGTATAGCATTTAAAAACAACACATCCTATTGTTTTGTTATATATTAGTAATGAACACTTAGTTTTCATATTAAAAATAATAATGTAAAGTATATTATTTTTCATTTTAAAAGTGACTATTTGATACGAATTTACACTATAAACAACACATAGTTCCGAAAATCAACCCTATATAGGTGACGCTGTTGGTTTTTGAATACAAAATATAATCACACGATTTCGCGTGAGTGTTATATTTTTCCATAGAAAAATATTTGCGGATACTATTATAGTAGGTATACCTATATATACTATATACAGTGTTGGGCAGGATCGCGATCATTGATCGGGATCGGGATCGGGTTAGAAAGAGAGGATCGGGATCGGGATCGGCAAAGGATCGGGTAACGAATGAAGGATCGGGAACGGGAAAAGGATCGCATAAGCGAATAAATAGATGATCGTGATCGGGATCGCCGATCCATAAAAAAAGGATCGGTGCCCATCATTGCATATAATATTATTATTTGTTATTTTGTTATTTTATTTTGGTGGAGTCCTTTCATCCCATCCAGGAACTTAGATTAAGTTTTCACTTATAACCATATATAGCTCTAATGTCCCTTCGAAGCCGCTCTCATGTTATGGCATCCATGGTTTTAACGAGAGCCGATCATTTATTTATACACAATTATATAAGATAACTTCTAAATAATATTTTAAGACCCATTTTATCAAATTAATTAATGGTCCGGACGAGGGTCGAACCCGTGTCCTACTGCTTGTGTGTCTCACGCCTTAGCCACTGAGCCACACATACAATATACTAAGGTAAAGTCTCCGATTACCGACCCATAAATATTTATTTGTAATAACTTATTCAATATTAAATATATTTAATTGAAATTTTGTAATTAGGGTAATATTATGGCAATGGATAATGTGGCTATTTAAAACAAAATTATATAATTATATTTACAAGAATAAAACGGGGGGTCGTTAATCGGATACATGGACCTTCTATAGGACCTTATATATAACCTCGAGGTTATAGGAAGACTTTCTAATACCGACCCCTAAAATAATTGTGGTATAAATAATTGTAGTATTATAATATCCAATAAAATGAGTAGATATACATAAATATAATTATTATAACATAGGTTTATAAATATAATTATTATAACCTACACGCAATTTATTTTGTATTGAATTTATGTTTTAATAGTAATATTAAATTTAAATTTAAACTTTATAGTAATTATATTAAAGTAGTATATATTATTATTTAATATTTATTTATCAATCAGTATGTATATAATCAACTGGAATCAATAATCCTAAATCTAAATCAATGATACACAACAAAATTACGAAATATTTTAAAGTAAAATACGGATATATTTTGATTGGATACAATAAATCACATGGGGTCGGTATTAGGGTAATTTAGGGGGTCGGTAATAGGAAAATAATATGTGTTGCTATTATTAAGATATATTGGTTAATAGTTATTCAAATTAAATTATTTTTATAAAAGTTATAAAAATGTTATTGATCTACAATATTATATGCAGTATTAAGTTTTCTTTTAATTAATAAAGTATTTACAATGATTTAAAAAAATGTATTATTCAAATTTTCAAAAGTAAAACAGAATATTTCATTTTAACAAATAACAATTGTAGGATTGAATATTTTTTAAAACAAAATACTTATTCATATTTATCATTAAATTACTAACATTTCATGTATATATAATTTTTTGATATCTCTTATATTTACTGAGATACGAGAGGGGGTCGGTATTAGGAGGGGGTCGGT
>OZ025242.1:28022617-28080117 GCA_964019155.1 Osedax fenrisi
CCTCAGCTTTAGACCGAGGACATGCGCCGCACGTGCGTGCGCTAATCGTTCGTTATCTACGCTATAATATATGTAAATGTACGCGCGTACGTACTCGCGTGCGATGCTACGTACGATGTCGCGCATGTCTACGGGGACGTCGCGCGTGACTCATTAAATACCGCAGCCGCCGCCGTCGTCGCTCGGTAGATGGCGCTTCGACGTCGCCGTGGTTACCGCCGGTAAACAACCTAAGGCTAATGGCGGCCTAATCATGCGTTAATTGAGTGACAGCCGCGCGCGCGCGACAATAGGCTATCGATCCGCCGGTGACAATGCCGTAACCCCATCGCTATGCGTATATGAACTAGGTTCTAAATTAAGGTGATTATTTAAACATTTATTTTTTCTATATATATATATATATAGAAATATATATAATATATATATATATATATATATATATATATATATATTATTGCGCATTTATTTTAACACGTGATAGCTATACGTTGCTATGGAGACTACTGGTGATGACTCACGATGACTCATGCTAGGTTAAAGGTCAATTCACGTGTTAACGACGTTGAGTGTTATAACAATAGTATATATGTAATAATGGTATAACCGGAGAAGCAAAATACTTATGTATGATAAGCCGACAAATTGTTGAGTACGCATTTAGTTTAATTATTAATTGTTTTAATTTATACAAATAAAAAAGGTAAATTTGTTGATAATTAAATTGTAATTTCTTATAATAAGTAAGGTATTGTTTATCCGGATATGTGACCACAAATAATTATAACAATTATTGATTAATTTGAAATATAAACTTGTATAAATAAAGTTTGTATAATACCATTTAAATGATACCATTATAATGGGTAATGATGAGTAATTAACTTAGGAATCATAAGTAATTAACTTATGATTCATAAGTATACTTATGAATCATAAGTTAATTACTTATGATTCATAAGTTAATTACTCATGATTCATAAGTTCATTACTTATGACTCATAAGTTCATTACTTATGATTCATAAGTTCATTACTTATGACTCATAAGTTCATTAATTATAATTCATAAGTTCATTACTTATGATTCATAAGTTCATTACTTATGAATCATAAGTTATGATGCATAAGTTATGAATCAATCATAATATTATATTAACTATTGTGTAGGTATAGGCTATTAGTAGTAATTATACAATATTAATAATTATTTAATATACTAATATACCAATAAATAATCATTAAACAACAATATAGAAAACATGCGATGTTTTAATCACGCGACTTACACCTCATTATCGGTGAATAAGTACCTAGCTAAGCCGCTAGGTGACTCTAGATGTAGTGGAGGAGGATGGGAGCTAGTTGTCACGTGACCGGTACCGGTGTATTAGTGCCGAGAGGCTGCTGCGGCGGTTAAGCTGGATAATAATAGATGACACGCGTAAGTGACACGTCAGGTGACACGCAATCGTCGTGTATCTGGCACCTTGCATACGATACACGCTGATGACGCAGACGATGATTACGATGGTGAGAATACTGATGATGATGATAATAATAACATTATTATTATATGTTTTATTAGGCACATATATGTGCATAATATATAGTTATAACATATTAAGTACCACTGACCATATACAGTGTATATATATGTATATATATGTATATATGTATATATGTATATATATGTATATATATATATATATATATATATATATATATATATATATATACAATGTAGTGTATATAATGTAGAATGTATAATGTACAGTGTACATTGTATATTGTATACGTATACATTGTACACTTACGATGTATACATTTATTATAATTATTATAATAAGTTGTATATCGGGACCTCAGTGTGTCATATCGCTATAACGATGGTACGATGTCGATATTAACGTGTGACGGTGTTACGTAACCCACATATTACGTAATTAGTGTCAAGGACATGTCCTAGGTACTATGTCCTGACCGCGATTCTTAGATTGCTAATTGACTTTCACACATATGTTCACACTTATAAGTAGATGTTTATAAATTTATAAATATATGAATGTGTATCATGTCTTATATATATATATATATTATATATAATGTATTATAATTATAATAACATTGTAAAAACATTGTAATGCTCTTGTAATCCACTATAATTGAATTGTTTCTATATATAGTTTCGGAAATAATTACTTTCAATAAATATATATATATATATATATTGATTATTTACTATATGTAGCTGTATTTACATATAATGAACACGGCGAAGTTAATAACGAATATCAAGGGCATGACTTAGGTGACCTCACTATTAATATGTTCTTGAGATTACAGTGTTATTCAGTATAATAATATATATATCCTGATAACACAATGAATTAAAGAGGCCAAGGTACACTGTTAAAAATATTTCTCCTTTAAAACCTTTAATGAATGCTGAAGCGGTGTAAAAGGTTTATGACGCGCATTACGAGTTATTTTATTCATCTATGCACTAAAGGTTTTGGGAACCTTTATTTAAAACCTTTAATGATCTCATCAATTCGATTAAAGGTTATATGTACCTTTACTGGTCTCATAAATTCGATTAAAGGTTATGTGTACCTTTACTGATTTCATAAATTCGATTAAAGGTTATGTGTACCTTTACTGGTCTCCTAAATGCGAGTAAAGGTTATGTGTACCCAGCAAACAACAATAGTAATTGTATGTTATAACATAGGAGACCAGTAAAGGTACACATAACCTTTACTCGCATTTAGGAGACCAGTAAAGGTACACATAACCTTTAATCGAATTTATGAGACCAGTAAAGGTACATATAACCTTTAATCGAATTGATGAGATCATTAAAGGTTTTAAATAAAGGTTCCCAAAACCTTTAGTGTTTAATTATAATTAAATATTATTAAGTTTATATAATTTTTTTATTATAGAAATAATAAAATATTATACCTTTTAATTATTTTGAAATATTGATTTAATTTGTATCTATGCAAATTAATTAATAATTATTATTTTACTTTTATATTTAAGTTTATATACTGTTTTTAATAAATAAAATATTATTTTAAAAACTAAAATTATTTAAGTAATCCTATATTTTACTACATTATCATAATCTAATTCGGGTGACTCATGAACTATAATGTTAATCATAATTACATTGATAATACAATTGGAAATCATGTTGAACTAATTGCCCAATATTGAATATATAGCAATTGCATATTGATTAAATATTGTATTCAATATTAAAATGATTTAGTATTGAATTTAAGTTTTAAATCTAACTTAAATGAAATTATATAATATATTATAATATATAAGTTATTATTTTTATATGATACTACTTACTATGTTAAGATACTAATATTTATTTTAATTTAATTTATTTTTATTTATTTATACTAATATTTATATATTTGCATAAAACCTTTAGTACCTTTTCAAATATCAGTAAAGGTTATGAAAACCTTTAATACTATATTTGCATATAACCTTTAGTGCTTTTTAAACATCAGTAAAGGTTATGAAAACCTTTAATCCTCTATCTGCATAAAACCTTTAGTGATTTTCAAACATCAGTAAAGGTTATGAAAACCTTTAGTGCTCGCTAAACGAATGCGAAAGGTACATGAAACCTTCACACATAGGTCGAGTTTCGTAAGGTTTTCTCAGCTAGTCACTAAAGGTTATTTTCTAACAGTGTAGACTAGTATAATGAATAACAAGATAGGCTAAAGTTGAACGAAGGCCTAGTTATGTTGCACTGTGGCTTACACTTAGGGGCGCTGGAACCATGTGTGTGTATGTAGGGAGGACCAACCAATCAAAATAAATTCTGTGGTAAAAGTAAGGGGGGCAAATACATATGAGGTCCACCTAGATTTTAAAGTGGGGGGACATCACACAGGCAGTACAATGTAACATAAATGTGACTATATAGTGTATACCTATAGCCAATAGCCCATTAACTATGTACATACACAATTAGGTTAACAGGTCTACCTACTAGGTAGATAGTATATACCTACCAATAGCCCATTAACTATGTATATATTCCGCATGCACATACACAATTAGGTTAACAGGTCTACCTACTAGGTAGATAGTATATAGCTTATATATAGTGTATACACTTGTAATGATCCAACAATATTGTCTATGGACTGATTTCATGTATTCATCTATATATATATTGTTATTTTTATTTGGTGGAGTCCTTTCATCCCATCCAGGAACTTAGATGAAGTTTTCACTTATAACCATATATGGCTCTAATGTCCCTTCGAAGCCGCTCTCATGTTAAGGCATCCATGGTTTTAACGAGAGCCGATCATTTATTTATACACAATTATATAAGATCACTTCTAAATAATATTTTAAGACCCATTTTATAAAATTAATTAATGGTCCGGACGAGGGTCGAACCCGTTTCCTACTGCTGGTGTGTCTGACGCCTTAGCCACTACGCCACACAGGCAGTTATTACACATACATATATATTAACTGCCTGTGTGGCTCAGTGGCTAAGGCGTCAGACACACAAGCAGTATGACACGGGTTCGAGCCTATTCCGGACAATTAATTAATTTTATAAAATGGGTCTTAAAATATTATTTAGAAGTGATCTTATATAATTGTCATCTTACATCTTTCATCTTACATCGTACATCTTATAATTGTGTATAAATAAATGATCTCGTTAAAACCATGGATGCCTTAACATAAGACTTAAGACTTAAGAGCGGCTTCGAAGGGACATTAGAGTCATATATGGTTATAAGTAAAAACTTCATCTAAGTTCCTGGATGGGATGAAAGGATTCCACCAAATAAAAATAAAAATAACATATATGAATTGGTTTATTTAAAAACACCGAATTTAGCGGGAGCCCTCACTGGTGTATACACGTATATATAACGTATATATATATATATTATATATATATATATATATACAGTATATATATAACGTAACGAACAAACAAATAAACAAAATAAAACGAATTGATTCCATAAATTGTAGTTAAGACAAAAATATTAAAATATATAAAAAGGTATTATACAGAGTTGAAATGATTTTTTAATTTAATTTTAAAACAATAGGATGATTGGATCTTACGTAGATCATATGGTAATATATTCCATGTACGAGGAACAACGGAGGAGAAGGAACGGTAGCTGAATACGCTTCTAGTAGTACCTCCGTCTAGTAGAATAGCATCCGATGTTCTGATTTTATATATATATAATAGATGATCTAACGTATAATTAGGGCGTATACTCCCTGGTATAATGGATCACGTGATATCATAGCTAGTCACGTGATATCGTTTATAAACACGTGATATAGAATTAATACGCGTCGAATAATTTATAAAATTAGTTAAACATTATATGCATTTAATTTATATATTTGTATTGATTACTTCATATAAATAAATGTGTGTATATATATATATATATATTTATATATATATACTGGTACATCATTAATCATGATTAATGTACTACATTAATTTTAGTTTATACATTAAATGTATACATACTTTAATATATTTATATATATATATATATATATATATATATATATATATATGTATTGTGTGTGCACTAAATTAACGAGTATTGTTCACTATATCGTCATTCTACATAATAGCTTATATTTTAATAAATATATATTTTATATGTTTATACTTATATGTATCGAATATATATATATATATATATATATATATATATAACTGTATATAATATAGTTGTATGTGTAAATGTATGCATACAAACTAACTATATGCATATACTGCTAGTTATATATTTACAGCTGGTAGGTGTATAGATGTATCTGAATACACTTATAAATAGAATAGACATGATTGTCATTTCGATATATTAATATTGAATAAATCGGTGCGCTCAGTTGTAACAGTATACACGTGACATTGCACGACACGTGACATTGCACGACACGTGACATTGCACGACACGTGACATTGCACGACACGTGGCATTGCACGACACGTGACATTGCACGACACGTGACATTGCACGACACGTGACATTGCACGACACGTGGTATTGCACGACACGTGACATTGCACGACACGTGGCATTGCACGACACGTGACATTGCACGACACGTGACATTGCACGACACGTGACATTGCACGACACGTGACATTGCACGACACGTGGTATTGCACGACACGTGACATTGCACGACACGTGGCATTGCACGACACGTGGCATTGCACGACACGTGGCATTGCACGACACGTGGCATTGCACGACACGTGGCATTGCACGACACGTGACATTGTACGACACGTGACATTGCACGACACGTGACATTGCACGACACGTGACATTGCACGACACGTGGCATTGCACGACACGTGACATTGCACGACGTGGAATTGCACGTGATTATAGCACGTGACTATAACAAAGACGCGTCGTGAAAACCTATGCACGATGTGCGTATCAGCAATCACAGTTATCTTAACAATAGCAGCAGTGTCGTATTACCAGAATCGCCCACTACAATAGACTATGGTCGTAGTGTACTACAATAGTAAAACTACTATAGGCATTGCATTATTATTAATATTACAATAGTGATACTACAATAGGTACAATACTACAAGAGTATTGTATTACTATGTATAGTAATCTATAGGTAATCTATAGTATTAATACTACTCTTGAATAATTGAGTACACTCTTATTATACTCTCATTACATTGAGATATAATCCCTTTCTATAGTATTATATTGCGCGGTATTCGCTGTATAAACAATTCTATAATTAGTAGTAATCTATACTTACCTAGATTTCATATATGAATTTATGAATTTATGAATTTATAAATGCCGCAATGAGGATTAATACATAGCAGTACTGATATAATGTATTGATTAGGTATACGCAACGCGTAGTACATTTAATGTAGGTTTCCGAAACTATGTTTCATGTTTCTTTAAATGTGAAAAAATTAAAATTAGAATTTACGATTGAAATATATTGCTATCATAATATATTTTGTAATGGGAATATATGACTAAAAACAATATATTTTATAATGCATGACAATTATTTATATTTCTGGACATGCAATGGTATTGAAGAACATTTCAATAATCATGAATCATTTAAATAAATATTAATTTAATAATTTAATTTCAAATTAATAATAATATTTTGTATATATACCCTTGCAATTTTATAAATATGTTGTATGCATATTATTTATAAAGTCCCTTATTGGTAATACTTTATAATACAGTACCTTAATATATAATAATGTAAAGCATTACATATATGATATGTTAGCTGTACTTTTCTATTAGCTGTATAATATAGCCTGTATCTTCATTAAGTATATACAATATACTTTATTTATTTTACTTATTTATTATTCTCATATTTATTATCTTGTAAATTTTGTTATTTACTTTTTATATTTTTATATTAATATTAACCAATAACATGATGTGTTTAATATATATATATATATATATATATATATATATATATATATATATATATATATAGTATATGGTATAAAATATATTACTATATTGTTCTCATTTGATGAAACATATGTAGGGGAAAGTCTCCAATAATCGACCCTCTCGTATCTCAGTAACATTAAGAGGTATCATAAAATTATATTTACATACAAAATTAGTAATTTAATGGTAACTATGAATAATGATTATGCTTTTAAAAATATTCAATCCTACAGTTATTATTTAATAAAATGTAATATTCTGGTTTACCTTAAAATATTTTAATAATAATTTTTTTTTAATTATTGTAGACATCTTAAATACATAATTAATTATAATAACACGTAATTATATGCATAGAATTAATAATTGATCAAAGATCAATTAAATATTAATACATATTATGAACATTATTTAATTTTAATAAGTATTAAACAATATATCTTTATTATATATATATATATATATATATATATATATATATATATATTATATATATAATATATATGCTATAGCAACCCATATGATTTTCTTATTACCGACCCCATATGATTTATAATATCCAATAAAAATAGATCCGTTTTTTACTTTAAAATGTGTCGTAAGTTGTGTGTGTATCATTGATGTAGAATAATGATTCCTGATTCCAGTAGATTATATACATAATAGATTAATAAATTAATATAAAATACTAATATACATTATTATAATATAATAAATATAAAGTTTAACTTTAAATGTAATACTATAGTCTTATAATATTAAAACATAAATTCAATAATAAATAAATTTCTTGTGTTTTGTAATTATTTAAATCTATAGATACAATGTTTAAATCTGTTATTTGGATTGTATATTATAATACTACAGCTATATCTACCACGCGTATTTAGGGGGTCGGTAATAGGAGAAATGGGGTCAGTATTGGGCACATGTATCAGATTACTGACCGCTTGTTTATTCTTGTCAATATAATTATATCAAATATTTAAAATAGCATAATTATGTATTGCTATAATATTACCCTAATTACAAAATGTCAAATAAATATATTAAATATTTCATAAGTTATTACAAATAGTCATTTAGGGGTCGGAAATTAAAGATTTTCCCCTACAAACATAATTCATATTATTTTCATAACAATTTTTTTTATATTGAAATCTATCAATGGTAAACATAGTAATTATACCAATAAGAATCACTACCTGTATAATTATTATAATTAATTATTGACAATTCATA
Source organism: Osedax fenrisi (assembly GCA_964019155.1). Classification (NCBI taxonomy): domain Eukaryota; kingdom Metazoa; phylum Annelida; class Polychaeta; order Sabellida; family Siboglinidae; genus Osedax; species Osedax fenrisi. The sequence continues at coordinate 28,031,391 of OZ025242.1, forward strand.
AATCTGTTATTAATAATAATAATATTAATTATTATTATTATAATAGTATATTATATCATAACAAAATAATATAATTAAACGTGTAATTCTGCGTAGCATATATTTAAATTAATATACAAATATATAAATATTTATAAACTATTCATTATATCGAATAGTTTATTAATATGATAGATATGCTAACGTTATCATTGCGCACGAGTTAGGCCGCATAACTTACACGCAATGACAACAGCAAGGACATGTGTGCTTACAACACTAGAACATACATTATAATGTGTACAATGTACACTGTATATATACAATATATATATATATATATATATATATATATATATATATATAAATATATATATATATATATATATATATATTTATATTTAATTATTATTAATTCAATAATAATTAAATTAATTAGATAGAAGATATTTTAATAGCAAACTCTGCCTATGTATTGATTAATGAATCGAATAATTTAACAAATTAAAAATAATTATTGTATCTTAGAGAATTACTACATATCATATACGTTGATAACTTATAAGTTGAAAGTTATCGGATATCTATTAAACTGGAGAGTATTTTAGAACAAGTAATAAATAAATCCGACGGATATCCGGCAGATATTTATCGTCTTCAAATCAAAATAAAATAAAATCCACCTAAATCCATCATTCTCGCGAATATCCGTGACGAGATATGCGCCAGATAATCCGGTTACTCGTTACTATGGTAACTAAGTTAGGCAGCTTTAACCTTATCAGCATATTCGCACGTATAATAGTATATTGTGGTTATTTACAGGACTATAAAACAGCTCGGATACCATTGAGTTATTTAGATTCGGAATATAATTGAAATGGGAAGAGTTTAATTTTTAATTATTGTAATTGTAAATGTATTCGGATTACGTGATTCCAGATATGTATTATATATAATCAGTACACTACACATGATATTGCGCAATAGATTATATTTTACTAAGTATATATATAAGCGGTTTTGAAATAATAAATAAAATACGTAATTAAAAAATTAAAAATGTTAAACGTGTGACAGTTACCGTACATTGTAAATATTAATAATAATATTATTTATATTATCGTTATCAAAGTGTAATATACTCTTATTATCGCTTGTATATTGTACAGTGTACAATGTACAATGGTACAATGGTATCACGTGACTAATGGTGTGCTTTGTGAAGCAGGACAGCAGGCCATATGGTCAGATGGACAGTGGACAGTCAATGCATCGCTTAGACTGTAGTCTGTCCATATTTCCATCTGTCCACGTGTCCTCGCTACAACAAGCATACCCTAATAGGAAGATAACAATAGAAGGAGAACAATGAACCTATGAAGAGGCAGACCACGATCAGGGCGATGGCGCATACGTAGAACACTCGATAACTCGCCATCTCGATATAACGACAATACTCGGAGAACCCTGGCGGCGATGGTAGATCTGAAAGGGGCGTGTCTAAGAGATGCTGTCGATGACGCGCGTATACGCTAGTGCTAATGCGATATGTTCACGGGTCACCGCGATCGGCTCGTTTTATACCTACCGCTAGTACCGCCTCCGGAGAGCGGAGGGTTGCGCTTAGACACGCCCACGTCGCGGTGAGATGCGCTTTGGACACGCCCCCTATCGCCTACTTACGGTCAGACGGAACACGGTAACTGATACGGTTACTCACCGTCAGTAATCGGGGATACGCCCCCGCACCGCCCCGTTTTGTAATCGCGATTAATACTTCGATATCAATGATTTTATTGTATGACGTAAATTATACTTACAATGTACAACATAAACTCTACCAAGAGTAAGGCATTCCTTGACATTATGAAATATATATATATATTGAATTGAATTGAAAATGTATGTTAACACTTAAATAAATCATAAATTATTTCTCAAAAGTGTATATATAGAATACAAATAATAAAAGTAGGTAAAACAATAAATACCATTAATAATAAGAATATAAAATAGAATAAACCGTAAGGAAATTAATAAATAAAATAAAATGATAAACAATATTAGTAGGGGAAAGTAACCGAATACGGACAGTGCCCGAATACGGACACTCTCGTTATCTCAGAAATCATACATCCTACAAAAAAATGTTTAGTTAATACAATATTCATAATTATATAAATAGTCTAAAAAAGTATTTTTTATTTTTTTATTATTCAAAATATTGCTGATATATTCAATAAACTGATTTTTTGATTACGTCATTAAATTTATGAAAACAAATTTCAACCTAAAACCTTCTCAAGAATATACATATGTATAGATATAAAATATAATATTATATTATTAAAAAATAAAGCATTCTAAAATTATATATATAATTTCTATATTTGTTATCTAATATTCATTAAGTTATAAACATATATCTAGAGGTCATATAAGTTCCTAATACGGACATTCTGGATGTCTTAATACGGACACCCTATAACCAATCAGCGCGCAGCGTATGAACTATTCTGATATTCATAAAAATCGCGTATGTTATAATATTAATACCACCAATAAAGATAAATTTAAAATTTGTATTATTTAGATACTTAAATTATATTATTAATTAAAAAATAATAAAAATAAATAAATTATTAACTAATTAAATTAGAATAAATTGTTCATAACATTAATTATAAATAATGTAATTGTAGTTTGTCTGATTGATTCATCAATAATATATAGTTTATCTAGTGGTATATAGGGTGTCCGTATTATAACATAGGGTGTCCGTATTCGGACATGAGTACCGAATACGGACACCCCCGTTATCTATGGAATTAAAAGATTAAATAAAATTTTAAAATCACAATAATATCTATAATCATAAAATATTAATATACTGTAATTTTTGAATATAAATAATGAGTCATAAAATGTTAGGACCATTTATTGTTAAAGTGTCCGTATTAGGTTACTTTCCCCTATTACAGGTTGCCACATGAGATCAATTATTGGATATAATTATTGAATGTTTTTTGTTGTGATTTTATGGATCTAATATGGTGGGAGTGGATTCCATAGCTTAGGACCAATACTACTCAGGGCCCGAGTATTCATTTTTGAGGGAAGGAGAATAGGGGTAGCTATAGCTATAGAATATCTATAGAAGATGAGATGCAGGTTTCTAGGAGATGGAAGGGAAGATATTTTTACTAGAGAATCAGAAATATAGATGGGAAAATTCGACGAGTATATTGAGGAATGAACAATAGATAGTATGCGATAAGCAGAGCATTTGTTAAATATGAACCATGGAGGTAGGTATAGAGAAAACAAATATAGAAGATAATAGAAGATTGATGAGGAGTGAGGAACAGTAATATATACGTGAGAGGACAATGGGATTAACTAGAGTTTTAGTAAATATACAGTAATTGATTTTCGTATTTGTCTAATTCTAAAAAGATGATAATTTGCATATTGTGTGATGGCAGTAATATGAGGAATGAAGGAAAGTGTAAAATCAAAAAGTACACCTATATATATATGTGTGTGTGTGTGAATAATATATAGTCATTAAACACAGAATATGGTTAATAATATGGCAGAGCTTATCAGAGAGTTATCAACCAGTTGGTAAAATACCCCTATATTGTTATCTATATCTATAATGAAAAAAGTTAAGAAAAATAAATAATATATAAATAAATCAGTTATATATTTGTATATGTGTGTAAGTGCGATTTTGCATTTAAAAACTAAATACAATTTAAAAGTAAGTAACTATAGTTAATTACCATATAAGGTCTGCATGTATTCGCGAATAATTACAATAATGCAATGTATTCATTATAATTATCAGTTGTAGCGATAATTGTGCATAATAATATTACAATCGTATCAGTTTATATATATATATACGCATATATATATATATATATATATATATATATATATATATATATATTGTTATTGTTATTTTTATTTGGTGGAGTCCTTTCATCCCATCCAGGAACTTAGATGAAGTTTTCACTTATAACCATATATGGCTCTAATGTCACTTCGAAGCCGCTCTCATGTTAAGGCATCTATGGTTTTAACGAGAGCCGATCATTTATTTATACACAATTATATAAGATCACTTCTAAATAATATTTTAAGACCTATTTTATAAAATTAATTAATGGTCCGGACGAGGGTCGAACCCGTATCCTACTGCTTGTGTGTCTGACGCCTTAGCCACTGAGCCACACAGGCAGTTTATATATATATATATATATGGGTTATAATCAGTGCTTACTTCTATAGTGAACACATATTCCGTAGACATAGGTATGTTTTACACGCGGAAAATTGGAATTCACTGCATTTCTCCAACAGTTTCATATGTCCTTTGATCGCGTGGATTCTTATCTAGAATTTTCAGAAACTCGATAGATATTTTAGTTGGTAATTTAAGCTAGGTATACCTATAGGTTGCATAAATGTATAGACTCTCTACTATAAAGAGAACATATAATATCTAATATTCGATATTATTATCATGATTTCTCCGCATAAAAGGATATCTTCCGTAGTACTTAATACGTACTACATATAATACTTTATTGCGGAGAATTATGTAATAATGATATTATACACTATTTCTATTCATGGAAGTCTAGTAGTTATAATAATGCGCATATATGTTATATATATATATATATATATATGTACATTATAGTGTTACCAGAACGTACAATGTACGTCGTACATCTAATATAAGTCCGTACACTGTACGGCGTACACTGTATTCAGCATATATGCTTACGAATCCCATTGAATCTCATAGAATCTCATTAAGTATCGTTGAGTGTGATTAAAGAGTGGTTAAGTGTCAGTGAATCTCTCCTATAGGTATAAGTGTTTGTTGTTAATAATACACTGCAGTGCATCGGCTAATAAGCATTCGTCGATGACACACGACGTTATGGTCTATATATAGCTACAGATACATCGATTTTATTTTCTGGACCAAATATTGATATCGTGCGGATTACACGCATTCTAGTGCAATGTTCATTCCTAGAGTCATATATATATAATACATTGTATATACTATAGTTTATTTGTAATTTATTATACTATACAGTTGCGTTAACTAGTAAGCTCCCCGACATATGCAATTCAATGCCCTAACTGTTATGGCTTACAATATCACATGTGATATTGTAAGCTGCAGCCATCGAACTAGCCTACATATTTAAGAAAGTATTACAAATATATTGACTTCAGAAAGATCATATAAGATAATCGACACGGATGACTGCATTCTAATAGAGTCGTCTATAATAACAATAAAGTTAAAGTAATCGATATCATATTTTATTATACGCTAATATTAAAATGTTTATATTGATGAGTTGTATCTTATTATCTACTATAGTCTACCTATAGAATAATATAGTATACTTGTAGACTAATATGTAGACGTATGTCTATTAAGTAACACATTTCTGCACGATAGAGCTATTCTATAGGATATATAAATAACTATTTAAATAGTATATATGTATCTATTGTAATATATGAATATATAACTATTAACAAATGTTGAGCGCTATTGTTACTAATTAAACAATTGACAAATATATTAAAATTCATTAGAAATCGTGATGTATTTACACCATAGATTTGTATTTGAACACTGCAGTGGTTAGCGTGGTAAACTATAGATCTATGATTTACCTACACACATAGTTATTTAATGGAAAATTGTCATGCGTTTGAAAAATATATAATATATAATTGATAAAGTTTGTAAATTATGATTATTAATAAATGGTGTTATTTGTAAAATACCCGTGAATACACCACTTTGCCGCTTGCATATTAAATAATTACAAATCTAAAATGTCTCGATATTGAGATGATTGTAACAATGGGGATATGCGTTATTGACTAACACATGGGTTAACACTGAACACATAATACTTGGGTAAGTTATGGGTTAATTCATGATTCAACGATTTTTTGAGATAGGAATGATACCAATGATAAAGCTATTTTATGAAAAAACGCTATTTTCTAACTCAACTTTAGATGACCTATCAATCAATAATAGCTGAAATAAGTAGTTAAGTATCTGGATAATATACATTTAATATATATATATATACAGAGCTGGGCACGATACTCAAAATATATATAATAGATACAATTACAATTACACACTTTTGTCTTATAATAGATATATCTTGTATACTACTACAAATATGAGATACTACTACAAATACAAGATATATATATATATATATATATATATATATATATATATATATATATATATGTATATATATATAAAATACATATAATATCAAAATGATATATTATTTAATTAAATGTATTTGTTTAGGCTACATAATTTTCTTAGTAGATACTTATCGTAGATAATATTATGACTAATAGATACAATTACAAATACTTTTTTAATTTTTATAATATATACAAATACAAATACAAATGTATCTACGATACTAATTGTTTGCCTTAATAGATACTGTATCGGCGATACTGCCCAGCTCTGTATATATATATATATATATATATATATATATATTATATATATACACATATCTTTGGTGACTTACGTATCATTTCCACATAAATCTCTTTGCCACTCTTACTTCAAGAATATAATAAACCTCTTGATATCTCAACCTTTCTATTATTTAATATGCATACAACTGGTAAATTCCTAGATATAAATCTATGCTGCTAGCGTAGTAATTATATCACAGGTTGCTTGTATTACAAACCATTTACCAATCTATTTTTAATTATCAATATAATTAAACCTTTGAACCCTTCACATTTCATTAACAAAATCCATTATAATGGATTTTATACCTATAGGTATCCTAATTAGTGAGAATTTATCTCAGACTGCAGTCTGCACATGTGCAATATTTACCAATAATTATAATTAAAATAATAATTATAATTATAATAGTATACTATTACCCAACACTATTCCATTTTCATTCAACGCTTTCTTATTTTATAGACAAGATTTCACCTAAAACCGAGTACCTTTATAATTTATTAAACTTCTGAAGCTAGTAAAGAGACTAAGTAAAGAGACAAAGAGTCGCTACTTAACTTAACTATACTTAACTATAACGTTAATTATACTTAACTCGCATGTTTCAAACGTAACCTATGTATGTCCTACATAAGTCCTCAGACTTTACGCCAGACAATATTAACATAGGTATATATATATATGTCAATGAGTTTATTGTATAAACGTTATACTCATTAATCATATTTTTATTCCTACCCGAGCAATTCTATTCTCATTTTTAAATTTGAGATGATTCGCTCGTATAGAACGTTTCTTAAATAGTTTGTTGTTGTCAGCGGTTACATGTTATCCTTACAGCCACGATACATACACCATGGTAGTATTCGAGGCCTTTTACTATAGTACTAATCCTTTTACTAGCACTCATATAGTATCCATGTATTTAGTACCTTTACATAATATAACAGTTCACCTCTTTCCACCCTATTATATAACGTATTTCTACTTTTATAAATTCATTACCTATGTTCCCTTACACAATTTCAATACCGACTCCATACTAATCATACAATGCCTAATATATTCTATTAGAGTTATCTACTTATACTCATTTAGTATCTATTTCAAGTCCTACCTCAAGTCCTACCTCAAGTCTTACCTCAAGTCTTACCTCACGTCCTACTTCAAGTCTTACCTCAAGTCTTACCTTAAGTCCTTCCTCAATTCCTACCTCAATTCCTACCTCAATTCCTACTTCAAGTCTTACCTCAAGTCTTACCTCAAGTTTTACCTCAAGTCCTACCTCAAGTCTTACCTCAATTCCTAATTCAAGTATTACCTCAAGTCTTACCTCAAGTTCCACCTCAAGTATTACCTCAAGTCTTACCTCAAGTCTTACCTCAAGTCCTACCTCAAGTCTTACCTCAAGTCCTACCTCAAGTATTACATCAAGTCATACCTCTAGTCCTACCTCAAGTCTTACCTCAAGTCCTACCTCAAGTCTTACCTCACGTCCTACTTCAAGTTTACCTCAAGTCTTACCTTAAGTCCTTCCTCAAGTCTTACCTTAATTCCTACCCCAATTCCTACTTCAAGTCTTACCTCAAGTCTTACCTCAAGTTTTACATCAAGTCCTACCTCAAGTCTTACCTCAAGTCCTAATTCAAGTATTACCTTAAGACTTACCTCAATTTCCACCTCAAGTTTTACCTCAAGTCTTACCTCAAGTCATACATCAAGTCTTACATCAAGTCCTACTTCAAGTATTACCTCAAGAATTACCTCAAGTCTTACCTCAAGTCCTACCTCAAGTCTTACCTCAAGTCCTACCTCAAGTCTTACCTCACGTCCTACTTCAAGTTTACCTCAAGTCTTACCTTAAGTCCTTCCTCAAGTCTTACCTCAATTCCTACCCCAAGTCCTACTTCAAGTCTTACCTCAAGTCTTACCTCAAGTTTTACATCAAGTCCTACCTCAAGTCTTACCTCAAGTCCTAATTCTAGTATTACCTTAAGACTTACCTCAATTTCCACATCAAGTTTTACCTCAAGTCTTACCTCAAGTCATACATCAAGTCTTACATCAAGTCCTACTTCAAGTATTACCTCAAGAATTACTTCAAGTCTTACCTCAAGTCCTACCTCAAGTCTTACCTCAAGTCCTACTTCAATTATTACCTCAAGAGTTACCTCAAGTTTTACCTCAAGTCTTACCTAAAGTCTTACCTCAAGTATTACCTCAAGTCTTACCTCAAGTCCTACCTCAAGTCTTACCTCAAGTCCTACTTCAAGTATTACCTCAAGACTTACCTCAAGTCTTACCTCAAGTCCTACCTCAAGTCTTACCTCAAGTCTTACCTCAAGTCCTACCTCAAGTCCTACCTCAAGTCCTACCTCAAGTATTACATCAAGTCTTACCTCAAGTCTTACCTCAATCCTACCTCAAGTCATACCTCAAGTCACTCTGAATCTGCTTTCTCTGTGATAGCTCCAAAATACTGGAATGATCTACCATATGACATTAGGTGTTTGAAATCTCTGTCACTATTAAAATGATAACTATCTACGCACCTATTAACATTGTGACCTACCCTCCCTTTTCCTTCATTTGTATTGTACTCTATTTATTTTATTTGTGTTTCCTTCTCATGACGCCCATAGCCACCACGTGATTTTGTAGTTAATAAACCATTTTAAAATAAATATAAAATAAATATATATATATATATATGAATCAGATACTTAAATAAATATATCAATTCATTTTTCTTTCATTTAGTGATTCCACAAAATGTTATGTAATCTAACTGATATGCAATGATTTAATAGTATTCATATAGGTATTCCTAAGTATGGTCAACAACTCTGGTCTGCATTCCATTTATAACGCACGCACACACTGTTTACAAACATAGTTAACATTTTCATTAATAATTATTAATATATTATAATATATCTTCTTATTTAGATTCAAATTCATTTTTATAAACAATAATTAAAGTACACGCAACTATTTTTCTATTTATAGCTCTATTTACGTTATATTTAATAAAGTTGTACGCCGTACATTGTACGGCCGTGTGTACGCGCGCGACGCGCGCGTGTATCTGTATGTACGCGCGTGTGTGTGTGTAATTCAATATAGATTTATAAAAAAAACAGATGTATAAATTAATAGATTACAATTCGGCGACAATTCACACACGAACACACGCACACGCATACACATACGCAGACACACGCATACCATCGATATAAAGAAATTGGATAAGCAATTGAATGTAGTGTACGGCACTATCCGCTACGGGCGCTGCAGTCGAAACCCACTATCTGGCCCACTACTTTTTATTTATAATAATATGTATTTATCATATATATATTGATAATCACTACCAATTTTAATGTACTATCTATACTAAAAATAAAATTATATATTTAAAATACATAATATCAACATTCCTCGTAATTTTGTGTATTTAAATTGAAGTTATAATACTGTTTTATTGATTTTATTGATATTTATAATTTAAATCCATTGATATAGATAGAAGTTACTTTAATCTATTTCGACGAAAAGACTACTGTTTTAAGATTTGACATATATAATATCACTAATATCCAATCAAAATCACTGATACCATTTTGTTAATTTATCGATAAAAGTGTCATTCACGTATCTATCTTTAACATGCATTGCGTGCGTCAATTGCTTATCCACTTTCTTTATATCGATGCGCCTAATATAGTAAGTATATATATATATATAAAGTAAGTCACGACCCAATTCTCGACCATTTGCTGTGTTGGTGTATCAAGTAACGGTATTGTCGACAATAGTCGTTATTTTATTAGCAATGTTTCTATTTTATGTTTATATTGATCGGTAAATAGCTGCATTTCTCGAACTATATCGTAATAATCAGTATACTGTGCACCACGTATACCTATATATTATAGTATATATATATATATATACATATAGGTATACAAACAAAATGCATATATGACTCATATAGGAGTCATATTTTATTTAAATTGTAATATATAAATATTACAAAATTATAAAATTTATTCTATTTCGTTAACAAACAATGGTGGCGCTCATCTTTATGTTGTCGGTATGCGTGACACCCGCTTTAGTTATATCATTAGTAGGGGCGCTGCAACAGGGGGGACGGGGGGATATGCCCCCCCCCACTTTAAGATTTAGGGGGACCTCCTATGTATTGGTTATCCCCCCCCACTTTTACCACACAATTTATGTTGATTGTTTGTCCCCCTAAATGGGTATAGAACCTACATATAAATGTATAAATTTAAATATATACATATAAATTCGTTCCAGCGCCCCTAATCATTAGTAGTATACTACTATAGTATATTACTATATTAACTGATTAATACGCCCACTTTAACATTGCCTACCTACATTGTTTTAAATACAATATCGTTACATATAAAATTACAATAAGTATTAATATATAATGCAGGATTTAAAATATTTTAGCTGGAATAGTGGAAATAAGTCGAAATAAAATCACTGAATATTTTTTGAAATATTAATAAATTATGTATACAAATATAGTAGGAAAAATACAATGTAGTTGATATGTTCTTAACTATAGAATATATTGAATTATACGTCGTATAGGAGACACACATGATGAATGGTACATTCTTATTATGCCCATGCATATTATGTCATGCGTATGACCATTGTAATTGCGCTGTTTCAATGATATCATCAATTATATAATTTATATTTTATTTTGACACCTATTTAAAATATACATTTATATAAAATATACGTAATTAGTGAAATAATAATCTATTCTATAGTTATCAAATATATCTAAACGAAGGAGCTAATTTATATATATATATATATATATATATACATATATATATACCATTGTGTGTGTGTATAAACAATAGACGAATGATTCCGATTAAATACATAATATACCGTGCAACACTTAATGGAAAACTTAAGGGATATGATTATCACTATAGTGCATATGTATACATAAATATATTTCGTTTGATTATAACTATAGGTATACTTGGTATATTATATTATATATATGTATATATATATAATATATAAATACTATAGTATATTGGTATAAGTAGTATATGCCCTAGAGCTCTAATTAGAGGTTAGAGGTTAACTTATACCCATAAGTTATGGGGGCCATAACCCATAACATATAGGTTAAATATAGGTTAAATATACTATAGTATAACAAATACCATGTCGTCTTTGCTGTAACTTACACGCGAGTAACTCATTGATTATATTATTACATTACTACATGATAATAGCGTCGTGCAGTATAACCACAGTTATTAAACCATTCCTGGAACACGCCCATAATACGCCCATAATACCTCGATCCGAGCAAATAAAGAGTACGCTTGAGAAATTAGTATTCCTACCACAATGAGAAATCGTTCAGTTTATATATTAATAAATTCATTTCCGGGTTTATAGAGTTACTAGATATATATGGGAAGAATATTAAATATAATATTTTCTATATATTTTCTAATAGCTTTACTTATTAATATCGCTTATACATAGATTAATATACTGATCTATAAATAATACGCACTCATTTTTTATATAAAATAATCTATTATAAATGGAGAGCAGGACATTTCCTAGTGTATAATATATGCACAAATAATTACAATTCTGCAGATATATATATATATATATATATAAATATATATAGTTTGATATGTAAGGAGATATCTGACCAGATATATGTGTCTATATCAAACAGCATTACCGTATTTGTTCATAGATTATATTATATATATAGATATATATATATATATATATATATATATATATATATATATATATATAAATAGTCCTAACTTATATATATATAAGCTGTATTCTCGATTATTTCTATATAATATTATATAATTTTAGGTGTGTAATTATAGTGTGTTATTTGCACAGTACCTAATGCGAATGAATAGTAAGAAACCTGTACATTTCTATAGAAAACCTATAAGTATTTAATCAAATGAATTGATGATTCATATTAGTTATTTAATAACAACGTATACCTTCATACTACTACACAGGGGCGTAAATAGTGGGGGGGATAGGGGGGATACATCCCCCCCTGGAAAAATCAGGGGGGGATATCATATAAAATATCCCCCCCTGATTTGAAAACAAATTGTCCTGCATCTAAGGATTTCACGATCTTTGCAATTATTTAATTGCAGGATTTAATTATAAACAAAGATTTTGCTTCGCAAAATCTTTGTTATAAATAAGTCAACAATCTTTTCAATTATTCAATAATTAAATTATATAATTCATTAATTTATAATGGATATTAGTAATTTTTTCAAAAAACAAATATGTAATAAGTAAGTGAAATAAACTAATTATTAACAATTTAAAATGTCATTTCTGTTTTATTGTAGTAGTATTATTATAATTATAATTATAATATGCAAATAGTAAACATATATTTTATAAACATATTTATAATTATAATATTTATAGAGTTATAATCAATAAAAGTATTTATATGACTGAACGTCTAACTGAGATTGAAAATGATATTGAAATAATTAGGGATCGTTTTTTATAAATTATTTATCTTATAGTATTATTATAATAATAATATAATATTATTAAATATTTTAATATAATTTTTTTTAAATATACAAATTATTTATAATAAATATTATTCAATAAATATAATTATAATTATAAAATATATAATACATATATGTATATATAAATATATATTGTATTAATATTACATTATTAATTATATAATTATTATATATTATTATGATATATTATAATAATTATTATAATATAGGTATAGCAATGAGATTTTTTATTTTGTAGCTAGAATAAAATTATTAATACCATTGGAAAGAGGATGAAAAAGTAATATAAGGTTCATATTTTACTTTTTTGATATAATTAATAATACAAAAGTTATGGTGAAAAAATGGCCAGATTTAAGGGTATTAATTCAGACAGCTGTTACATGTAAAGGATACAGATATTTTAATAATTCAATTTTTATCAACTAATATTCAAGTATAGTTTATATTGAATATTTATAGAAATAATTATTAAAATTTATTAAATCGAGTTAAATAAGTAAAATTAATTGAGTATTTTTCAGTATATTAAATTTATTAAAAATATGTCAATAAGTACAGTTTGACCCTAATCATTTTTATTACTTATCTAAATGTTTGATACATAAACTAATATTAATCTACACCTACTATGTATTTATTTTCGGCTACAATTAATTTTATAATTCATAAATAACTAAGTCTATTTGACATTTTTAAATGATATTTTATGTGATTTATTATCAAATATCTATATTATTTATAAATATAATTTTCTAATAATTATTTAAATGTATATATTTATATTAAATTAGTGTATGATATAAATTAATACAATACCTATATTATTTAATGATAATTATTTAGTATAGTTTATATTTAATATTTATAGAAATAATTATTAAAATTTGTTAAATCGATTTAATAAGTTAACATTATTTAAAAACTAAATTAAAAATTATTGGGATTTTTTTTTAAATTTTAACACGATTTTGAAAAGGCGATTAAACACTCAATATTAAATATTAGTGTATATATTACATACCATATGCCATATAATGTAATACTCTATATAGATATATAAATAATAATAATAAATAAACATTTATTTTTTAAATACATAATTTAAAAAAAAAGCACATGTACTAACCGCGGATTCTGAAATTGAAATGAGAGCCCCTCACTTTTTGTATTTACTTTTATAGTATTCGTAGAGGATATTGCACTGATTATAAATCATTTTAATTGGATTAGAAATATTAATAAATTACTATTTTACAGGTGTTTCAAAAATGACAAATATTTTGGAAATATAAAATATCATATTTTTCAATTTAACACGAAGAGTCTGACATTTAAAAAATTTCATTGCTATACCTATATAATATATGTATTCAATATAAATATATATTGTACTAATATTACATTATTAATTATATAATTATTATATATTATTATAATATATTATAATAATTATAATAATATATATATATATATTCAATATAATATTGTATAAAATTTTATTAATTTTAAAAATAATATTTTCTACGATTTTAAAAATAATCCATATTTTAGAGATTTGAGTTTAAATAATACAAGAGAATTCCCAGCGAAAAGTATTAGTGAGAATAATACCAATAATGAAAAAGACAAATTTGGTGAAGTCGTTATTGAAGATAAATATCAGCCGAATGTTACTGAAATTAAGTGTCAAATTATAACTAATAAAAAAAATAATGATGTTAGAAAATTAAATTTTCAAAAACAGTGGTATAATGAATTTACATGGTTACATTATAAAAACAATTTGGGTTCTGTATTTTGCTACATTTGCTATACAGCAGATTTAAAGGGGTTAAATAGATGTAGTAAAGAAAAAGCGTTTTATTCAAATGGTTTTAACAATTGGAAAAAAGCAAAAGAAAAGTTTTCTGAGCATCAAAAATCAACAGTACATATTAATAATGCAGAATCAGTAATAAATATATCAACAAAATTTACAATAGATAAACATTTATCAACACAATATAAATCTGACCAACTAAATGCAAGGCATGTGCTTAAATCAAGTATACTTGCATTAAAATATATATCTGGACAAGGAATTGCTTTAAGAGGACACGAAAAGGATGATGGAAATTATTTAAAATTATTATGCTTATTATCAAAAATAGATAATTCACTTGTATCATCTTTCAATGAAAATAAACATAATTATACAAGCCCACTAATACAAAATGAAATATTAGGGATAATGGCAGATACAATTATAAAGAAAATTTGTCATAAAATAAATAATGAGTCAATCCAATTTGGTATTATCGTGGATGGTTAGTTAACATTATATATGTAGCTATATATATATGCATTAATGATATAATAAATTTCATAGGAACCCAAGATATTACATTAGAGCAAGAGTCAATTTGCATTCGATATGTTACAAACACATTTGAAGTCAAGGAAGATTTCATTGGTCTCTATGCTAATGATAAATCAACAGGTGAAAATATTGCAAAAATAGTAAAAGATGCTCTGTTGCGTTTAAATTTACCTATTGCTAACTTAAGATCACAAACATATGACGGAGCTGGTAACATGTCTGGAATACATAAGGGTTTGAACTAATATATATATATATTATCACATTAAATAAAATTTAATAATATTATAATATACTTATAGGTTGTCAAGCAGAAATTAAAAAAGAACAACCATTGGCTCTTTATATTCATTGTGGAGCACATGTTTCACATCTAATTGCATCGAAGGCATTTGTAGATTCCACTAATATTCGAAATTCACTAAATACCGTTCAAGATTTAGGAACAGTATATAATAAATCTGGATATTTTAAGCAACAATTTAAGGAATCCTCGTATAGTATCAAACCATTATGTCCTACTCGTTTCTTAACTCGTGCCCCTGCAGTGTTGACAATTTTAAATAATTATACTGATATAATTACTAATCTTTCAACTTATGCCAATGATGGAAGTACTATTTCTGCAAAAACAGGTGGAATTTTAGCAAATATGAAGAGTCCCTTATTCATTTTAGGTTAATATATAATTTAAATATTTCTTATATAATTTATAATAGCTATATTTTAATATAGGAATATGTACAGTATATCCTTTCGTTGATATTATGGAAAAATTTAATAAGCAATTACAAAGAAAATCAATTACAGTTGTAGAAATGTTGTCTAGTGCAAAGTGTGTTGTTGGCCACTTAAAATCTCAAAGGTATGGAATAATGATTTATATATTTAATAATGATTTATAAATTATGTAATGGTTTAATTGATATTGATAAAACATCAATTATCCATATTAATAATAATAACATTACTCGTGGCCATTCAAAACGTTTATCTATTGATAAATCTAGATTATACATTAATAAAAACCTTCTCAAGAATAGAATCGCTCGTACGTGGAATAACCTTGATCAAAATGTCGTCAATGCTAAAACATTAGCCTAATTTAAATCACAAATAAAATCTATTTTTATTTAGTCTACTAATATTTGTATTATATATACAGTATGCATTTATTATGTAATAATTTGAATAAATTATACTTATATATTATATATACGTATACGTATAACTTATAAGTTTATATACCATTATCTCGGTCCATATAATTCATTTTATTATTCGTTGAATGTATTTAATACATTGATTTATATATTTTTAACCTACGTTTTGTGATCGTTTTGCGTCTAATTTGTTCTGTTTCGTTAGTTATTATTCGCAATAAATTTGAATTGAATTAAATTGAATTGAATTGAATATCTATAGTATATAAAATATTTATAAATTTTAAATCTTCCATAGGTCAGAAGATTCATTCAAAAGAATTTACGATAGAGCAAACTCAATTATTGATGACAACGATATAGATGAACTACGATTACCAAGAAAAATGTCAAGGCAATATAATAATAATGGAATATTATCATCTGAGGAATATTATAGAAGAGATTATTATAAAATAATCGATAATGCAATAGAAGCATTTGATAAATATTTTAATTCTACCGATATTGCCCTATATAAGAACATGGAACATATTCTGAATGAAAATTCAACAAGCTTATTGGTACTTGAAAGATTTCCTGAAATAAATATATCTGTTCTAGATGCCGAATTGAAATGCTATAGTAACACGAACCAGCGTAATTTTATTTCTATGAAAGAACATTTTAAAACTATGCCTTCAGAAATGAGAATGTTATTTCCAAATATTGAGAAACTCATAATATTATTAATGATATCGCCTGCAAGTTCTTGCGAAGCTGAACGATCATTTAGTGGATTAAGGCGAATAAAGACATGGCTACGGAGTACAATGGGACAACGCAGACTTAATGCACTAATGGTATGCAATGTACATCAAGATATTCTGGAAGATATGAACATAGATGAAATAATTGAAACATTTATAGAAAATTCATTTGAACGGAGAAGCAGAAAATATGGAAAATAATATTTTATATATTTATATATATATATATATATATATATATATAATAAATTATGTTTATTAAAAATCTTTACTTTTTTTAAGCGTATAATCTTTTGTATACAATTATTATTGTCACTACATACGACCGGTATAAAAAATTTAGATAATATATATTCAATATGATCCAATTAATTTTTATATCCCCCCCTGTGTTAATATGAAAGTTTCGCCCCTGCTACTACATGTAGTTTATGCATATAGGTATGTATTACTCTCAATGTAGGACCTACATATTAGGACATATTAGGACATAGCCTATACATATTCGTCTATCATTCGTAGTAGGGCTATTACCGAGGGGCTTTGGTATTACCCTTACTATTATGGTAACCAGGTAATATTGTGAGGGATAGGTCGTTGGATACGAACTATGGATACTTATAAATAATAGATAACGTTGAATTTTTAACAATAAACATGCATACACTAATACAATTTAATATTACCACACTATACCACTAACTGTACCAAATGGCTATGCTTGTAGGCCTACCAACTAATCATAAAGGGGATATCCCACTACCAGTATTTCTGGAAATAATGTCCGGAAATGTTTGCTAGAAAGTTATTTTCTAGCAAGTTACCTACACTTGACAAGTTGTATACAATTGTAGTTACTACACACTATAGTGGGATAACCCCCTTAATGTAGAATAATATATATATATATATATATATATATATATATATATATATATGTATATATATAACCTATTATGTATGTATGTATAGTATACATAGTATACATATATGATATATGATATATCATACCAATTCAGAGCTTTTATTTTTATAACGGAAATATTAAATAGTATTTAGGTAGTTTATACATAATTATAGTAATTGATATAGACTAATGACATTTATATTTAAATTAATAATTAATATGCATATATATATATATATAAATAGATTGATATATATATATATATATACATTGTATTATAATAATTAAGGATTTACACTATTTACCATCGATATAAAGAAAGTTTTCTTTATATCGATGCTATTTACTTATACAATTACCTACTTATAAATTATTTATAATTGTAAATATATATATATATATATATATATATATATATATATATATATATATATATATATATATATATATATATATATATATATATATATATATATATATATAGCATAGTAATTATCTTTATCTATAATTATCTTTATAGTTATATTCGTAGTAAAGATATAATTCCTAATAATACGATTGATTGGTAATAAAATAATAATCTATGTTTTATGATAATACTTATATCGCCACCTATTGAGAATTAATGTAAAATATTCGTAGTAAAATAAATACTGTTTGTAAACTTAAAATCTAAAAATAAAAATTTTAATATCATATTTTAATTTAAATTAATTTTATCATTGATATATATTTTAACTTTTTTACTAACACACATATATTTTAATAGTTAGTTTTACTTATAATATTCATATAATTTATATATTAACGTAAATAATATTCTTACATTTGAATACGTAGTAGATTTTTTTTTTATTACATTACGCTGTCAACTTATCTTTTACACATATATTATTTTATACAATATTTATATAAATATGATATATAATAAATAATTAAATATTAATTAATATTATATTAAGTTTTCTATACCTAGTAATATAAATATATGTTTATTTAATTGTTATTTCATAATTATTTATAAAATATTTGAATGCATTCATAACTAACTAAAATTGTGTTATAACTATTATTTAATGATATTTTCGAATATAAGATAATGAATTGACCTTATACTCGATTATCAATTATATATTATTTATATTAAATGTTTTAATACTAATTTAATTATAATTATATTAATTATAAATTAAAAATAATTAATAATTATTAATAATTTTAGGTTAAATTTTAAATTAAATTTATAATTAAATTATAAATTATATTTAATTTATAATTAATATATAAATTAGTGAGTCAGTAAGTACGTAAATAATATTATTTATATCTATTTTAATAATATAAAATATAGTTATAATTGTTAAATACAAATTATGAAAAAGTCTAAATTTGTTACTACAATTGTTTACAAATTTTTATAAACAAATATTAATATATTCAATATAATATTGACACAATTTTGTACAAATATATTATATATTATATTATTCATTGGAAGTTTTTCATTAGATTATTTAATTAATTTTTAATACAGATGATAGAATATTAATCCTGTATTAAATTTATTAAAAATTATATAATATATAGTATAGTCTATAATGTATATAATTTAAGAACTTATAATATATGAAATTATTATATTATAATATGTATAATATTATAATAATATGCATAGCCCTAACTTACAATTTTAGTATTTTAAAATTGTAAAATTGTAGATGTCAATAGAAAAAATTGCTGAAAATATATATATATTTATATAAAATATCGTAAATCATTTATTTTTGTAAAAATAAGTACATAATTATAAATAAAATCATAAAAATACAAATATATGCATTTATTCAATACTATCTTTGTGGTTTACGATATAAATATAAATACATTATATATTTAAGAGGGTTCACGGTCTTTAGATTTCAATGTAATTAGATAGGATTTTTTTTTTGGAAAATTCAATATCTCACGAAATAAGTAAGATTTTCACATAATTTAAATTGCATAACATTAAGATATATTGTGTTAATTGTTATATACGATTTTTAAATGATTAGAATATTAGTTTTGAAAATATCAGTATTTTAAAAAAGTAAAAAATACATAAAAATGAAATATTTATTTAAAAAATTTAATTATCAATTATTTATCAACTCTATATCTTATCACACATATTTTCTATAGCTACAATATACCTATTGTACTAAACATACTTTGAAAATTTGACTAAGTTTAGTTAATTATTTACTGATAAATTGCAATTTTCATAAAAAAACAAATATTCTGAGATAATTGATGTTAATAAAGATTGACTCTTATTATTATGGTAAAAGTTATTTTAGCTAATTCTTATAATTTTTATATTATATTTTATAACTTGTATAATTTATCAAGATTTTGACATAAATTGCATCTATATAAATTATTGAAAAACAGTGTTATAATATATGTAAACAGTCATGTTTGCGCCATTATTGTAATCATTATTTTATTAGAAATAGGTAGTGTTATAAAATCATGTTTTTTATGCTTTATATATGTTTTTAACATATGGTATTTTGACATATCATACATTATACATGTAGTAATCTATTTTTTAAATAAAATTTTTTTTTAATTTTAAAAACCGTGAATCCCCCCAATTGGCTACTTTCATGGTGATTATTATATAATTATCACTCTTTACATTAGCCGAAAATGGATCTAGAATTACTGGCGAGCGGCAATTTCTCGGGCGGCAGTGGCGACGCCCCCAACACCATCAGCGACTCGCTGCAACGTCGTCTTTCGGATAGCTCCGAGTGTTCGGATCTGATGTGCGCCTGCTGTTACGATCTGCTAAACGAACCGACGACCTTGACTTGCGGCCACACGTTCTGTAGGTCGTGTATCGCGTCCTGGTACCTGCAGTCGAAACAGCAGTCATGTCCCGAATGCCGGCAACGGTTTCACGGCATTCCACAGGTGAACATCATGATGAGGTTAGAACCGTAGTGTCCTTATCTTAGCTCGTAGTCACAACATCGAATGTAATTCTAGGTTTGTGTAGAGTTGTGTGATGATCGATTGATTTCTTTTGAAATAATCTTACAATTTATATGTAATATAAATTAAAGAAAACCAATGAGATATAAAAAAAAGGAAAAAGGTTTATTTCTTGGGAACTTAGGCTTGGGTTGCATAATGGGTCTAGATAATATTTTATTGGGTAATAATCAGGCCCAGTTATTTTGGGCCAAAGCCCAAAATAAAGAAAAAGGCCCAAAATAGCTTATTTTGGGCTTTTCGAAATACTTATTTTGGGTTATTTTGGGCCTTTTTTAAAAAACTTAAAAATACGTAAATATCAATCCTAATTTATGATTCATATTATATATTTAATAACTATCATATTATTTACCATATATACTATACTATTTTTGTATATTTTATAAGTTATCAATATTTAATTTTAGTTATTTAGTTATTTAATTTAAGAAATGATAAAATTATAAAAAAAAATACATTTTTATTTTTTATTATATAAAATAAGATTAAATAATGAGTAATAATAATTCATTGTTTTTATAATAACTTTCGTTTAAAAAAATGATGATAATAGATTGTATTGCTTTGAATGAAGTATACCTTTAAGGCTAATTTTACTTACATTATTCTTATAACTATGTTTTATATATTTTAGTATAACAAAATCTGACTCAATAGCAAATGTTACAGGAATAATGGTAGCTATGCTACAGAAAAATTATGTTTATTTTTTATATTTAATATCCTTCTATTTAATATCTTTGAAATGTTTACTTAAAAATAATATTAGTTCTTCTGGCTCTCTTTCATATTCTTCTATAATTTCTTTATACTCGAATATATATTGTAGTTATATTGTTTCGTAAACAAAATATTTAGTCTGTCTATTGAAAACATTACCAAACACTTTTTCTTACATATTTACAATGCTTTGTTAGTCGATCATATCTTGGCTATTATGTGGTGAATTGTTAGAATCTCTTTCAACCGATATTAATAGAAGTTTCATTTTTAGTTTTAATATATTTATGGCAATATTTTGATAAAAAAATGTAGTTGAAATGTATCAAAGTGAAACAAAATATCATTCGTATACGATCCAATATCAAATTTATAGTATACATTAATAACATAATTATCATATATAGCCAGGATTGTTCAGTTTTTGTTGTTGATATTTTGATAAAAAAACCATGTTTTATTTGGTTTTTTTGGTTATTTTATGTAAAATTATTGTAAAATGATATATTAATTTCAATAGTAATAATATAATTTAATATTAATATTAATATTGTTAATAATAGTGCCGTCTGGAGGGAAGTGTGAGTAACACAGTTGTTCCGTTTTTTTGAATTTGTTTTTTTATGTGATTTATTCGGTTTTTTTCCGAATAATCCCAGAATAACTGGGCCTGGTAATAATTAAGCATTGTTGACATTAAACATTTATATCCTATAGATAAAAGAGGTCATATTTGTTATAAAAGATTTAAAGTATACGAAAATGTGCTTGTATTTTAAACCTATTTAGTCATTTAAAAATCATTGTATCGTACAATATTTCATATGATTAATATTGAAGGCTATTTTTAAAAATTATATTGTATAACGATATAAAACAATTAACAAATATATTATTTATAATATATGCATTTATAAAATAATATTAAATATAGAATAATTTCAATATTTATTTATATGTAATTTATATGTAATCGTTACTTATAGTAAATTTTAATTAATTTATTTTATTATATAATAAATAATTATTTTGAGTACAAATAACTATGAAGTTTCAATACAAAATTGTATTTATAAATAATAGATAATATTTATTAGATATGCATATATAATAAGTACGGTTGACTTAAAATAGACAGAAATTACATTAATAGAACATATTATATATAAAAGTGTGCCAGGTATCAAATATATAAATAAACAAATAATTTAATTAATTATTATTGTTTTTTAAAACGAAAGTATATTCATTTATTAAATTAATTTGAATATGTATATCTACATTAATAGCGTTTACATATCTATTATTATTAGCGTTTAAATTAACCATTGTATCACGTCAGATGCATACTGGAGCGCCAGTATCCAGAGCGTAGTCATCAGCTGACCATAGCTCCGATAGATGACAATGATGACGGAGGAACGGCCACGAAGAGAATCGACGTCGTGCGAGAGTTTGAAGAAGCCCTCAAAAGGATAAACGATTTTAATAAACGTAAAGCAAAGGTTTCGGTCACGCGCCGTATTCATCCGGTACTAATTACGCCCATTTCCAGTAAAATTTGTATCACGATGATTATTCTATGATTAACCACACGTCGCGTAGATAACGAGTCGTAATTGATAAATTGTTTAGATAATCAATATCTTAAATATGTATATATATATATTTGTGTACATATGTTATTCACTTACCAACATAATCGATGAAGTAATGATTTCGTTATAGTAATGATATAATGCTTGTTTCAGATGAGAAATGCGATTAGTCTAGCCTTCTGTAAGGGTGTCGTATTCACTTTGGCCTTACTATTGGTTAGTTTCATTGCACAACAACATAGCTTTCAGGTCTGATACACAATATTAATATTTCATTTAGATTCATTGCAAGGTATAGATAGCCGTTTGTTCTAACCGTAGACCATTTGATCAATTACTATTGTTTATTAACTTTATCATAGTTTGCTTATCGATATTAGTGCTTCCTATCATTATAAATACCATTATTTCCTACGATTAATCGTATACCGTACGACCAACAGACGGTGTGGCTTGTTTCCTACGTATTGACTCCTTCATTTTCCGCCTCCCAACGACCTCTTTACAAATGGACAATCGATGACACTCGACTCTGGCTTCTGGAGTTAGGACCGTGGGTGGACTACACTTTGGTGCCCTACTTCGAGAGCAATAAGATAGGTAACTACACTATACCGCCTTATCTAGAGCTTGTAACACCCACCACACTTACTAACCCCACATATATCGCAATTCTGTATCATATTCATATTTTATTAAATGCTGTTTTTATAAATATACAAATTTTCCGATATATAATAATTTTTAGGATATTATATTATATGGATTTTTTGTAAATAATCATTAGAATATCATATTTATTTACTTAGTTTCATCATTTAGATTTGTATATCATATAACTATGACTATTATAAATAATATAGTACAATGTTATATAATGTTAGTACTTCTATATTAATGATTACTGTTAATATAATAGATGGTCGGCTTTTAATGGCTATGAATGATAGCGATTTCGAACATCTTTTGGTTGATGCTCCCCCTCTACAAAGGAAAGCTTTCAACATGTCCTTGAGCAGTGTACGTGACCTTGGCATTAAACCTCCCGCAAATATTTGGGAGTTCAAGGTTAATAAGATACCATAACTCTTTATAGTACTTCATAAAAACATAGCTATTATTTTTAACTTTAAACGTAGCAACCATTTTCTATAACTTTTAACTAATTGTCAGTTTTATATTTGAATAAGTTTGCCAAGAATACACATTCAAGTATATATTAAATAGACTTAAATTAATATTTAATGACATTACGAAAAGTTAATACTATAAAGTTAATACTACAACTTATTTTATAAAGTTCTGATAGGATGTTCCAATAACATTATCAATTGGTCGTTATGAAAGCATGTTTTAGAACCTGTTATATAAACATGCGAATAATGACCACAAGTTCCGATGACATATTTCTATAGTTTTTCAATGTATTTACAATATCTCATTGGATGATTCAACATTTAGCATATTTTATAACATTTTCAACATATTTTGGTTAGTGTGAAGTCTACTTAAAAGAGTTAATATTATTTATATTGATATTATACTAAATACAAAAATATTAATTTATTTATATTTAAACTAATTTATTTCATAATATTAACTTATTGTATTAGTTAATTATTTTATATTTGTTCATTTTTTTATAAATTTTAAATCATTTCTATTCTAAAAATATATTAAATGAAGATATTCATTGATACATTTTATATTAATAATAATGATTTTATTATAAATGCAAATTACATTAGAAGTATATAGTAGCTTCGTTAATATTTAATCTATTCTTATGTAAATATAATCATAATCAGACAGTATAAGTAAATAAATATAACTATTTTCAAGCAACACTTAATATTCCTATATATGATATCCCGATGTATTGTATTGTATTCATTTATATTATACATTTCGATGTTTATATAAGATAGAATCAGATTTAAAACCTAATTTTATTAATGGTTAACTATCATATTGCCTAAACATTATACAAATTTAATTTGATTTTTTATAAAAAATAGATGTATTTTAAAAACATCTAAAAAGATTAATAATAGTTTAATAATATAACAAATATTTTCTAATCAACTGATTTTGTGTTATGCAATATTTTGACATAAATTTCTGTGTACATTACTAGATTAATTACAATAATTATTTAATTACAAGATTAAAAAGATTAAATTAATATATTTTGTTTTAAATTATTAATATCTACATTTTAATGAGTTAACTTACTTTTTAATAATAATACTTATAGATAGACGTATATATATATGTGTATATATATATATATATATATATATATATATATATATATATATATATATATATATATATATATATATAGTACAAATATTATACATTCTTTAATATTACTGTCATGATCTAATTTTATATTTAATTAATTATCTTTTAAATAAACCTTAATTTTATTAATCTTATATATAAATACATGTTATTTATTAAATCCATTTACAAAGCAGTATAATAATAAAATGGGTTTCAAAAGTAATTTTTTTATATAAATTCCATTCAAATAAAATGAATTGAATATCCCAGTAAATAGAAAATCTGATTACATTAAAATATGATGAAATATGTTTACATCAGAATTCTATAGATTACTTTTATATGTTAATATTTGTTTTCACATTAATCTTTAGTAGTAAGTTTATTTTATTAACTAACAAATTATATTTAATAATTGATAATATCTAAATAGATTGAAATAGATATTATAATAATTATTTGAGATAAACAAGTTTGCTTGTGTGACAAAACATTATAAGTGATGCGATAAACAATAACAATAGTGCTACAAAAGGCTACCAGTATAGATATATTTTATTATAGTAATAATAATAATATTTAATATATAATATATGTAATACTATCGATGTTTACCCATACTACACCCCCACCCCATACAGTCTATCTACTTTGGTAAGTCGATACTACTGTGCTACTACATGCAGTACAAGCCACGATTAGCTATCATAGCTCTGTACATATTCGAGTACCACGACCTGTTCTTGCCCTTCATGCACGTCTCTGTGCCTAAACTGAACATCTCTGATGTTAACCTGTTCACCACTGAGGTTAGTGAAGCCCATGTTGTTAGGCCTCCTTCAATCAATGGTAGCCGTATTATTTGCGCGATACGCCTGTTTTAAACACTACATTAAATAATATATAACTACAAATTGTATATACACGACATCAGTGTCATTTTATTAAAAATTGTAATTTATATTTTGATAGAATTTAAAAATAAATGCTCTGTAGATGTTATGATACTTTAAATTGTATCGCTTTTATTTGTTTGTAATATTAATAATAATCATTACAAACTCTGGATAAACTAATTTGGGTTCATTAGTTAACCATTTAATTAATACATTAAATATTATAAAATAATAAGTTATTAACATAAATATTTATAATAATTTCATGTAAAACAAATACTTAATTAAATACTTAATAAGTATTGTTTGTATGATGTAATAACACACGTGTTAAAGGGTAAATGAATTTTCTACAAACATCTTTTATTTTAGAAAAATGTATACAATAATATATATAAATACAATAAAAATGTTACATAACATTTAAAAATATAACAATGGTGAATAATTAGTAAATTTATGTAAACAAATTATGTAATATTTCTTAATGTAAACAAATTCTGTAATACTTATATTTATTTTTAGTATTTGTTATAAGTTTCTCTAAATCGAAGATATCCTTGTTGTGGTTCATATAATACTCATTAACTATATATTATATATATATATATATAATATACTAATAAGTATGAATTTCATAAAAATAACAAAATAATTGAAAATGATATATAAATCCTAGAAATAAGAACATTTCTAAAACTATTATTCAATTTAAAAATTCATTGAAATATTGTTATATAATAATTATAATATTACTTTTGCATTTACAATTTTATACAATTTATTTCATATATATTTAGATTATGTTTTCTCATAATACTTATTTATATTCACTTTGCAGTTATTTAAAATTATAAATTTTACATATATTTTTTTAAATAATTAAGAAAAAGTATGGTATATAATAATTAGATTATTATTTAATATTAATAGTAAAAAGTATTATTTAAATGCAAATTTATTCAAATAGTTATTTATATATAAATAAAAGAATATATATATATATATATATATATATATAAAATGAATATATTGATGTGTTTATTTATAAATGGTATGTCTTTTATATGTTACACAAATACTTATGACAATCAACATAATATCAGCAGGTGTTATAAGTCAGTATTATATCTAATTACGTGTAAACGTGTACATTATAATCGCAGGTAATTAGGTACTTCTGTCCTTAAACTGTGACACATTCTACCCCTGTGTAAGTATATTGTAATGATTACAATCAGTCTTATTAGCAAATTAAAAATACATCGTTTTATTACAAATTATACATCCATCAATAATCTTATTTAACAATTATCAATAAATATTCCATTTATATAACAATATACATATTTTATTTACAATCTAGTCTTGACTAAGATAAAACTGATATTTGTAAGTTAATCGATGTACAACTTTATATCTATAATCAAAACAACAATAAAATATACTCTACATAATACGTTTCCGTAATACCTACTATCCACTTAACCCCTGTCTCGCCGCGTGTACAGTTTCCGGAACCCACCAACCGCCACCTACTGGAGTTCTTGATGACGTTGATATGCATGCCGTACCTGCTCATCGGTCAGCTGTTGTACGGCCATTGCGGCCGTTTGACCGCTTCATCATGGCCTGCCCTAGCTAACTGTGCAGCTATCCGTATGCAACTGATTAATTGTGCTGTGCTGTCCGCCCTCGACATTAATGCCTTCAGGATACTACTGCTGAGGAGTCGTAATCAGGGAATGTTAGCCGCACCCTTTAAACAACACGCCCTTCTCACTTTAACACACCCTCCTTACTACCGACAGATCATTCTTCCTGGTACTACGACACGAGATAACTGACCTCTTTCTGAAGTTAATCCTGAACTCGTTACTGATATGGCTATGGTGGGTGATTCCTGGCCTAGTATGGAATGCCACATTCTACGTGAGCTTATACGCTCTTCCTTTCATCAACGTAGCCTCGCTGGTACGCAATATACAGTATTGATAACACCCTTGCAACACACCCCCCCCCACCCCCATTGCAATCTCACGTTCTCAGATCTGCGAATTTTAATTTTTATCGCGACACTCCCGTTTTAGTATTTCCCGTGACCTCTAACCTCGCCCTCTCCTACCCATCATCATCATCTTTATCATTGGTTATTTTTATTTCACGACGTTTTGATACCTGCGTCGAGTATTATTATTCCTCATAGTCACACATGCACGTTCCTAGTTACCATGAGGCAGAGGAGGAGGAAGAGGGGTCGTATGTTTTCATTAGGTCTCATTAGAGACCATAATAAATATTTAAATAACAAAATACTCATTATTTATAACCATGTTATATATATATATATTGTAGGATAGCTTGATTTGTATTCTACTTGTGTTATTTAATATCACTATTATAATTGAATATTGATTATGCAGACTATATATACATATTAGACAATATTATATTGTAATTAAATAACTATAATTAAAGTAGTAAGATAGATTAGATCCGGCTTCATCAACAAATCAGTCTCGCTTTGTATTTTTTGAACATCTACTCTGAAAAGTAATATTAAGCTCATAATAATAATTTAAAGCAAGCGATATCAAACTAAATATCGGACTTGATTTGTTGGTATGAACTAGAAAGTTGATTTAATATAAATTCTATATAATATTGAAATGAGATTAATTTCTCTAAAATATAAAATGTTGGTAAACTAATGTAGACTAAGGTATACAAATTATTAAAGTTGTTATTTCTATTTAATAACTAATTACTTATTATATAGTTATAATCCGGGTTATAAAGAATTAACTTTTTATTATATTGTATACAATTATTGATATTATATTATAAATAATTGATATAGTAATTATATAAAAGTAGGTATCTTTTAGAAAATATATAAATATAATAAATTTATAATTTCTTAAAATTAAATTTGAAAATAAAAATCAATTTTTATTGTTTCATATAATTCCTGCTAAGGATATAATTAGCTTAGAAATAATGATTTATTAGTTTCTAAAAATAAATGTAAACTCTATAAATATAGTATATTAACATTAAATGAATCTATTTTAATCAAAGAATTTAATTTTAGATTATTATAAATTTTATCTGAACAGAATTTGGATGATCACAAGAATCCAACAGCAACACTGCAATGCAAGGACATGAACTTTAAATATACTGCGCGCGCGCAACATAGTTTGCTATAGGCTCGTTACATTCAGTGATGAGTTATGCATTTAAATGATTTGCAATATAATTTATATTCATACGCGATTATTCAGATATAATACGCATACATGTATATAATATAGTATATATATATATAATATATATATGTATATATATATATATATATATATATATATATATATATAATATATATATATATATATATATATATATAAATATAATATATATATATTATACATAAATAATTTTTTTTTAACTAAATTTAAATTATTACTATCAGAAATTACTCGATTATAATTCGAATATGTTACGTACGAATGAGATCGATATAGTTTTAGAATGTCCATTTAATTTCAAGTAGAATCAATATATTATATATGTATAATACTATACGTCATAAATATGCTATCCGTTATAGTAACTGTACAATGAAGTATTTGTTAATAAATTTGATTTTTAATTAAATTTAAATTATTACTATCAGAAATTACTCGATTATAATTCGAATATGTTACATACGAATGAGATCGATATAGTTTTAGAATGTCCATTTAATTTCAAGTAGAATCAATATATTATATATGTATAATACTATACGTCATAAATATGCTATCCGTTATAGTAACTGTACAATGAAGTATTTGTTAATAAATTTGATTTTTAATTAAATTTAAATTATTACTATCAGAAATTACTCGATTATAATTCGAATATGTTACGTACGAATGAGATCGATATAGTTTTAGAATGTCCATTTAATTTCAAGAAGAATCAATATATTATATATGTAAAATACTATACGTCATAAATATGCTATCCGTTATAGTAACTGTACAATGAAGTATTTGTTAATAAATTTGATTTTTAATTAAATTTAAATTATTACTATCAGAAATTACTCGATTATAATTCGAATATGTTACGTATGAATGAGATCGATATAGTTTTAGAATGTCCATTTAATAATTTAAATTTAATTAAAAATCAAATTTATTAACAAATACTTCATTGTACAGTTACTATAACGGATAGCATATTTATGACGTATAGTTACTATACATAATAATTATAGTATTATATATATAATATATTGATTCTACTTGAAATTAAATGGACATTCTAAAACTATATCGATCTCATGCGTACGTAATATATTCGAATTATAATCGAGTAATTTCTGATAGTAATAATTGTAATTTTTTTTTAAATAATTTATTTATAATATATATATATATATAAATGTTTTTTAAATAGGAAAATGAATAGTATAATATATAACATGGGTTGTGGCTCAGTGCTATAAATGATGCGTTCTATGCAGAAAGTCCCGAGTTGAATCTAGCTGGAGCTAGATTTATTTTTATCACATACATATATATATAATTACGGATCATAACAAGAATTCGACAGCAAGGACATGAACACATACTTGCGGGAGTTATATTTATATTGCGGGAGTTGAAATATTCAAATAAATATACATACGCGTGAAAGTATATCCGAATAAAAGTAGATCCTGGCATATAGTAATTATGGATGATCACAAGAATCTTGCTGTCGAATTCTTGTTATGATCCCAGAATTTTATATATAAGAATAATATAAAAGTGTTCTTGTAATTTATATAAATTTTACTTTCTTTTCAATATATTATAATATGGATATAATATACAAATTATCATAAACCCAATAGAATATATTAACTAGTAGATTTAATAATCATATATATATATAGAAATAATAAATTTGAATTATTATAATTTGCAATTTCTTATGTTAATGTTGTAAAAAAAATATAAATTAATTAATGTTATAAATATGTAATGAGCTGTACAATGTACTTATAATGTTCAATTAATGACTGTACAGTGTAAACTTTTGTGTAAAATATGGCTAATATGACTCCTCCGATTTATTTTGATTACTATGGTCACATTTGAAATATTTTATATGTATCACTTTATAATTTAAAAATATAATAAGTTATTAATAACTAATTTATATATATATATATATATATACTATATTTTCATTCTTAATATCAGTTTATCATGCACATAATGTTTCACACTATAGTATTTCAAATATTGAAACAAGTATTTTAAATTTTATATATCAAAAAAATAAGGGGAGGAGCCATATTCGATACAGACCATATATATATATATTCTAGTATTATAAATGCAAATATGTTATTTTGATATTAAATATTTAATATTAATATTGTGTCATGTAATATAAGATGTACGTTATAATTTAAAATAACTATTATATGAACTCTAGAATCACATAGTTAACTATATTGTAGTGTTTAAATCTGTCATTAAAATCACACTTTCATATAAAGTAATGTTTAATTGCTAATTTAAACTTAATATAAGTAGAAATACAATGATCTATGACAAATGTAAAGACAATATTTACCTACTCTCTAAATTAATAATTTATAAATTATAAGTTATAACTAGTATATATACTTGAAATATATTTCAAAATTATAATAGTAATTATTAACAGGTGTGTAATATCATATTAATAAGGGATGCACACTTATTTTAATATAATCGAAACTGAATTTATTTTTAATTATATAAATATTTATATATTCATATTTGCTATATCACAATGCTCACGGCTTTTACATGTAAATGTATTAATTGATATGATTTTGGAATATTGCCAATATAATTTGATCTATACAATCTAGATATATATATATATTCGGGAATTATTTCACAGATCAATAGATAGGCCTACCTCATACCACACCAAAACTATCAATGTTTCCGAGGAAAATATCATAAGTACTTTGTTTATAACACAATTTAAAAATAATGTAAATATTATTGTTTTTAAAAATTGCCCCTCCTTAAAGTATTATTTGATCTTTGGTAAATAACATAATTTACTATTTACTCTCATCAAATTTATTATCCGTAATTTAATATATTTAAAACAAATAATCATCTGCACATTCTATATAGGTTAATTCTATATAGTAGGTTAATGTTAGTTTAAATTGCCTATTTTTTACTGATTCAGACATTTTTATTTGTTTACATAAACAAATATCACTTAAATTTAGAAATATTTCTAAATACAATCTATAGATATCGTTGGAAAGGTTGTCGATGACGAATGGCTGCCGCAATATTTAATGGTCGAGGATTTTACAGACAATATCTACGGACATCACGTTTTGGTGTATATTTGTGAGTCAAATGACAAGTATGAAAATTGTAACGTATAATTAAATGTATATAAATACATATAAGGGAATTTGATACAGATATATGATACTTTGTTATTTAAAAAAAAATAATTGTTCGGAGAAAACTACATTTTAAGTTTATTACAATTGAAATTATTATTTATGTTTTGATAATTCAATTATATTGCATATATTATATTATAGTATAAATAATAAAGTGATTTATATAAGTTTATTATATACTATAAACTCATTCTTTTGGTTATTTGCTCTCCAATCCGATTTTATCTTGTAAATAAATAATCAAAACCAATAATCTAAATGTATAATTGTTATAGTATTTATAAGCAAATTTAAAAATGAAAATATCATATAATAGTATAGAATATATAAAACAGAAATCTGGTTAAATAATAAAAAATGTCGAAAAAATAATATATTTGATATATATTCAATACATTATATATATATATATAAATATTATATGTATATAAATATATTATATATATATAGAACGCTAAATATACTTTAATATTATATATGTATTATAATTTATAATTATTTGAATACAAAATCAGATATCATAATTATTGTAGAGTAAATATTAATCTAAATTATTTACGAGAATAAATTAATCACAGATACTAGAAATGAATACATTTATTCAGTGCGTCGTGCATGTGAATGCAATCAGTAAATCAACCTATATAAATCTCATGTTAAAATGACCTAATTGAAACTATTACATTTCCTATACTCGAGAGTATATACTGCAAAGCATGAAGCTATGATTAATACATCATATACTTGTGTGATATAGTGACAATTCAGACGCAATATATATATATATATATATTTATATAAATAGGTTTCAACATGTTAAAATATACATAATCTAAAATGTAAACGTATAAAAACTAAATATGCATAAATAGCGATAGATTGAATAGTAAAAGTGTGCATGGCATTGTAGTAGTAGTAGTAGTAGTAGTAGCGGCGGCGGCGATGGCAGGGCTAGTGAAGGGGGCAGCGGGGGCAGTGGGGCTATCACAGATCAGCTGGGAACACAGGAGTAGGGGCGGCGGGGGAACGGAGCTTTCTTAGGGGCGGGTTCTTCGTCTTCTTCTTCGTCGGTTGAATTTTCTGTAAAATGGGCCACGGTACAATGTCGGAGTGTGTAGAATGAGGCGAGGTGTGGTGTGGTGTGGTTGTGTATACAGTAATATTTAGTGTGCGCGCGTAGAGTGGAGTGGTGGGGTGTGTAGGGTGAACTGTACATAGGGTGCGGTGGCAGGGTAGTACATAGTAGTCCTAATAGTTTATTTCAATACGTAAATATATGAGAAATATTTCAAAAGTGAATGAATACAATGCAATAGAAAATGAATGAAGAGCGTAACATATGTAGATAATAAAAACGCTACATGTTCCGTAAACAAATAGCTAATAATACAACGATTATAATAAAACTGGGTAAAACAAGACACGAAATGATAATAACTATAATAATATTAATAATATAGATAAATATATAGCATCGAAAGCTGCCTACTGAGTAAATAGTATACTAAAAGTAGAGCAACTGGCGAATACACTCTAGGACGTCGATTATAATGTGTATTTCCAATAAATAGGAGATACGCAAAGGATCCATCTCTAACTCTCCGTTTAGTATAGGTAAGTGTATTCAACGTGGGATTATACGTAAGAGGCTGCTCTCAGATGAATCGTGGGCTTTAGAAGATGTGTAATAATCACTACAAGCGGTACGTCAGCTGTTCAATAAAGTAGAATCAGGTTTTATGAATTCTATCTGCCCGAAGCCAAACGTTAAATGTAGAGTAATGGTTACGACCGCCTCGAAACCTAATTCTACTTTTGTAGAACCTCGCCCATATATGTAGTAAGCATGAGACAGTGAGACATACATACAGTGAGATATACATACAGTGAGACATACATACAGTAGTACATACAGACAGTGAGACAAACAGACAGTGAGACAGAAGTGTTAAAATAGTCAAGTGTTTACAAGTGAACTACTAAGTACAGAAACAAGCGAAGACGAAGAGGTAATGTTATCAGAATAGTAAAGGTTAAAGGTCAGGATAGAGTTGAAATAAAAAATGAGGTTAATGAGGTAAAGCACGGAGCATCGAGTTAGTTACGATAACAGTTAATCATCGTACGACACGAGATATTCTAGTACATACATTATCAAATTTTACCTCTATACTTTGAAAGGGATTTCGCAGTTATTAGGAGAAAACAAAAGGTGTCCTAGGACATTCCTTAGCTATCTCATAAATGTTATATATCGTCTGCTGAAGCATAACTTTTATGTGAATAAGTAAATTTTGCCAGCTTAACAATGTTCTACTTTAGTTGTGAGATAATAAGCGATGTAGGGCTTAAGGGGAAGGATTATGTACACAAAAACAATGCTATTTATAGCTCTATCTAAAAATGATAAAGATAAAAAACTAAATATTTACTTAATTTTTTTTTATTCAACAGATACTTTCCTCCATCATATATATTCTGTCGTTATAATAATATAATTAATTTAAAATGTTGTAAACAAATAGTTTCACTAAGTTAAATATTTATTTATTATTTTGTTCATTAAAATGAAAGTTAATCATCCTTAATTTATTAATATATAATATAATAATACATTCCGCTAGATTCAAATAGTTGCATATAGTATACATTTACAGTACAAATATGAGATAAATATAATAATAATCAACAAAATAGTGTGGTTACTAAGTGAAAAAGTAAAAAATTGAGAAAATGACATTCAAAGTTTAATATATAAAATTTAAATAAATATAATATATATAATTTCCTGTCAATTTCAAATAATTATTATATGGATTACGCTCATAAAATACTTTATATGATAAAAATACTCACAAATAATTTGAGAAATTTTACAAAATTATAAATAAGATACTAAACATGGATAATATGTAATATAAAATTATTGTTAAAATATAAATGTTAAACATATTTTAACTCGCACCTTCGCCCTTACTATGATCAGTGTATGTGTGTGTGTGTGTGTGTGTGTGTGTGTGTGTGTGTGTGTGTGTGTGTGTGTGTAATGTATTGATGGAATTAGTTCATAGAGTGGAATAATGCGTAATGGATCGAGCACTAATTCCTGGGCAAATTCACGTGTAACGGGAGAAACAAGCAATTCATTCAGATAAAAGTAGGGAACATCGTAGAGATGTAGTCTAGCTGACGTAAGGGAATATATGGAATGATCGCGTGTCAAATTTAGATGGTAGGTCTAAAAGAAGCATGCATTGATTATCATCGATGCCGGTGTAAGCATGTCATTGAGGATGTTAGTGAAACAGAGGTCAAGGTCGTATTGAAGTATAGGTGAGTGAACGTTTGTTTAGATACGATAATTACTCGTTAATGGAAGTTGAGAAATGAGAAGATATCAAATTAGGTAATACGGATGAATTAAGATTATAGTTTTAAGAATGGGTTTTATTGTGTTGGTGGTGGTAGTATTAATGAGGGTAGTGGTGGAGGTAGAGTTAGTAAAGGTAGCGGTAGAAGTAGTGACGATAGTGATGTTGGTGGCAGCATTGACAGTGGCAATGATGGTGATAGTGGTGATGGTAATAGTGGTGATAGTAGCAGTAGTATCGGAGGCAGACCTGATGGTTTGGTAATACTGTGAAGATCTTCGAGGTAAGGGAACACAGAACTCGAGTGGTAGGTGTTCTCGGGGATAGGGGGCGCTAGTACCTCCGTTCCATCGTATTGCGGGTAGATCTTCATCCATCTGATGTGAGCGTGTGTGTGTGTGATGGGGGGGGGTAGTGGTGTTAAGGGTGGGGGGTGTGTGTGTGATGGGGGGGGGTAGTGGTGTTAAGGGTGGGGGGTGTGTGTGTGATGGGGGGGGGGTAGTGGTGTTAAGGGTGGGGGGTGTGTGTGTGATGGGGGGGGGTAGTGGTGTTAAGGGTGGGGGGTGTGTGTGTGATGGGGGGGGGTAGTGGTGTTAAGGGTGGGGGGTGTGTGTGTGATGGGGGGGGTAGTGGTGTTAAGGGTGGGGGGTGTGTGTGTGATGGGGGGGGTAGTGGTGTTAAGGGTGGGGGGTGTGTGTGTGATGGGGGGGGTAGTGGTGTTAAGGGTGGGGGGTGTGTGTGTGATGGGGGGGGTAGTGGTGTTAAGGGTGGGGGGTGTGTGTGTGATGGGGGGGGTAGTGGTGTTAAGGGGGGGGTGTGTGTGTGATGGGGGGGGTAGTGGTGTTAAGGGTGGGGGGTGTGTGTGTGATGGGGGGGGGGGGGTGTGTGTGTGATGGGGGGGGGGTAGTGGTGTTAAGGGTAGGGGTGTGGGGGGATAGTGGTGTTAAGGGTGTGGGCCACACGTATGCACCAGCTACGAATGTACGAGGTTCTATTTTACTGAATGTATGCTAACTATTGAAATACATTAAGAATAACTAGCTATTTGTGTATGTTTTGGATTACAGTTAGAACTATAGTTCTGCAATAAACATTGTAGATGATAATGATAAGAACACGAGAATGGGTCCTACAGTTTACTGGTTTGTAAAATAATAAACATTCCAGAAATATTATAATAATTATATATAATTAGGTATATATGTCAGGTATTTCACTAATTATAATACAAATAATAATAAGTGTTTATCAGAAGTAAGTTTAAAGTTTTATTTTCTTTCATAATTTATATATAAATAAATACGAATAACATACTATTATGTGTTCTCAGTTCTGCTAAAGGACTTCACATAAGGTTGTGGTGCTACAGCAGTACACTTAGAGGGGTTTGTGTCGCCTCTTATATTATACATTTTAACTGCGGCGCAATACAATTGCAATGTAAGGGTAGGCGACAATCGGCTCAAGACCTGATTATAGTTTTATAGAACCGTAGTCTAATATGCCGTTCACATGAACTCAGCTAATACCTCCGGCACGAGAAATAACTCAATAAATAGATATACTAGCTGCGGCAAATGGGAGGTCTATAATTAGTTTAGATTCGGCGAATCTTCAACATGATGAATAATTGCCGGACATATTTTATATCAATAACAAGAAAGAATTGTATTGGGCATAAAGTTATATATCCCATTGGATATATAACTTTGTAATTTATTATAAACTTGTGAATATTATTATGTACGTCGTATTCTATACATTCTATAGAATACATATAAGTGTGTTATCAAATAGTATATACATATAATATGAATGAATGAATGAATGTTTATTTAAACACAACAATAAATTGTTCTCTATTGTGTATATAATATAAAACTAAAAAAATATACAAAAAGAATATAAATCAGTTGAAAATATAATTTTTATGAATTAATAAAAATACATTTAAAGATTTAAAGATTTAAACGACGAATAATTTATATTAGTTCTTAATATATGATATGATATATATATATATATATATATATATATATATATATATATATATATGTATATGATAATTGCTAAAACGTTGAATTTATAAAACCAATGTCATATACCTATGTATAGGTTGGAATCCGACGCCAGGCAAAAATAATATTTTCATCTTTTATTATAATTATTTTTTTTAACATTATTATTTGATTACACTTTATGGAATTGTTTCTACTATTATTTAAGTTTCTAAATAAAATATTATTATTATAAGTATTATAAGTATTATTAGAATTATATAGTTTATATAATATATATATATATATATATATATATATATATATATATATATATATACATATATAATATATATCTGATAGTACATATACATATATGTATCTAATTATATAACTTATAGTACATATACATATACATATATATATATATATATATATATATATATATATATATATACATATATATGTTGTACATGTATATTATATATTTCGTATGCATATAAAAGTTATCATTAGCTGTAATTTGATGAAATAACAGCGGTGCTAAAGACAAACAGTGAAGATAACGTAACATCGTGACAGTAATTTAACATTTTGTACGTTATACAACGAATTTATAACGGTAAACTATTATTTATGATTACGTTTTATGTTTATATTAATGTTATAATATTACTTCACATTTTGAATGATTATTTATCGATTTAATTATACACACTATTATTGTTATTGTTATTTGGTGGAGTCCTTTCATCCCATCCAGGAACTTAGCCGCTCTCATGTTAAGGCATCCATGGTTTTAACGAGAGCCAATTATTTATTTATACACAATTATATAAAATCACTTCTAAATATTATTTTAAGACATATTTAAATGGTCCGGACATGGCTTGAACTCGCGTCCTACTGCTTGTATGTCTGACACCTTAGCCAACTGAGCCATACAGGTAGTTAATAACATATTTATATTATTTATAT
Source organism: Osedax fenrisi (assembly GCA_964019155.1). Lineage (NCBI taxonomy): Eukaryota > Metazoa > Annelida > Polychaeta > Sabellida > Siboglinidae > Osedax > Osedax fenrisi. The sequence goes on from OZ025242.1 coordinate 28,071,123, forward strand.
TATTACTAAATATATTATTTAATATTATACATAATTTTAGGCTACAGTTCAACAAAAGGATAAATATGTTTCGTGGAGGTCGTCGCCTATATTATACATAACAGGGTTTTAATGCTTTTAATGGTTTTTTAGTTTATGTTAAAATCAAATGGTTTTACAACTGAAAATGTGAAATAAATTGAATATGGTTTTAATCTGAGTAAAATGTGAAAATCAAAATGTGAATTGAATAATGTTATATTATTATTATGTTATAATAATGTCAATTAAATTATTGGAACGCCTATAACCCGTATAAAATTATCAATAAAAATTATTATTTTGAACGGATAATTGAATATTTAATTATAATTAACTAATGTTATTGTTAAACTCTTAAATGTATTGATGATACGATATATTACATTATAAAATTAATTATTAAATATATAATAGATTATTACATTAATATAAATAAGTAATCTATTCAAATATCGACTTGTTAATAGAATAAATTTAAATGTTAATACCACTAATAGATGTCCACTATATATATAATTCATTTATTTATATATATTTATATATATATATATATATATATATATATATATATACATATATATATATATATACTTATATAGGTTAATATGTGTATTAATACATTTATATTATATACGTTTATGTAAAGATCATACCAATGTAATCATACAAAACAAGCATAGAAAGTTACTAATTATCGGTTAAGTTAAGCTTGATAGATTATTATCTGTGTGTACCTAGTAAGAGTATTGTTGACATGCAACATCACAGTTAAATATAATATTACGATGTAATAAATTGTAATTTATATATTGTTGACCTATAAAATATAACCTATAGAAATGAACAATGTATAATTTTAAATATGTAGGTATATATTTCTTTTGATATATATATATATATATCCATAGGTTATATAATTAATATATATATATATATATATATATATACAGTATACAATACTATAAAATATAATAAATTACTTATCAAATAAATATAATGTCATCATCTAGATACAATCTAGATACATGCTTATACAATCATATATAAATTGTGGTCATAATATATAAATATTTAATAACTAAGTATCTATATAAATATTAATATATTATTCATTGACCACTATATTTAATATAATATTAATGAATTTATATTTGTTAAATATAACGGATATTAAATTGTTAGATTCAATGAAATAATTTGATAATTCATAGTTTTTTAAGCATCGAGATTAATAAAAAGTAAAATAAATTAAATAAATACAATATTTAAATTATTACAATATATTAAAGTATATTTCATTTCCACTTTTTATTCGTAATAAATAATTATCATTTATATAATATATATTTTTTAGTATTTATTAAAAAATTGTGAAAAACAACCAATCAAATATTTTACAAATGTAATATGACTTTTCAGATTGAAAATTAATAGAACTGCAGCCTTAAACATATAAATGTATCTATAAAATGACCAAAAACTAGTGCTATATATAAAAATAATATCTATATGAGGGGTAATTGTCTCGATAAGCAACACTGCTTCTATAATTACTCTGGCATTGCCTAAATCTGATAATAATAATAATAATATTAACATGTAGGTGTGTATAGTGTATATATTGAGATGAAGAAGCAGACAATGTGTGTGTGTGTGTGTAAATAGTAAGATACGCTAACAAACAACAACAGTACTAGTGCTGCTACTGGTACTGTAGTGGAGACACACTGACCTAAAGTTACGGATAGTTCTGATGTCGGGTCTGTCGCTAGATTCGTATTGCAATAGGGCTGTGTGTGTGTGTGCGAGGGTATGTTTAAGAGGCTGTGTGTGTGTGTGTGCGAGGGTATGTTTAAGAGGATGTGTGTGTGTGTGTGTGTGTGCGAGGGTATGTTTAAGAGGCTGTGTGTGTGTGTGTGTGTATGCGAGGGTATGTTTAAGAGGCTGTGTGTGTGTGTGTGCGAGGGTATGTTTAAGAGGCTGTGTGTGGGTAGTTGTGGCTATGTGAATGAAATGAGTATATGTATATGTGAATATCAGCTAAGAGTGGAGATAAGTGGTGGGTGCCACCTTTAATGAGGTCGTTGAGGGGCGTGTCCAGGTGTTGGGGTATCTCGTAGACCCCGTTCACGATGTTGCGGTACAGGTTGTAGATGTTGTCTCCGTCGAAGGGGTAGATGCCGGTCACAAAGTTAAACCTGTACGGGGCAGTGGTGTTAGTACGGGTGTGTGTGTGTGTGTGTAGGTGTGTGTGTGTGTGTGTATGGGTGTACATCGTCACTACTGAGATAGGGGTTAGTGTGTGTGTGTGTGATCATAGGTGGCGACGCACACGTTACTGAGGTCACCGATCTACACGTTACAGATACACTTGTTCGAGTATCGGGTTATGCTTATCGAATCAATATGTATGTATGTGTGTATGTATGTGTTCTTGTGTATTGAAATACAACTATTAAGATATTGTCTTATAATGAAACAAGATGTTAGCAAAGCTCGAAGGCAAACATTATAAACACAATAACGAACAAAGTAACCCCAGACGACCAAATATCGACCTTGAACCCTGAGAACGTGTCGTCGCCGTTAGCTATCTCGGGAGGCTGAAACGAGGGGGACCCATTACTCGTGGTACAGGTGTCGTCGTCTTTGAATCGGCATAGTTGCTAGAGTAAGGCAAATGTACGATTACTACTACTACTACTACTACTACTACTACTACTACTACTACTACTACTACTACTACTACTACTACTACCACTACCACTACCACTACCACTACTACTACCACTATCACTACCACTACCACTACCACTACCACGACCACTACCACTACCACTACCACTACCACTACTACTACTACTACTGCTGCTACTGCTACTACTACTACTGCTACTACTACTACTACTACTACTACTACTACTACTACTACTACTACTACTACTACTACTACTACTACTACTACTACTACTACTACTACTACTACTACTACTACTACTACTACTACTGATACTACTACTGCTACTACTACTGCTACTACTACTACTACTACTACTACTGCTACTACCACTACCACTACCACTACTACTACTACTACTACTACCACTACCACTACCACTACCACGACCACTACCACTACCACTACCACTACCACTACCACTACCACTACCACTACCACTACCACTACCACTACCACTACCACTACTACTACTACTACTACTACTACACTACCGCTACCGCTACCGCTACTACACTACCGCTACCGCTACCGCTACCGCTACCGCTACTGCTACTGCCGCTACCGCTACTGCTACTACTACTACCACTACCACTACCACTACCACTACCACTACTACTACCACTACCACTACCGTGGCTTAAGGATAATGATATTGCAATATCTGCATCCCTTAATATTAATAATCTAAGTTTTGCACAACTTAATAGAATCGGCCCCCATCTTGGTGGTGGTGTTGGCATCCTATATAAGTCAAATATTAATCTAATAAACAGTACTGATCTCGCACTAGAAAACTCAGAATCATTTTCTTGTACATTTCACCCGGCTAATTCACGTCAATTCACCATCATAGTTATCTATCGTCCACCTCATAAGTCAATTCCTAAGTTTCTCCTTGAATTAGAACACCTCCTGACTACATCCACTGACCATACTATCATTCTCGGATACCTAAACATCCCAATTAATCTTGACACCAATTATACCAGGCAATTCAATATATTAATAGACTCATTTAACTTTGTCCAACATATAACATCCCCAACTCACATAGCAGGCAATACACTTGACCTTATAATTTCCCATGCACATTCTAACCTCACCAATTCCCCCTCAATAAAGAATCTATTTTCTGATCATCATTTAGTATTCTTCCATATTAGCTCACCAAGACCAACTCTCACCCATTATAAATATTAAATATAGAAAATATAACAATATTGACACCAATACTTTCATCACTGAATTCTCTAAAAAATTTAATAACACACAATTTTCAAACTCAGTATCCAAATTAGAAACATCTCTATCAAGAACCCTTGACGAACTTGCCCCCATCAAATATAAATATATAACACAACGTCCAAATTGTAAATGGTTTAATTCTGAACTTTCATTATCAAAACGCAAATTACGACTATATGAAAATTATTGGAGAAAATCTAAATCTCTCAATAATTACAATATATTTATCAAAAACGTAGCCTATATAGAACCCTACTCAAGAAGTCTAAGAAATCATACTACAATAATCTATTAAAAGAAGCATCAACTAATACTAAGAAACTTTTCTCCATTTCTAACCAGCTACTTGGTAGAATATCACTACGTGTTCTACCAAATGAACCCATAACAACGCTAATAGATACATTTGACCAATATTTCAATACTAAAATCATGAATATAATTAAATCACTCCCTACACCACTCAATGAACCATATAATCTACCTCTATATTCCCTTTCCTCCTTCACATTACCATCAACTACTACCATTGAAAAACTCCTCAGTGCAGTAAATACATCTTCCGAACTAGATCCAATTCCTCATTCGATATTAAATAAGTACCACATTTATCTAGCATCTTATTACCAAGAAATAATAGAAAACTCACTTACCTCAGGCATTTTTCCAATCTATATGAAAACAGCATATGTTACACCCATCATAAAAAAACCAAACCTTGACAAATCAATCCTCTCCAACTACCGACCAATCTCCAACTTATCAACGCTCTCCAAAACCCTAGAACGAGTTGTTGCTCGTCAATTAAATTCTTATCTCCATGAAAATCATATATTAAACCCATATCAGAGTGCCTATACCAAGCACAAAAGTACTGAAACTGCAATAATACATATCCTTAATCACATTCACCTATCTACTGCATCACCACATGGTTCAGTGGTCATTCTCCTTGATTTATCAGCTGCCTTCGACACCCTTGACCATACTATCCTTATAAATCGACTAACTTCTATCGGAATCTCTGGTTCTGCACTCGATTGGTTCATCTCATACCTAACTGATCACTTTTACCAAATTAGTATAAACTCACTAATCTCTAAACCTCGTAAAGTTACTCATGGAGTACCTCAAGGATCTGTCCTTGGTCCACTCCTATTCAATATCTACCTACTTCCCTTATTTAGAATTATTGATAAATACCCCACTATAGACTATCACTCGTATGCTGATGACATACAGTTACACTGTAGATTGATAGACCCTAACAATGACATAAATTTACTTAACAACTGCATTACTGATATACATAACTGGCTCACCAACAACTCATTATCACTAAACTGTCTTAAAACTGAATCAATGCATATTAAAACATCTACCACTATATTCATTCCACCACAAATTACCATTAACAATCTGAGTATTTCTTATGCTAATAAAAAAAAAATCTTGGTATATTAATCGATCCAACACTACAATTCAACATCCAGACTAAATCACTATCACAGTCAATTAACTACATACTACACAACTTACGAACAATAAGACCTTCATTAATTTTAATACTGCAAAACTCCTCGCTACATCCCTTATTCTTCCCCGCCTTAATTACTGTAATTCCTGTCTCTATGCCTCCTCACAATCTATAATAAATAAACTCCAACGCCTTCAGAACTCAGCCATCAGATTTATATTCAACATAACTAAATATTCCAGACAACATATATCCCTTTTGAGAACCAAATTACATTGGCTGCCAATAATATCCCGTATAATTTACAAAATTGCACTCACCATACACTTAGCTACACATCATAACATACCAGACTATCTTGCCAACTTACTAACTCCCAACACAACTATTTACGAACAAAGACACATAAACAAATTCAAATTAAAAACTCCAGTTCTATTACATTTAACATCTTCCCAACATAAATCTTTCTCCATCCATGCTCCAAAAATCTGGAATGATCTACCTCACCATATCCGATCAATTGACTCAACTGTAACATTCAAATCAAAGCTAAAAACATACCTTTTTGCCCAATAATATATTGAAAGCACGTCCGAAAACTTCAATAAAGAAGTTGATGGAAGTGCCTAAACCAATAAGGTAACAGTTACCACTACCACTACCACTACTACTACTACTACTACTACTACTACTACTACTACTACTACTACTACTACTACTACTACTACTACTACTACTACTACTACTACTACTACTACTACTACTACTACTACTACTACTACTACTACTACTACTACTACTACTACTACTACTACTACTACTACTACTACTACTACTACTACTACTACTACTACTACTACTACTACTACTACTACTACTACTACTACTACTACTACTACTACTACTACTACTACTACTACTACTACTACTACTACTACTACTACTACTACTACTACTACTACTACTACTACTACTACTACTACTACTACTACTACTACTACTAATACTACTACTACTACTACTACTACTACTACTACTACAGGTAATCACTGACCTCTGCGACCCCAAAGTCCGTAATAACAATCAGCCCGGTGGTGTTCAACAGTAGATTGCCGGGTTTGATGTCCTTATGGACAATACCTTGACTGTGCAGATACTCCAGTCCATTGATTAACTGTGCGAAGTAGCTATTGCATGGACGAGTGTGCGTTATTCAGATGATTGAAGGTCACTTAGACCGTGGGGGTCAATCTGAACTCGTAATCATAGGTAATCATGCTTAGATGGCAATGTTAATGTGTTATCAAACATTCTCCGAAGAAAAGATATATTACTCGTAACTATAATGTGAAATATATTTAATAATGATTATTATGAAATATAGGTGGCGCTATCTTTTTTAAAGATAATGCTCTTTAGTATTATTAAATTGTTTCCCAATATATTCATATTTTTGAGAAAATATTTTTTGTAAATCAAAACCAATTGGGAAAATGTTATACCTATTCTATTACAAAACTACCTATTATATTTTACAAATACAAAATATTATTTGTACTTATTTATATTTAAATTTTCTCGAATATGGCTGTATATTTTAAGAAAAATAGTATGAATTATAAAATAATTTTATATTTTTAAAACAACCACTATAAATTCAATTTGCTAATAATCATATTCAATTTTGTACATAATATTTCATTTGTAATAGAGAATGTAGAGAAATATAATCTAGAAAATAATTAGAAAATTTAGTTTGAAATATAGAAGGCTCAATTATTCGTAAATTAATTAGAGTATACATATCTTCACTTCGCAAAATCCTCGATATTATTGAGAACCCAATACACATTGTTAATTTTTAAATATTTTAAATAACATAAAACTAATAAATGATTATAAAATTAGCAATAATAAACATAACAGATAACGATGAAAAACAATAGAACTTGAGGAACTTAACAATAGAAACATATACATATATATATTGTTGTATTGTTATTTTAGTGGTATCCTAGATGATCCATGAAAGGATCATCCCATCCAGGAACTTAGATGCAGTTTTCACTTAATAACCATATGGCTCTAATGTCCTTACGATATCGCTCTCGTGTTAAAGCTTTCTTGGTTGTAAAGATAGCCGAACATTTATTATACACAATTTATGTATATAAATATTAAGAATAATTATTTAATGTTTTGAATGAGAAAATATATATGTAAACGAATATAATTATTTTAAATAACGTATATAACATCATTAACTATAACGTATTAAATAATGATGATTCATAGTGTACATTAAGTATCTATAACGTTCATAGTCATACGATATAGTTGTATTAGTTTGCATAGTATCGAGAGTGAGTATCGTAAATTGAAATATAATTTACCAATAAATATATTTAGGAATTTTTATTCGAGCTTCCTGGTTTATATACCTAAAACGTAGTAGAACAGCTACACATATCTAAGACCTATACACGTCGTCGTTGATTGTGCATGAAAGCACATGTACGCTAGGTATGAATTAATCTAGACTTTAATCTAGACTTTAAATAAATCTGAAATTAATCGAATATAATGGTACTAATTTATAAAATACGATACTTTAATTTAATACTTAATAAATATAATACTAAATTATTAATATTAAATTACGACAACATTATGTTTAAACTGTTTAAGATGAATGTTAATCGTGTTTTTAAATTATAAGAATTTTATTCTTTGCTTCTAAAAGTAAGTTTATTTATTACTTGTGGATAACTTGTGGGAATACGCCATTTCACTTATTTACATGATAATAGATAGGAAATACACACATCCATTCAGCTTTTATGTCAGATAAATCTATTCAATGAAATTAAACTAATTGGTTGTTGAAGTATAAGTAGTATTTATACTACTATAAATATAAGCTGTATTTTAATAATATATAATATATTTCATATACAAAAAATGCTCATACATTTTGTATATGTATTTCCGTAGAAATCGTTAACAAATCTTTTAATAATTATTTCTAATTATATTTATATACGTATAAGATACGTACTTTCATTTTTATACATTAGATTTTTATATATCGCATACAAAATTAGTACGATAATAATGGTGTATTAACTATAATAATGTGTATATGTACATAGGTAGTGCAACATTAGTATACTGAGTAAACAAATGCTAGACTACACATTCAATAATTCATTTTCTATGGTTCATCTTTATGAATATATAAAACATATAAAAATAAATATATATATATTTGTTATAAAATATTAGTGATTTCATCATATTTAAATACTGCGGTATCCCGTTAATCGTCTCATAAATTATATTTAGATAACATATACTTTAGATAATAAGATTTTTTAGATAATTGACATTATTATACGTATTGAGTATTATGAATCATTATCGAAATCATTGAAACGTGATAACTCAATCATTGAAATATAAGAACACAATCATTGAAACATGAGAACTCAATCATTTAAATGTAACAA
>OZ025242.1:28082617-28252617 GCA_964019155.1 Osedax fenrisi
CTGGCGAGAGCGCTTATTTGAGATCATGTTAGAGAAAGGGGTACCACCCACAATGGTAAATTGGACTAGGGGATTCCTAAGCGATAGGAGAGCGAGGGTTAGGCTGAATGGCGTCACGGGGCATAGCGTCAAACTACACAATGGTGTACCACAAGGCGCCGTTCTATCGCCACTCCTCTTCCTATTCTATATTGACGGAATTCGAAAGACAGCCCCATTGGACGACATCGCGGTATGGTCCCAACATAAGGACAAACTCAGGGCTCAGCTTGCGGTGCAGAAGGCGTGGACTCGTTCGGGCTATGGAGCGCGGACCATAAACTTAGCCTCAATCCGGCCAAGTGCGAAGTGGCATTCTTCAGCACAGACCCAGCAGAAGCCAAATGGTCCCCTTCAATCGCACTGAACGGGCAAGCATTTTCATTTAACCGGACCCCCACCTTCTTGGGAGTTACGCTAGATCGCACATTGACGTTCCGCCCTCAAGCAGAGGCTGTTAAGGCCAGAGCATTGGGCCGGGTACGAATCATGTCAGCACTAGCCTTCAAGGAATGGGGATGGAGTCGTAGAAGCATTCGCACGATCTATACAGCGACGGTACACAGCGTTCTTCATTATTGCGGGGCAGCCTGGCAGCCATGGCTAGCGAAATCTAACTTGCAGATCCTGGAGCGGGCCCAAAACCGTGCTCTGAGAGCGATGACTTGTCAGATGTCGGATACCCCCTTGGAGTGTCTGAGACTGGAGGCTGGTATAACCTCTTTCGCAAGAACTGCATAACGGCTTGGGAGAAATCGGCACGCCTACCTTCCTCAAACCCGAGACGAAATCTGTTCGAATCGCCGGTGTTGCACCGGTGTAAGAATAGAAAAGGTTTCAGTGTCATGGGTAAGGAGGAAGAGGTAAAGCTTGGTCTTGACCAGGTCAGTCGCGAAATGTTCGTCAAGTGGCACCCGCCGCCTTGGTCTTGGAATGCCAACCCCTCTTGGACAGTGCGCATATCGCTATCAGGTGGATCCAGCAAGCGTCACAGCGATAAGGAACTCCTGATAAACGCCATCAACACCATCACAGAAGTCGGTACCTACGAGTATGCCATCTACACAGATGGATCAGCAGAAAAGGACTTCAGAAATGGCGGTAGTGCGGCGATTGCTACTACGGGACCGGCATCGGAGCCAACCATCGTGCACTCCTCATCAAGAAAAGGGAACTCGTTAACATCGTCATTCGAGACGGAGGTTATGGCACTACTATTAGCCACTGAATGGTTAGCGGACCAAGGAGAAGGAGGCCTTACAGTCATATGCTCGGACAGCCAAGCGGCGCTGACGGTGCTCTGCGGTTCTGGCAAGAGTGACGGAAGAGGTCTCGCGATGGTCCGCAGAAACCTAGACCAGGCCTACAGGCAAATTATCCTACAATGGATTCCAGGCCACTGCGGACTGATAGGCAACGAGTGGGCGGACACCGCGGCCGGAGCAGCAGTCACAAATGATACCTCCTCGCAAGATCACCAGCAGGCTATCACATATAAGTCGGCAAAAGCACTGATAGGGCGGGAAGTAGTGGACCCTCAGATGACCCACGAAAGAACTAAAGCAGTCTTTGATGGTCCCCGCGACCAAGAACCTCTCTCGCGTTGTGACGCGGTACTAATGGCACAACTGAGAAGTGGGCACTGCCGGAAACTCGCTGCGTACAGGAGCGTTATAGAGTCTAACTTCTCGTCACTCTGTCCACACTGTGAAGCGGAAGCAGAAACTCTTGAGCACTGGCTACAAGAATGCCCGGCGACGGCCGCAAAACGTACTCGTATGTTTGGGGGGGCGGCACCCCAACTGTCAGTGTTGGTAACTTCACCCAAGGCTGTCCTGCGTTCGCACATGGGCTTTGGTCTATGTGAACGCCTGCCGCCAACAACAACAACTACAACTACAACTACAACTACAACTACAACTACAACTACAACTACAACTACAACTACAACTACAACTACAACTACAACTACAACTACAACTACAACTACAACTACAACTACAACTACAACTACAACTACAACTACAACTACAACTACAACTACAACTACAACTACAACTACAACTACAACTACAACTACAACTACAACTACAACTACAACTACAACTACAACTACAACTACAACTACAACTACAACTACAACTACAACTACAACTACAACTACAACTACAACTACAACTACAACTACAACTACAACTACAACTACAACTACAACTACAACTACAACTACAACTACAACTACAACTACAACTACTACAAACATCTTCTGTTTAATATCGTTATTGATGACGTCGTAGAGTTTGATGACATTTCTATGATTGGTGGACCGCAGGATCTCAATCTCACGGCGTACGTTCGCCTCTCCGTTGGGTATCTGTTATGTAATGCAGGGCGTTATGTAACGTGACACATGTTATGCAATAATAGCAATTTGAAAATCAATTTTACTATTATATATGATATGATTTTATTTTTTTGGTACAATTTTTTCTCGGTACAAAATGACTCCCTACGAAATGACTCTGTACGAAATGAATTGGTACGAAATGAATCAGTTCAAAATGACTCGGTACAAAATGACCTAGTACAAAATGACTGGTACCCTTATGTAATAGTAGTGCTGCTTATGTCTCTAGTGCGATGCATCTGAACATTGGTTACAGTTGTACTCGGTAGTGGGGGCATTACGTACACGCACTCGAATCATAATTCACATCCGACGTAACGTGGAAATAGGATTACATTATATATATGTTAATATGACGTCATAATGATGTAGGTTAATATGATGCCATAATGATATAGGTTAATATGATGTTATAATGGTGTATAGAATTTACTTGCTTAAGGGGATATCGCAATAGTTAAATTCGTTAAAATCGGAAAAAAAATAAAAAAATTATATTATGTACTATTGTTTGATGATATGTTATTTTGTAACTGTGCAAAAATTACCTATGAAATCAGTTTAGAAATATCATAAAAAACATCTTTTAGCCATTTTAAAATAAATTATTTATTTAGAAAACAACATTCATAACTAATATAAATTATTATATAATTTTTTATATCTAATAAAATCATGATTTCAAAAATTTGATTTATTCAGTCATTGGTATATATATATATATATATATACCAATAGGTATATATATATATATATATATATATATATATATAGGTATATATATATATATATATACTATATCATGTGATATCATAAACCTACCATAGGCTATATAAACAGATGCTATAATTTTATAAATTTTACATTGTCAGTTAGATTTTTACTTTTTCTTATACACTTTTACACTAGATTATTTACATTTACATACATATTATTTGCATTTATTTATCGTAATCGATATTTACAAGTTACTAGTAATATATATGTATTCTTTAGATTTTTATATTTGGTATATTAGTTATTTATATTATATTTATAATTTGTCCAGTTTTTTTCATTACATTTATTTATTCATTTATATATATTATATATTATATATATATATGTAGTAGAGTGGAAATATGATATAGAATTTAGAGGGTACAATACACGATTTAAATATAACTGATTAATAATAGGCACTTCTAGATAATAAGTAGACGGATAAGAGGTATACGTGATATATTACTAATAATTTATACTTGCACTAGTTTGGCTAAGGTAACTATAATGTTTAAATTGTATAATCGTATAACTACGATAATACTTATGCAGGTATTTTGTTAGCGAATTGCTAATAAAACTATTGAAACTATACTCGTGCGAACCCCTTCTTGGCCATACTACATCTATATAGGTATAGATTATTGGATTTATTATTTGTTTATATTTACTATTTATTTATTGTAATTATATAGATATATATATATATATATATATATATATATATATATATATCGATTTTTATAATTATTATATAATGACAGATACAAAAAAATTCTATAAACTTGCAAAATATGAGAAGTAAAAATAGGAAAAATTTTATAATTGTATATATAAAATATAAATGTTATTATTCTACATATAATATATAAATTCTATAAATATAACATTTATATATTAATAAGAAAATATAAAACTATTACTTTATAATATTTATTTAATATTAGCTGAATGTATTAGATTTTATAGAATTTATTTATTGATGACTTTTCAAATTAGCTTTACTACGAATGCATTTTGTTGCAATGTATAATAGTTGCATGTATATAAATGAGTTTTTAGATACAATTACTCAAGTGATCTACCTAATTTCTTTTTATATATATAAATAACATATGTATGCACAATTCCAGTAAAAAATATAATTATTATGTATTATATTTTATAAAATAGGTGTAAATTATGTCTATTGTTATACATATAAAATATATATGTTTTATGTATCTAGGATTATATATACGAATGTCCTTTTTATATAAACATTTTTTTTTTTTAAATTATATGAATATTTTTTTAGAAGATCTCAATTTATGGAGGTAATGCGTTCCCTATCTCTATACATACAAATTCAACAAAATGGACGTGCCCATGGTGATATCCCCTTAAGGGAGACACTCTGGCTCTAATTTTTATCGACAATTAATTTACTTTGAAATATTAAAATGTAATTCATTATCATTAAAAGTAACCACAAGTGCCTTATTTATACATTATAAATAAACGCTTTTATAAAAATATAATATACATTAGTATTTCATATTTATTACACGCATAATTTAGATTATTTTCTTATATCTCGAACTATTACACCATTTTATAAATCTTTATAGAATGTTCAGAGTTTATACATAATACATTGTTGATGTTATATAGGTACTTTTATAAATATAAATATAATGATTTGAAATAATGATATCCAAATCTATTTTAAGTAAATAAAAAATATGTTAAGTTCACTTTTCATTATCTATAGATATATTATAATATAGATATAGTATAATACTTGTGGTTTGATCGTATGAAATAAGTATATAGTTAGATATGAATGTTATCTATGTAGTAGAAAAAAGTAGTTATTTTTAACTTTATTTCTGTAACAGGGAACTTTTTAGTAGACCAATTTGTCCTTATCTTTTACATGTAAACACTACGAACGTTTCCTCCCTTCCCCATTAAGGGATACAACAGTGTTTAAATATAAAACGTTTAATAACATAATATTACTTTAATACATGTTAATTAGTACACGTCAACAAATTAACAATGTATTTTATCTAGAAATATCATAAAAAGCATCTTAAATAACCATTTTTATGTCTATTTTTATATATGAAATTTACAATATATTATTAATATATTATTATATATAACGTAGATTTATAGTAGAATATATCCTTATATAATATAAAATAAAAAAATATATAATATAAATAAAGTAGTTTAATTCATTGAATAGTTTTATTTAACATTAACGTTAAATTTGGTTATCTAACACTGCATCATCATCGGTATCCCACTAATGATATATACTTAGAACTACTATTATATAACGTATTATATAACGCGCTACGTTATACGACGTGCATTGTTATGTCATCAATCAATATATTGACTAGTCTGTCTCATCGTGTAAGCCTAAGTGCATTCGCCATCTCTCACCTGACTATATCCGCGCTGCCGCCTTAGGCCTACGTACAGCTATGTGTGTGTAATAAAGCTACGAGTGTTATAATTAATGTTACCGTTAATGAAATATGGCTAAACACTAGATACGCTGTGTATGTTTGAAGTACGCTAGTTATGTTCTAGGTGCATTCTAGGTACGTTATTGGTACTTTCTAGGTAAGTTATTGGTACTTTCTATGTACATTCTAGGTACGTTATTGGTTATTTCTAGGTACTTTCTAGGTTATCTAGGTACGTTTTTAGTGGTCTAGGTACGTCCTAGGTGGGTTAGGTACATTTTAGGTATTCTAGGTACGTTATTGGTACTTTCTATGTACGTTATTGGTACGTTATTGGTACTTTCTAGGCACGTTATTGGTACATTCTAGGTATTCTAGGTACATTCTAGGTATTATAGGTATTCTAGGTACATTCTAGGTGGTCTAGGTGCACGTGTACTAACCTTCCGTAGTCGTTTCCTCTTGAGTATCTTGACGGCGCGACGGTTCAGCGAGATCGAGTCGAGGCATTCCTTCACTTTACCGTAGGACCCCTCACCCAGTAGGTCTCCCATTATGAACTTACCCAGGAACTTAGCCTATGTAGTGCAGAATGCGTATATGTAAATATGTATATAAATGTGTGTATATATATATATATATATATATATAACTGCCTAAAATGGGTCTTAAAATATTATTTAGAAGTGATCTTATATAATTGTGTATAAATAAATGATCGGCTCTCGTTAAAACCATGGATGCTTTAACATGAGAGCGGCTTCGAAGGGACATTAGAGCCATATATGGTTATAAGTGAAAACTTCATCTAAGTTCCATGATGGGATGAAAGGACTCCACCAAATAAAAAAATAAAAAAAAATATATTTACTAGAATAGTATCGATAGTGGTATTACTGATAATGTAATTTATATAGTATATACAATAAACAATATACAATAAACAGAGATTTAACTTTATATTAAAATTTAACCGAAACTAAATAAATGTTTGATTTTAAATTACGATTAGATTATAATAGTGATATAATTATAATATGAATAAATAATCAATAGAATAGTAAACACTGTAATAGTGATAGGGCTAATAGGGCTGATAGGGCTAATTTAAACTAAATATCACATTAGAAATAGGTGGTTATCGACTATAACGAATGAATCACAAATATATGTATGGTTTCGATTTCCTTCGCAATTAAATCATTGCCAGCGTAAAGTTGTTCATTTAATGTATGTTATTAAATTGCAAACGTAAATATTAATATAAATACTTTAGGATTACACATACTTTAATATTTAAATGTGAATATTAAATAATGAAAGATATTGAAACACTCTTAACGTTTGAACTGACGTGTGTATTTCACTTAATAGTCCATGTAGGAGATACAAGGCTGTTTAATTAGCACGCACAATATCGTATCGATTACATTGATTATACGTAAAGGTGTTCCGCCCGCGTATATATTTATAGATCTTAATTATTTAAATTATTAATTATCCATCAATTGTTCGCGTGTTCACTGATGCAAGGGGGTTAGTGTTATGTCATGTTATTCACATGTATTCGGTACCACTGTGGTTGTATAGCTCGACATCTGCAGAGCTGGTGCTAAACAGGGTCGCCTACAATACACATTAGTGTATGGTAACCGGTGATATCGTGGAGATTGGTGATATCGTGCGCGGTGTAAATTCTACTATTTATATTTATAAGTATTGACATTAATATGTATGATCGCACCGCACACGAGATCACCGGTATCTGTGTATAGCTCGACATAGTAATGTTAAAGGGGGCTGAATATTGGCCAGATTCATATTAGTATATCAGTATCACAGGGCATTTAGGTAGGCAACAGATGAGAGAGAGTGTGTTATGGTGGTGGATAGGTGACAGTTCAAATTTGTCCTAAGAAATATTTAAAATTACGGATATAGCTAAGGATTTTTCTAAGATAATATATAACATTACGGTGATAGCTAAGGATTGTCCTAGGAAAAATTAGTTTTCTCCGAACAACATCGCGTTACGTTCTTCCGCTTGATCGCGGTGAAGAGATAGAGAGATCGTGAGAGTTAAGGAGGAGAAGTGTTTAAGGGACAGAGGAAGGGAGGGAAGGGAGCGTTAAGTTACCTTCTTCAGTTTGACCCCGTAGATGACCTGAGTACTCTCGACGCGGTGGAAGAACTGGTGGTCTTCGGCGAAGTCGAGATCGTCGTCGTCGCGAATGTCGCCGATGTAGCGGAGGAACGTCTCCTTCACCTGAAGGACGTGTATCAATCGGATTCATTCAATCTTATATACGATATATATATATATGTGTATGTGTGTGATGCTCGACGGTATACGATTGGCCGTAGGTCGCGATCTAATCATAAATGTGTGCATGAGTGAGTATAATTGGATCGCGATGAAAAAGGACGCGGATTAAAATTGCGTAATCGTAGGATTAGATCGATCGTGTGCCAATCCTCTAGGCCGATCATTTACTAGTTAGCCGCGCCCGTACGCGCAGCGCTATATATATATATATATATATACGAGACCGACTCGTTATAATAGGGCTGGTGGATCTTAGCGCCCATCTGTATACCTGCTTACTATATCCATTATACTATACCCAATAAACTATACCCAATAAACTGTACCTAATATACTATACCCATTATACTATACCCAATATACTATACCCAATATACTATACCCAATATACTATACCCAATAAACTATACCCAATAAACTGTACCTAATATACTATACCCATTATACTATACCCAATATACTATACCCAATATACTATACCCAATATACTATACCCAATATACTATACCCAATAAACTGTACCTAATATACTATACCCATTATACTATACCCAATATACTATACCCAATATACTATACCCAATATACTATACCCAATATACTATACCCAATAAACTGTACCTAATATACTATACCCATTATACTATACCCAATATACTATACCCAATATACTATACCCATTATACTATACCCAATATACTGTACACTGGACTCGTTGTTTTCTAAACTCGTGAGATACTAATACAGTAACATAATACACGTTACAGCCTGTAATAGCATCACATGCGTGCAAGTATCTTAGGCTGATTTGTGAATGAACATTTATCAATATATATATACGCGCGCGGTCAACTCTCGATATCTCAGAAACTCCGCTAACTTAGACTTTTGTAAATACATGGAAGAATAATTTGATATCTCACATTTATTCGGTCCCTTGAATTCTGAGATATTGAGAGTTAACTATATATAAATATATATATATATATATATATATATATATATTAATGTTTATTGTTGAGCTACAGCTTATGTCAGAAGGTTCATTGCACTTCTTAATGATCAGACTAACTTCACTGTTACCTAATCCCTTTGCTTTCATGTGTGTATATGAGTGTGTGTATATGAGAGTGTGTGTGTGTATGTGTGTGTGCTATGCGTACTCACCACATCAGAGGCAATAAAACATGCATGTAAAGCTTAGGTCATCTCTAGTAAGAGCGATTCAGCATAATCAGGGTAACTAGGTCTGCGTAATCTATTTATAGATTCACATCAGTAAATATTCAATATAACACACAGAGTACTGATATTTATATGTTTGATGAGATATCTATAAATAGAATTAATCACAATGGTATTGTGTGACCGAATTGATGGCTACTACTGCTACAATAGATCATTATTGATGTATTGTCTAATAATAACTTTGGCTATTTAGTATCATTCATTATCACTAGTATGGCCTATATATTGTACATGTCATACTGTGTATATAATGTAACATATATATATGTATATATATATTATTATTGTTATTATCAGATCTAGGTATAAGTACCTGGATATTTGTAGAAGCATTGCTGCTTGTCGAAACAATTACCCTTATAGATTGTAAATATAAATATATATATATATATATATATATATAATATATATTATATATATATGTATACTATTGGTTATTATAGTTATACATAGATAATAATACACTGTACTTGCACTTAAAGATCGCCGACTGACTTCACTCGTGACTAGGCGCGACGTCTGCGCATAATACTACTATAGTAGATGTCGTACGTAGTAGTAGTAGTAGTACTATAGTAGATGTTTATGATCTAGACGCAGTAAAGTAGGGCAATCGCTATATAGCAATCGCTGCAACATTGTTTACTTAATAAGAACGCACATCGAGCGAGAGCGGGTTCGCCGTGATTAAGGTAGGTTAAGACGGCTACGTTATAGCGTTGAGCCGTCACTCGTCACCATTGCGTACTTCAAGTATGTCTACTGCGTAACGATGACACTCATCGTCGGCATTATTCTGCATATAATCTCGGGGGCGTGTTTATATAGGTCATTTTATTATAAATTTAATATAAACTCTTAATAATTTATATGCGACAACGTAATATTATACTACGGTGTATTACCGCGCCCGAGATCCGTGTAACGTATACTAGATAGGGCGCGGCGGCGGCTGCTCGGTGCTAACCTCATCTTCGTCTTCGTCTGTGTCCGGGTTATAGAATGCCATCTTCACTCGGCTTCTGTCATGTTTCTATGTAAGGCGACGAGGGGGCGGGCGGGGTGGGGGGTGTAATGAAGGTTTATATTATACATTATTGTTATATAGGTGAACTAATTAAAATATGAACAATAATCGATGAATATCGATCAACGTTAGAATATTAAACGCGGGTTAATCTAAATCTAAATATCATCTTGGAGATAGTTTAGTCAACTATAATGAATGAATAGCGTGTATCGTATGTATACTCCCCATTGTTAGCTTGATATCTATATATATATATATTGAATGTAACGAAATGAATATCTTCTTAATATATATGCAAACATAGATAGTATAATATCGTATTATTAATATGATATATTAGGATTATATGATATTTTATATTTAATTATGTAGATTTAATTCAAAATACTCAGGAGTGGATCCAGGTGGGATATGGAACATGTGTAGCATGGATAGGCCACCTGTATAGAATTTATATATATATATATATATATATATCTCTAGATCTGATAGTGTATCTTTAAAGATATTACTATATAAATAAATTTATTTCTGAATTTTGGCCCTCATGAAAAATTCCTAGTCACTGATACTATAACAATATCTATACATTATTATGAGTATTTATATTTTAATATTTTAATTATAGTTAAAAATATACATAAATATATATTTATCACAGATGTACTTTTTCAGGATGTATATGTTATCTATCGAATGAATATCTCATTTATAAATTTGAATAATAAAATTAATATATATGTTTATATATATACATATTTATATATATATATATATATATATATATATATATATATATATATATATATATGATGATGATGATGATGATGATGATGATGATGATGATGATGATGATGATGATGATGATGATGATGATGATGATGATGATATACGGTTTATTAGTCACAAAAATAGGGTCATGACCGTATACATGAATGTAGATCCCTTCGCTCATGCGGGAAGATAATAATAATACAATAACAATTTAATAATAATAATACATTGAATATAACACGAGACAAAAATAATAAATTGGATGATTAAATGATTAGAGGTAGAGAGAAAAGAAGAAGTCAGATTTATAAATCTATTATCATATAAATCCATATAAATATATATATATATATATATATATAGAATAACAGTGATTTTGTGCGAAAAGATTTTGTTGTGATTTATATCGATATATATATATATATATATATATTATATATATATTATTATAATATAATTATTATATTATATTATATTATATTAATATAATATATATATATCTATATATATACATTATTATAATATATGTTATATTATTATATAATAATATAACATAATAATGATTATTATAATAATAATATTATATATTTAATATATATAATATAATATATATATAATATAAAATATATTATATTTAATAATCATTATTATAATGATAATATTATATTATATTATTAATATATGTTATATATTATAATAAAATATGAATTTGATATTATTATTATAATAATAATAATTATTATTATAATTATTATAATAATAATAATTATAATAATTACATTAAATATTATTATAATTATAATTAATATAATATTAAATATTATATTAAATATATAATATAGGTATAACAATGAGATTTTTTCTAGTGATGCTAGTTTAAAATAATTAGTACCATTGGAAAGAGCATGAAAAAGTAATATAAGAGTCATATATTAATTTTGTAATCAGATAACTAAATAAAAAGTTATAGATCAAAAACTGGTAAATTTATGAGCTAAAAATTAGCCAATATTTACATGTAAAGTATACAAATTGTTTGGTCATGAAAACAAAATTTAATGTACAGAACTTGTTAATTAATATTATACATCAATTTTTTTACACATTGTTCTTTTAAATATATTCTACTATATAGATTTATAAAATTTATTTTATTTTTTCAAAATGGTCATATAAGGCTAAATTTTCAACTGGCCATTTATTTTTTAATATTTTTTTATATAATTTTTAATATTTTTTTTTAAATACATTTTTTTACTTATAAATTATTATTAGTTATACAATATATTAAAAAAATGATATTACTTTTGCAAAATATTTTAAATTTTGTTTATAAAATTATATTTTATATAAATAAATTTTCTAGCATTATTTCCATTAAAAATAACCTAATTAATATGTATATATACAATTAATTGAATAATAGTTATCTATAATTTATGTATTTAAATTTCCATTTTAAATGGTCTGCATCCAATATAGCAAGCGTATTTTTTGATTACTAATATAATGGGTTAAAATAATCATTTAAGTTTCCACACTAGTTTACATCATAATAAATAGTAAGAATGAAATATGGTATATAATATCAGATACATTTGTATTATTTTAAATTATCTATCGATATATAAAATATGTTACATCTAAACCCGTAAATTGTTAGCAAAACCTACAGGAGCCATATTCTATATTCTCCTCTTAAATAGAATATTTATGTATATGTATTTATAAAATCAAATGAATAATATTTATGTAAAATGAAATTATTTAAATTTTATTTTAAAAGAGATAATATTAATGTAAATGATTTTTCAATAGCAGAATTACATAATTCCATTATCTTAGAAGCCTCCAATCTTTTATTTGCATTACTGCTGGCCGCAACATTCATCTGAAGTTTCATACATCACCTATATATTAGATAAGTGCAGTAAATTAATAAGGGACAATATTTAAAAAACTATATGATTATATTATATAGGAATTATACTCGAAAAAGATGATTAGATAAGATGATTAAATGGTTTTGGGAGATCTATTGAGTTAACCTAAATGTGTTAACAGAAGAATTCCATAATTCCGGTATCTTTTCACAGCTTTGTTTCCAATGTTTATAGGCGTTAGCAGCAGGCCGCAAAATGCATCTGATGTTCATACATAACCTATAAAGTAGATGATGTTACTATATCAAGGGGGTGTTAGTGACAATAACAGATGTTCAAATCAATTTATCAACAATCATTATAAGTTGCTTCATTCACCTTATCCCTCAGTAATTTTATTGTTAACAATATCACGTTAAATAATGTGTACACCCCCCCCCACATTATAATCGCAGCGACAATAATTTTTAACTGGTGGTCGTATACTACTGCATTTAAGTTAGTTATTTGTATACTCACTAACATAAGCTATTTATTTTAAAATTCAATTCGTTTACCTTATTTCTGTTTACAATTTTTAATGATGATTGATGTCAATATTTTATACACTTTTTCAGTGTGTATACATTACTTTGTAAATAGAAACACAGTTTTAAGTATCTCATCTAGGTAATCAAATTCTCAATATAGTAAATTTTCCTCCTATTTAAAGAGTTTCTATTTACTCTAACTAGTAATGAAACTTGATTATAATTTTCTAATTGATATATTCTGGAAAAACACATACTGGCATTCCATTTAATAATATAAATTCGCAGTGAATTGTAATAAGTTTATTGTTGAATACTTACCAGTGATCTTGTGTGCACAGATACTACATATTAATATAAATAATTATGTATAAATAGTAAAATTCACACAGCACGAAATCAACAAACCACACGTGATCACTAGTTAGTAATCAGTGGTTACCTTGTTATATTGTGAACTCATCAATGTAGTTTATTCAATGTAGTATAAGCAAAGATTTTGCGAAGCAAAGATATAACACTCCCTATGCATGCAACGTAATTTAGTAATATCCCCAACCGCTGCTAGCAGTAGTATCGAAATCACTGAAATAGATTTAGGTTCGGCTCTGTTTGCATACAACAATGTTTTCATTGCTCTATTAAATTACATGCAATATAAATTAACTTTTACTTACTAAATATATACTTATAGCATTTAAAACATACATATCATATTTGTTTGTTATATATTAGTAATGAACACTTAGTTTTCATCATATAAATATTAATTTAAAGCATATTATTTAACATTTTAAAAGTGTATAGTTAAATACGAATTTACATTATAAACAAGGCATAGTTCCTAAAAGTAACCCGCTATAGGTGGCACCAGGGTATTTTGTATACAAATTCGAATTACACGATTTCGCGTAAGTGTTATATCTTTCCTTCAGAAAATCTTTGGTATAAGTATTTAATTATTTGTAGAATGTGAAAAATAATCTTTACACCACTCCACAAATACAGTTTTATCTGTTTCTAAAACTGTCTTTAATTCTACAATTAAATCCTTTAATTTTAATATAAAAACTAGAATCTAAATTAAATTTATTATTACAGTCACAGAGATGCCACTTTTTAATAAATATATATATACTATAAATACATATTAATAAATATATAATATAACCAACTTTTTCAGTTTCAGTTAGAGTTAAATTCATCAGTTTGAGATGTACGATACTTTTCAAGCAATTGAACAGACATATTTGAGCTAAAATAAGAACATCTTTATATTAAATATATGTATAATACATACAATATATCAATAAGTTATTATTTATTTATCAAATAAAATTGTAATAAGTACATGCATGTGATTTAAACTATAATTATCATTGTAATAGCAATACATATCTTAAATATTTTTATATAAATTTTAATAAATACAAATTTTAAATGTGTATTAAATAAACTCAAATAACAAATTAATTAATAACATTTATAATTAATATTAGAATTATTTAAATACAATATAATTACTATTTAATATATTATATAAAATAAATATAAGTTAATGCACAAAAATCGCAAATGCATAGTTTTATTATACATTTATGAGAATTTAAATAGATCCATTATACCATTATAATTACTTGTATCTTTGTAAAAAAAATCATTTGTTTTAAGATTGACAGATTTTAATATTAAAATATAAATATGTAAGTTTACTAGGCACGTTCAACTATCTTAATTATTAATTTATAAGTAAATAAAATATATTAATAATAATCTACAATATTTGAAGAACTCTGTGCTGTATATATTTAATAATAATAATATAGATAACTTAGTTAATTTTACAATTTAAATAAATATCGTTTTTAAAAAACGTCATAAATTGCATTTTTTTTGTAATAGTATTAATCTTAAAAGTTCATATTCATATTACTATAGATCGTGATTAAATATAATATTATACTTATAATATTAAATAATAAACAGTGTATATGTATAATCTATAAAATATGTGTTAAATAAAATTTACATTATTAAATAGCGCAATACATATTAAAATATTTATTAATAATAATTAAAATTTATTAAACAATTTTAATTATTAAATAAATATAATATTATTAATCGGTATAATAAGAGTGTATTATATAACATAGTTATTGTAATAACCTAACTACTCATTCTAATAGTTATATTTAAATATATATTTATTTATAAATTAACTATATATTTAAAAAACGCATCATCTTACCTTGACTTTCAAAATATTAAAGGAAGTGAGTTTGATTTATTTTTTATTATTATGACAGGATAATAAATCATATTCCACTAATTGTTATTAATTATGATTGGAGCAAAGATATCAATTATTAATAATTATTGTAAAACATTTTAAAATGATCGTTTTTTTTTAAATTTAAATAAATAAATGAATGCGTATCCGACGACCAATAAGATGCTTTGAACTTTTTTGAATCTCATTGTTATACCTATATAATATTAAATATATTCTATATTTTAGATATAGTATACGGTATTATAGTTTAACATATGATTTACTATCATATTTGTAATATAATGTATTTATAAGTATGTAATGAATCATCATATTATAATGCAATATATAGTCAAAGAATAATTATAATCTTAAGAATATTGTGATATAATTATCCATAATTATTATAATAATCCTTAAGAATATCGATATGAAATTTAATAAAAACTGTTAATTAACTGTGATAAATACAATATAAAACTTGCTATGATATATTGCATACTAACTAAATGTATAATGATTTTATTACCTTAAATATAATGGTAATTAATACATATTAAATGTTCTAAAATTTTAGTTAAGGAAGATATCAAATTTAAAAATAATTTAAATAATTTTATTCACAATTTATATAATGTACAAAGATTTTACATGGAAAATCTTTGCAAAGTAAATTATTCTGTAAATATTTAAATTAATCACTAATATTCACTATCAATAAATTAATTGATATAATCAAATCAAATAATGTGATAATTAATAATAGTTAAACTTATATATATATAATTATGTGTGTTATTATTGCTATTTTATTTGGTGTAGCCTTGTTATCCCATCGAGGAACTTAGATACAGTTTACTGCTAATTATCAACGAATTTCATTATACACATATTTATATTTAAAAATTGAAATATCTAGTATTTATTTATCAAGTATTTATATAATACTTATTATTACATTATTATTAAAGATTTCGAAAAATATCGTTGATTTTATATTATATTTTATTATATTATAATATTTTCAATTTTACTATTAACTGTAGGAAATCTGGACACTATAATTAAATATAAATATAATAGTGTGCTTTACATAACATATTTGTAGTGGACTTTATGTTTTGAATAATTCATATATTATATATTTGACTAAATTGTGTATTATATATATTAGATAATATATTATATTTTATCCATGTTATCTACTGGTGTTATTACTTATGTATATCAACAAATATAGTTATCACACGAATGGTCTGATCAATATCAATATATCATATACATAGACATTAGAGTGAGTCACTCTATGCCACCATAGATATATAGTACCGGTGGTACTCTAAATCTATGTATGCCACATAGCTAGAAAGTTTTTCTCTAGCTCTATGATCTATGCTCATATAACCTCGAAAACTTGTCAATATAAAAAAATCACCTAAAACTACAATACCGAATGAAAGTTATTTAAATAATGGAAATAACTATTGAACAGTTGAACATCATGCTTCGCACTCAATCAAAATCCTATTCCGAATACTTTTAAATATACTAATATACTAAGCCTAATAACCGAAAACATTGTAGCAAAGGAGTAAACAAGTTGTAGTGGGATACCCCCTTTAAAATTACTATATTTCCGGGAAGTTACCGGAAAATAAGTGGGTATCCCACTACAATCGTAGTTAACTTGCTAGAAAATCATTTTCTACAAACATTTACGTACATTATTTCCGAAAATACTGGTAGAGGGATACCCCCTTTATAAGATAAAACATTGTAGCAAAGGAATAAACAAGTTGTAGTGGGATACCCCCTTTAAAATTACTATATTTCCGGGAAGTTACCGGAAAATAAGTGGGTATCCCACTACAATCGTAGTTAACTTGCTAGAAAATCATTTTCTACAAACATTTACGTACATTATTTCCGAAAATACTGGTAGAGGGATACCCCCTTTATAAGAAAAAAAGCGCAGAGAATGGATACTGAACTGTATAATATTTACAAAAAAACAATTCAAATATATAATAATAATTTATTTCAGATCGAATATAGTACGAATTCATATGGAATATTACAACACTGGATAGTTTAACATCAATGAAAACTGTATTATTCTTATGGGTGAACTATATACTAAGTCAAATATTGCGGTATCAGTGAATAATATAATCAATAACGTAATTAAATCATCAAAAATAGTGCGTCTAATATCCTATAACCTCGAGGTTATAGGAGGTATTGCTAATTTCCACTCTTTTATAGAGGTGTACTGTTTACAGGTGTATATAAATCCTATATTGCTAATCGTGACACCCACGGCTACGTAGTTGTTCTTCACCCTCGATTCATATCCCCACTACGACCACTAGGCTAATGAGTCCCAGCCGTTTTTAATAAAATGTGAAAATAATGTATATTTAAAAAAAAGTGTACGAACCCTTTTAAAAAATGATTATTCGTATTCAAATATTGATAATTATATTTATTTTATTAAGAATATAAAATATTATAAAAAACTGTAAAAAAAAATTAGATTTTAATTATTATTCGTAATATTGTACTTAATTAATTAAAATAATTATAATTAATTTTTACTTCAAAATAGTATCATATTTCAATCAATAAATACCTCATCAAATATTATATACATATAATATACATATTGATTATTATAGATAACATGTTTATAACATTCTACTAAATAAACATTCACCTTAATAAACTGAAACAGTATTATATATTAATTAATTATTATATTAATTAGTACTACTAGTAGGTACTCTAAATCTATGATAATCACCAAGCGAAATATCATTAAATTTTAAAACTAAAGTGCGATTAATTCCAATACCACCAATAACCTCGAGGTTATAGGAGGTATTGTTAATGCCTTCTGGGATTTAGAGGGTTAAGTAATTAAAGTTAAGTATTTATAAATACTGCAGTATACCATGGTGTACTAACTATAGTTGATATTGTAACTATTATAAATATTATTAATATGATATATTAAAATAAATTAAAAAAGATTATATATAATTTGTAACTACTGTATATATATATATATATATATATATATATATATATATATATAGATATATCTTTAATATTTGATAGTAGACATTAAGTAAGTAAGTAATTATTAACTGTTTTTGATATTGTAATTATTAATAACAAATATAATATATTGAAATAAATGAAAACGATTATATAATATGTTGCTCCTATCTGCTATTAAATACATCTTTAAATCTCGATACAAAATCTTAGTTCTTTGACATATTAAATTTAGTTTGAATTTATTTTACATTTATAATATAATTAAATTATTTGATATATATTATATAACCTATTATTTTAATATATCCTCCGAATTATTAATATAAATTCGAAATATATTGGGTGTTAAAAACATATTTAAAATTAAATTAATTACTATCGAGTAAATATATTAATTACACTAAATTTAATTTCAAATTAAATATTATTAAATATTAAATATTTTAAATTGTAAATAATTTAGTTTCAAGTTCAATGATCAATGATATACTTAGCATAATACTATATTAATATAAATTGAATATAATATTAAATTATTTGTTTTTCTACGTTTAAATTTGTATACTTTATTAAATAAAAAAGTATAAACACTTTTAATTGACAATTAAAATTTATTTTATTAAATATAAAACAATACTGTATTGAATACATTAATTTAATGTAACTTGAATATTGAATACATATAATGTTGACCCAAATTCACTATTCAAGTATATCAAAATAATTTATAATATAAATTATTATATTTATATTTAATATAATATTAATATAAACATTTCTTAGTGACATTCATGATATCCACATTATTAAAAATATAAGAATCAGTGATTTATTGTAATAAAGCGTATTTTTTACAAATTTTAATTATGCTTTATTAAAGTAGTGTTTACCACTTTTATATAAATGCAGTACTCACTAAATAATATAATAATAAAAATATTATATAAATTTGAAACGAATTAAGAAAATGTTTTTCACTCGTTCAACACTGAACTTAATGATATGCGCATCGAGTTATCGTATTCTCAACAAGGGTACCGCAAGCCTCCGTGATCAAGTGCATCGCGGTCTCGAATATTCTCATCTCGTACGCGATAGGAAATCATTTTCGACGAACTCGAAACCCACGGCTTGCATAGAAGAGCCTGAATCAGTAGATCTCAGTCGATCTTTAAAGGAGTACAGAAATGAAGCCGTTCTCTACGTGCACGTTAGTAGTCGTCGGAGTCGTAGAATGTAACACTAGTGTTCCCAACCGAACATTAATCTATTCGCTATCAGATAAACTGAAAATTATTAAACTAGTAATATTATATTATTAGAAACTAATATTACAATTATGTTTTATTTCTAATTAAATTGTTATGTAATAAATATATATATATATATATATATTTATATATTTAAATTTTGGTGAAGTATATATTTATATTTTTATTCTAATAAAACTTACAATAATTATTATAGATAAAATAAAATAATGTGATATTTTATAACTCTACATGTTAAGACTACATATTTCTAAACAAGATATCAGTAATCAACTATTACACTTTTATATACATTTTTTAGAATAAGTTTAACCCTCATACCATTATCGAAGAATCCCCTTTTAACATATTTAGATTATTTATATTTTACGAGTTACACAACAATTTCGTTAATATCGAAACGTTGTGTATCTAATTGTAATCCATTTCAGTGGCCTTACTGCGTTAGTCGGTGTACTTACTGTAACTTCAATAAATATATAGAGTTAGTATCTATATAATATAACATAACATAATATAATTATTATAATTATTATAGAATTATCGTGTGATCATTACATAATCATCCATTCCATTCAATCGATTCATTATTTTTGTATTTATAATCGGATTATTTCCATAAGATTCATTAATAAAATCATTATTTCATTAGCCTTTCTTTCCTACCCTATTCTTTTCATCTATCATTGCATTACTATTTGATCGACAGTTCATCTGTCGATGATAAAAGGATGTGTTCAGCTTTGATAAAAGAATTTGAACATTCTATCGAAATTAGCGATATTAAAAGAATCAAGTCTATCTTTTTTGGAGGAGGTAAATATTTAAATATTAATAACATATATCCATTTAAATAATATATATATATATATATATATATATATCGTGTTAATATTATATGATATTATCATTGAATTTTTATTAAGTATGTGTGTATTGAATGAAATAAATATAGATTCACCATAATATAAAAATACACCTCATAATGCAATGTAATAACTATATTATGATGTAATACCTGCATTATGGTGTACTACCTATAGTATGATGTAATACGTAAATTGTGATATAATACCTGAATTATGATGTAACACCTACATTATGATGTAATACCTGTATTATGATACAATACCTGCAGTACAACATAACACCTACATTATGATGTAATACCTACATTATGATGCAATACCTGCAGTATAATCATCGATATAAAGAAAGTGGATAAGCAATTGAATGTAGTGTATGGCACTATCCGCTACGGGCGCTGCAGTCGAAACCCACTATCTGGCCCACTGCTTTTTATTTAAAATTAATATTTATTTATACATATATATTGATAATTACTACCAATTTTAATGTCCTATCTATACTAAAAATAAAATTATATATTTAAAATACGTTATATCAACATTCCTCGTAATTTTGTATATTTAAATTGAAGATATCATACTATTTTATTGATATTTATAATCTGATAAATTGATATAGATAGAAGTCACTCTAATCAATTTTGACGAAAAGCCTACTGTTTTAATATTTGACATATATAATATGACTAATATCTAATCAAAATAAATAATGCAATTTTGTTAATTTATCGATAAAAGTGTCATTCGCGTATCTATCTATTACATGCATTGCGTGTGTCAATTGCTTATCCACTTTCTTTATATCAATGAGTACAATATAACACCTACATTACGATGCACTACAGGCACACCGAGCCTAGCTTCGCTTCGAGTTATACGAGATGTGATAGCGGCGGCTGCGCCTTACTTCGATACCGGTGCCACCCCTGAAATAAGCATCGAAGTTAATCCGAGTGAAGTGAGTACGCTCTAGTTACGTAGTCGTTAGGGGCAACGCTGGAACGATTTTCTATGTAGGGGGGACCAACCAATCAAAATAAATGTTGTGGTAAAAGTGGGATGGGGTGTCAATAATACATAAATACATAAATACATAAATACATTGGAGGTCCCCCTAGATTTTAAAGTGGGGGGACATACCCCCCTCAGCCCCCCTGTTGCAGCGCCCCTAGTAGTCGTTATTACTATTGGATTACTACTGTACATCTATTGGGTCGGATAATTATCGCATCATTATCTATCGAGTTTAATTACGAGCTTGAATTACTAGGCAATATTTCTATTAGAGTTATCCATCATACGTAATGGTATAGCTTGCGATGCGAATTAAGTCAACTATTCGGATAAGAAATACGTAATATAATTTCTATATAACTGTATCAGATGTTCAATATATCTGTATAGGTTTATTTTCTATATATATATATATATATATATATATATATATATATTTATATATACAAATATAGGAAATAATAGGATGATTTCATAAAAATATATATATAGATGGAGAAAATTAGAGATTACAAAGATATAGGAGTAAATAGGATTTCTTTGGGAATTCAGGCTCTTAATGAAGACGACCTCAAGATACTGGGGAGACAGCACAATGTAGCAGATTCACTAAGGTTAAGGGTCAATCATGAACTTGTTTGTTATCGCTCGCAATATCAATATTCAGTCGATATTTAGTAAGAATTTCTACTAATTTCTATACACATTCTACACATACACTATACATGCGAGGCTGTTTCCCTTTATATCATAAACGTCGTATTTAATTATTTAAATAAATCGCATTGACCTCAATAGTATTGACCCCAATACTACAATAATGTAGTCACTCGTTGATGATTGTGAAATTTAAGTGTGCATAGATCAAAATAGATTATTTCTCGCATGTCTGGTAATGAGTGGTGATTTATTGATTTAATATAGCTACGTATTATCTATGTTAGATGAACGTATAGCATGATTATGATTATGCTATTGCTTATTAGAGTTGTGCTTAGGGCAAACTCGCACGGAAATATATCGAAAATATTCGAATATTTGCAGGAAAACAGCATTTGTGAATATTCTTAAACATGTCATACGACACCCGCCATTTTTATATATAGAGATAGAAAATAATGATTCTACATAAAACTAGGCACTGAGAATTCTATTCATTGAATCAATTTGTTTTTTTTTTGTATTGTATTTACAATATATGAATGTATACCCGAATAGACATATTTATAATATTTATTATATTTGGCCTATTGTGTATATATAAATTACCGTTTTAATTGGTTATTTATTATCATTTATTCTATGTAAATTGTATTTTTACTATTATTAGAAAATTATGTTTATGAAAGATATCTCTATGTTAATATATATACAGATATTATTTGTATAATAAAAAAAAAAATATAGCTATAATAGTTTTAATGTAATGTAGTGCCTTCACAAGATATTAACGCGCCATTTATTATTGTTATGCGTTTCAGTTTGGCATGTATCGGATATAGTACACTCTTGTTTTGATTATAATTTAAGAGGTGAAATTTAAAATACTCATTTCATTAATTCACACACTGGTGTGATAAACTTAGGCATGCAAATGTGTATATATATTATTATTAATATAATTATAAAGTATATATCTATAGATGTAAAATATTTAAATTGTAAGCTCGAAAATCAAAACAAACTGGCGACATATTCGTTACTTTTTAATATATCACATATTTAATATAATATTATCAATGCATGGTATGACTGCACGACTCAAACTTTAGAATTAATGGGCGGCTCGTTTCTGTAAACTACAGGGTATATTTCCCTTAATGACAGCTATTTATTTTCAAGATAATGTATAATAATACGATAATTTAGAATTATATACCAATTAAATACTTAATTTAGTTATAACTTTAATTTCAGTTTTTATTTACCTATTATAATAATTATTGGGAATATTTAATTTATTTAAAATTGTTCATTTACTATTTGATTACTATATAAGACATCACCTCACAATCATTATGTTTTGGTATGGTTGCCACAACTTTCCACATCATAAAACACACCCTTAGACATTTAGTTAATATCTCATATTTCTAGTCGTTTCATGGGATATATAAGAATGCATTATTTAATATTGTAAGCCTCGCTACGGACCTGCTTCAGGAAAGCAACGCTGTCATGCTCTACTGCATGCGTAGTCAATATATTGTCGGTCGTGCTCTATATATATATTATAGATAATCTTTATACTATATTCTCTATACATATAAAATATAATAATGTATAACTTAATAAACGTTTAATATTACTTAGTTATAGCAAAGATTTTTCTAAGGAGCGATATAACACTTACGCGAAATCGTTTAATTCAAATTTGTATACAAAATACCCCAGTACCACCTATATCGTGTTACTTATAGGAACTATGTGTTGTTTATAATGTAAATTCGTATTAAACTATACACTTTTAAAATGTCAAATACTCTGCTTTAAATAGTATTTATATGATGAAAACTAAGTGTTCATTACTAATATTATATTAGTAATATATAACAAACAAATATGATATGTAGGTTTTAAATGATATATACACTCTGTATTTAATATAATATTAAACTATAATAATTACTATATGGTCCAATATTATTTCGGGATCTTATAAGAGAACTTTACGATCAACGGACAAATTGATGTCGATGTCCGTAGATTTTTCCGCCGATCTTAAAGTTACTCTTATATGCTATGTCTATATATTCATAGATGTCCACTGATCGTAAAGTTACTATAATATAAATTATATGTCTATATATTTATAGATATCCGACAATCGTAAAGTTACTCTTATATGCTATGTCTATATATTTATAGATGTCCGCTGATCGTATATATGCATAAAAAAAACGGTTGATAATTTGTATACGTTAAATTTATTAAAATATTATATATATATAGGAAATACTATATATATATAATAATAATTATGAAAAAATAAACAAATTAAAAATTAACAAGTAGCGTAATATACATAGACATATAATACGGCGGATATCTGTAAACATATAGACATATAATGTATATTATAGTAATTTTACGATCTGCGGACATCTATGAATATATAGAGATAGTATATAAGAGTAACTTTACGATCGACGGACACCGATTTTGTCCGTTGATCGCAAAGTTATCTTGATCCTTATTTCGATATTATTAGCGCCCTTGTTAGTTGAATTATAACATAGTAATATTACTAATAGTGGACCATATACTATATGTATTAGTATATAATTATTATATTATATACTATTATATATTAAATATATAGTATATATATATATATATATATAGTATATACCCTACTCAATATCCATGAGTAAAGGCATAGACATTAGAGTAAGGTATATCTATGAGTATAAGATATACTCAGTGATGGGCAGTATCGCGATCATTGATCGGATCGGGATCGGGTCAGAAAAGGAAGATCGGGTAACGAATGGAGGATCGGGATGGGGAAGAGACGATCCCAATCCATAAAAAAGGATCTGTGCCCATCATTACATATACGATACTCTAGTATTATTATATTTATTTATAAGAATATTAACAACATTTTACTATTATATTATTACATTGAAATGATATTGTAGATTATTGATCATTCTTTTGTAATGTTTTCCAATGTATTGCAAGACTAGGTAAAGCCTACGTAGTATTTAAATAATAATTATTATTTTTACTATAATATAATTTAATCAATTGATATCATATAAGTAAACCATCGACGTTGACTCAACGTACATTGTACATTGTACGTCATACAATGAGTAGATATTTGTATCCAATTCAATGCATTTATATAAATAAATTATATTTAATTCACTATATAATATAGTCTATATGATATACATTAATATATGCATTTAATTCAATTGAATTATTATTAAAATATAATACAATATATTAATAATAAATATTATTTACAATTATTAACAATTTATAGTACATAGTTATGCTATTATACCTACATATATATTGTTTCGAATTATGAAATAAAATCGTATTAATTGAATAGGGTAGTTACCTATATACATAATATCGTGATCGGGATCGGGAAATGATCGGGTAACGAATCGAGGATCGATATCGGGAAAAAGATCGCATAAGAGCATAAATAGAGGATCGTGATCGGGATCGCCGATCCAGAAATAAGGATCGGTGCCCATCACTTGATATACTTAAGCGCAATACTATATGATATAGGAATAAGCAGGGTCAAAACGAGCGCGCTATAGTTAACAAGTAAACATTGCGAGGCGGGAGTCGTGTATACACAGAAATGAATACATATATATCCAATAAAGGACGTATGTCCTTTATATAATATGTACATTTGATGACATAATTCAAATTCGAATTTTATTATCAACTTAAATTCAATTCAATGATTCAACTCCCGCTTCATGCGTTAGTTTTTGTAATTGTGCTCGTTAGTTTTGACCCGTCACCTGATATAGTATAATATAGTATTATTAATACTATTATAGTAACTAATAGTTACTATTATAATAATTATAGTTAAACTATTAGTAACTATAGTTAAACTATTATAGTTACTATATCATATAGTCTATTATAGACTCTATTATAGACTCTATAATTTATAGAGTATAGAATCTATATCATATAGTATTATACTAAGTATATGACTATATATAGTTACTATAATAGTATATCTGATATAATATCATAATACTAGGATCATAATCATACTATTATAATAATAATTATTATAATTATAGTAACTATATCATATAGTATATGATTCATATAGTAATGTTAGTATTGATAGATCATCTATTAGATGTACACTGTATATATCTAGATGTATAAAATGATACAGTCATTAATACTATTTAAAATTGGGATGATATATTATAATTATAATAATTATTATAATTATAATAATAATAACAAAGATTTTCCGAAGGAAAGATATAACACTTTAAGTAAGTTACGTAAGTTACGCAAAATCGTGTAATTCGAATTTGTATACAAAATACCCTGGTGCCACCTATAGCGGGTTACTTTTAGGAACTATGCGTTGTTTATAATGTAAATTCGTATTTAACTATACACTTTTAAAATGTTAAATAATATGCTTTAAATTAATATTTATATGATGAAAACTAAGTGTTCATTACTAATATATAACAAACAAATATGATATGTATGTTTTAAATGCTATAACTTATATAGCCTATAAGTATATATTTAGTGAGTAAAAGCTAATTTATATTGCATGTAATTTAATAGAGCAATGAAAACATTGTTGTATGCAAACAGAGCCGAACCTAAATCTATGTCAGTGATTTCGATACTACTGCTAGCAGCTGTTGGGGCTATTACTAAATTACGTTGCATGTATAGGGAGTGTTATATCTTTGCTTCGCAAAATCTTTGATAATAATATTATAATAATATATAATAATAGTTATTATTATATAATAATATAATTATATTTATATAATTATAATTATATATATAATAATAATTATAATAATTTAAAATTATTTATTTAAAAAATAAATTAAACAATTTGTAATGTACAATTTTTTATTGTTTATTAAATAAAGTGATGTTGTTTATTAAATTAAATTATAATAATTATTATTTTTATTATTATTAACTAATTATAATTATTATTTTTGTTATTATTATTATTATTTATATTAATATTATTTTTAATATATTTTTTTTATCTCCATTAATTTATTGAACTATAATTAAAATGTATAGCAGTCGTGGCCGAGTGGTTAAGGCGATAGACTTGAAATCTATTGGGCTCTGCCCGCGCAGGTTCGAACCCTGCCGACTGCGAATTTTTTTTATAATTTTTTTTAATTCATGTACTCATTATATATAAAACACAAAAAATCATTATTTATACACATAAAATATTTATAGAAATGAAATATTTCACATTAATAAGAGATTATTACTAATAACCCTAAGGCTAATAACTTATTACCAACCACAGCAGTATTATATTTTCAATAATTATAATTCATCAATAAGGTGAATTAATATTGAAATTTATAAATGGGCATATGTATAGGCATGGTTATATCGGGAATGTCTTCCTGGTTATATATACATATGTGGTGATATTTGTACTAATTGATTATATAACCATTTCTTTTTTATTATAAATTTTTTAAAGAAAAACTAAATAAACTATAGTTGAATATATTAAATTAATTCATCCTTTGTTAATAATTGTAAAGTAATTTTATAATATAAATCCGTAAACTATTCTTTATAAAACTAAACATACTATGTATTGCATATGGTATATATATGTAATACATAGTATGTATAGTTTTATAAAACTATAAGGGTGCGTTTTTTGTAACGTACCACAGTACCACCTGTATGCTTATACATGTAAACTCAAGTGGGACTGTGGTACTACTTTTTAAACGTCCCATACCACAGTACCACAGTACCATCCTCGATATAGATATAGGGAGCGTTTATTTATATTGATGTTTCCAATGAACCATCTGAAACGCCCGCGAATTTAACTTAAGTGGTACTGTGGGACTGTGGTACGTTGGTATGTTACAAAAAACACACCGACGTACCACAGTCCCACATGTATGCTTATACATGTAAACTCAAGTGGGACTGTGGTACGTTGAGATATTTCGTATGTTTTATAACATACCACAGTCCCAAAGTACCACAGTACCACAGTCCCACAGTACCACTTGATTTTACATGTATAAGCATACAGGTGGTACTGTGGTACATTACGAAAAACGATTGCTAACTTGATACTGTGGTACGTTACAAAAAACGCACCCTAAGTCTATATCATCGATATAAAGAAAGTGGATAAGCAATTGAATGTAGTGTATGGCACTATCCGCTACGGGAGCTGCAGTCGAAACCCACTATCTGGCCCACTACTTTTTATTTATAATAATATTTATTTATACATATATATATATTGATAATTACTACCAATTTTAATGTACTATCTAAACTAAAAATAAAATTATATATTTAAAATACATAATATCAACATTCCTCATAATTTTGTGTATTTAAAATGAAGATATAATACTATTGTATTGATTTTATTGATATTTATAATTTAAATCCATTTATATAGATAGAAGTCACTTTAATCTATTTCGACGAAAAGCCTACTGTTTTAATATTTGACATATATAATATGACTAATATGCAATCAAAATCACTGATACCATTTTGTTAATTTATCGATAAAAGTGTTATTCACGTGTCTATCTTTTACATGCATTGCGTGCGTCAATTGCTTATCCACTTTCTTTATATCGATGGTCTATATATGTCTATATATTTTATATCAATATTATAATTTTATAATATAAAGTTTATATATGTATACTTTTATTGGCTCACTTGGGATGTAATGCAGCTAATAAAACTTGGAATATCAAAACTAAACCAAACCAAACTAAACCAGTGAAACTAACTCAAACCCAACTTATAATCTATATTAATTACCATATATTATATACTATATACTATATATAATATATATATAATATATATATATATATATATTCCTATAGTTTATATTAGTAGTACCTATAGGTATATATAATACTATAGTATTATATATATACCAAAGATTTTCCGAAGGAAAGATATAACACTTACGCGAAATCGTGTAATTCGAATTTGTATACAAAATACCCTGGTGCCACCTATAGCGGGTTACTTTTAGGAACTATGCGTTGTTTATAATGTAAATTCGTATTTAACTATACACTTTTAAAATGTTAAATAATATGCTTTAAATTAATATTTATATGATGAAAACTAAGTGATCATTACTAATATATAACAAACAAATATGATATGTATGTTTTAAATGCTATAAGTATATATTTAGTGAGTAAAAGCTAATTTATATTGCATGTAATTTAATACAGCAATGAAAACATTGTTGTATGCAAACAGAGCCGAACCTAAATCTATTTCAGTGATTTCGATACTACTGCTAGCAGCGGTTAGGGATATTACTAAATTACGTTGCATGCATAGGGAGTGTTATATCTTTGTGTATACTATAGTACATATGTATAGGTAATGTATTTATAGAATACATTTATATATATATATTAATAAAATCAATTAGTAGATTTAATTCAATTTAATTTATGATATACATATCCTGGATAAATATTACTATGGTTATATAATCAAAGTGAGTCTACATCAACAAAGATTTTGCGAAGCAAAGATGGTTCACTCCCTATCTAAGCTATGTAATTATTTTAATATAGTTCTTACACCAACCACTAGATGGATACACATGTATTACTTTAAGTTACATTTTATATTATTAATTCATAAGGTAATTAAACTAATTATCAGACTAATATACTTTTAATATTATAATATATATGTGAATTATATTTTAAAATATATATTTTAAAATTACTATATTTTCACAGTATTGAAAGTTTACATGTAAATAACAATGACTAAGTACATCTACTTTTGACCTATAAAAATTCCGTAACATTTTTATGATTTATATATTTTTGATATCTCCAAATAAATTTTTGCGGAACACTTACTATTCGATATATATCGAATTTTCATACATATTTTAATTTAAGATTATATTAGGGTATTATTTTTGAATTTACATGTAAACAGAAACGAATCCAAAAATAGATTTTAGTTCTTTCCCCACATCGCATTTGAGCTAGTGTCGTTTTTATTTCAATAAATCGGTCTAGTGAACCATCTTTCCTTCGGATAATCTTTGACATCAATAATATACAATCACTCAATCAATCATTATCCTAAAAACATAAACACACCTCCACATCTTACCAGTACTGATGCCGTTGGTTACTAATACCCCATTAAGATTATCATTTACATTATACTACTACTACTACTACTACTACTACTACTACTACTACTACTACTACTACTACTACTACTACTACTACTACTACTACTACTACTACTACTACTACTACTACTACTACTACTACTACTACTACTACTACTACTACTACTACTACTACTACTACTACTACTACTACTACTACTACTACTACTACTACTACTACTACTACTACTACTACTACTACTACTACTACTACTACTACTACTACTACTACTACTACTACTACTACTACTACTACTATAGGGCAATAGAGATAGCAATGTCAACATTTGAAGGCAGAGTGTCAGTAGACTACATATTCGGACGGCCAGGTCAAACTAGTGAAAAGCTCGCAGATGAACTTAAACACGTTAGCAATGCATGATCACTGCAGTGGTAGGCGATGGTAGTCTTTCATTCTAAATATTATATACTCGATTATGTCGATATTGCAACTGAGTATTTAAATATATATATTGTTTTTATTTACGCATATCTCTTATTGGCGATGCAGTTATTTTTAAGTATTCAAAATGATAATAAAATCCTATTTATTATTATAATTACTGTATTCATTCTACTACCTAACATTATATAAATTGGTAAAAAGATCACAATCTGGATCGCCGAGCACAAATAAACATATAGGAATAGTAAAGAGACAAATATAAATAATATTTTGCATTTAGTATATATAATTACAACATACGTATTTAGTTAAATAAGAACAAACATATCACAATTTTAATTTATTTTGCTTAGAATTATTTATATGCTTTGCAATACTAAACATCCTGTCTACTGGAGCAGATGATGGTAATATTTAATTCTATAATTATTCAATATATCAATATTAGTAGAATGGTTATATAGGTTATAGTAGCTATCTACATCAACACGTTGGGCATTCCACTAAAGACTAAACTGAAACTAGAGATTAATTATTTTACATTGTACAAACTATAATATATATATATATATAGTGAATTTACTTATTGTCGCTACGATTGTATCATTATATCATTAAAAGTGATCATAAAAGTATCGTTTATAAATAAAGTATCGTGATCGTTAGAATTTGAATCGGCGGTTAAAAGATCTGTATCAGAGATCATGATTAAAAGGATATATGCCCATCACTGTATATATTTATATATATATATATATATATATATATATATGTATATTTAATATATTATATATATATTATATATAATATATATTTAATATATATATATATATTCGATATCTTTAATTTGATATAAATATATAATATATAATTCAAAGTGAATATCATATTATACTAGTATATATTAATTAATCTATATATATATATATATATATATATATATAATACGGCCTACAATGACATTAACACATGATCCCATTACGACAGTTGACCTCTATATGTGACGATCACGTATCCTTGTATCAGTTGACCTTGGAGCGGGGCACCAAGCTCTTCAAACAAGTCATGGACCGTAAGCTTGTAGGTATCCTAGCTATTCCTCATGCCCCTCCCTTCTCTTTAACGCCTCCCTCCGCCCGGCCTTCTCTTTAACGCCAAGTTCCACCGCCCTTCCTTTATTATATTAAATTAAGGTGTGCTTTTTAGCACGGAAAGTTATAAAGATGATCACTCTACTGTTGTGTCTACGCGATGTATCAACAGATTGTCCACCTGACCATCTGGCCAACTGGCCACCTGTCCTGCTACCTAATCACACCCTCAGAGCATAACTCTGCTTATATTGCTTGCCCTCGACACATCTGTATAGTCCCCCCGCCCCGCCCCTGTACACACTAGTATCAACTTGATACTATTAACTAGCTTTGTTTACTAGTGGTACTTATTCGGTAAACATTTAGGTAATGCCAGTTGCAGACAAAATGGCGGATTTCTACGAGTCGGCCGTCGATGTTAGTATATCTATCGGCAGTGGTCAAATATTAGTATAGCTATTGTCAGTGTACAAATATTAGCATAGCTATTGTGGCAGCACGTAATATAATAGAATACTTAACCCATTATATTCACATTATACAAAGTGTTATGATCCTTATTACATACTATAATAGTATTAGTTAGTATTACTAACCAAGTGTACATTTTATCTATTTTATTATTACTCAATAATTTGCCCTATACTTAAGAACGAATATCAAATAAAAATATTAATATCACCTACATATTTAATTTGATTGCAAACTATTTAACGATTTCGTCTAATAAACATTTATCACCTATTTATAATCGTAATGATACCGAGGTTATAATATCATATTTATTGTCGGTGGATGACTGATATCTATAATATTACTTTCGAGGTCTTCTAAATTATTATAAATAGTAAAATTAATTTTATAAATAGGTAGGTGAACATGTATGATAATAAACATTGTTATTTTATGAATAAATAAATGATAAAACTGAGAACCTATAGCTTAAATAATAGTCAAGTTTGCACATGATACCACTGACCTCTAATACTATGCTTCAGATTCTTGAAGACCGCGGCTTCAAGAGGTACGAAGTGTCCAATTTCTCGCGTTCGGTAAGTCATGTGATATAACTCTGACTCATCATTACCATCACTGTAAATATCATCCCCGTCATCAATACCACTATCACTATCACAACCACCGTTATCACCATCAATACCACTACCATTATCACCGCTACTACTACTACTACTACTACTACTACTACTACTACTACTACTACTACTACTACTACTACTACTACTACTACTACTACTACTACTACTACTACTACTACTACTACTACTACTACTACTACTACTACTACTACTACTACTACTACTACTACTACTACTACTACTACTACCCACACTATCACTAATACCACAACTACTAACGCCCCCTATAGGCTAGATCGCGCAGTGAACATAATCAAGCGTACTGGGACGGCACCCAGTACATAGGCATAGGTCCAGGTTTACTTCAACGTGTTATACCCTACTAACCTTAACCCCTACACTACACTATTCTATCGCTAACCCCATATAGACCTAACCCTACGTTAAGCCTTTATTAAGGTGGTATCCCACTATAAGTATTTCCGGAAATAATGTCCGGAAATGTTTGCTAGAAGTGATTTTCTAGCAAGTTGTAGTGTGATACCTCGTTACTTTCCGGCAACTTGCCGGAAATAACTTTAAAGGGGATATCCCACTACAACTTGATAGAAAATCGCATTAAGGTTACTATATTTCCGGCAAGTTACCGCAAATACTGGTAGTGTGATGGGACCCCCTTAACTCGTTAACTACGCTATAGAAGTACTACCGGTACGAGTTATTTATCACTAATCACTACCCATCTACGATTACGTTTATAATTAATATCACCCATTCATTGTAATTAGTATTGAATATATGATATAAGTAAGGATGCAATTAGCACACGGCCAATCGTCGCGATGTATCGACAGTCAGTTTGTATCGACACACTGTCCTTCACCTGTTCTTCACTATGGACAGTCTAAACCAGTTACGCTACGCCATACCAGATAACAAAGCGCCCGTATCATACGTCGCGTTTAGTCATCAATAATGACTCATCGTTAAATCTAAATATAGATTATCAACGTCGTGTATCCGCTATAGAATATAGCTGAAAATGAGAAGAAAATAATTAATTTAAAATTTATAAATATAATACATACGTAAGTGTTCGCGTTACAAATGCTACGCACTCGACTATCTATCGGCGTCGTACACAAATCATACCCTAAAGGGGGTCACATCCCACTACCAGTATTTCATGGAAATCATGTCCGGAAATGTTTTCTAGAAAGTGATTTTCTAGCAAGTTGTAGCGGGATACCCCTTTAAAGTTACTATATCGATGACAAGTTGCCGGAAAGTAAGGGGGTATCGCACTACAATAGTTAAACAACTTATAGTGGTATACCCCCAGTGTTCGTGGATATTCTCTTTACTTCGTTAAAACTTGTAGTTAACTCGCTAGAAAATCACTGTTTAACAAACATTACCGGACATTATTTCCATGAAATACTGGCAGTGACTGGTAGTGACCCCCTTAAGAATAGCGCTATAGTTGCATGATAGACTAT
The DNA here is from genome assembly GCA_964019155.1 of Osedax fenrisi. Classification (NCBI taxonomy): domain Eukaryota; kingdom Metazoa; phylum Annelida; class Polychaeta; order Sabellida; family Siboglinidae; genus Osedax; species Osedax fenrisi. The sequence goes on from OZ025242.1 coordinate 28,117,628, forward strand.
CGTTGCGTGATAGGCTATAGTTACCCGTGCGATGCGCATCGCAGGTGCCCACAGTCGTTTCTCTACAGCCGACGGTACAGTGCAGGCTTTACGTAGGACCCGCCGTATTCAGACTCTAGAACCGCGACCATGGCTACTAGAGGTCGAACGTAGAGGTCACGGTACCAGACTCTCAGAAGACATGCAACACAAGGAGATGTTAGCCACGTGTGTGTGAGTGATATGCTAATTGCCTATTTAAATATACTAATTGTATATATATATGTATAATATGCAAATATCTATATATGTATATACATATATATATATATATATATATATTTAGATATAATATATTGATATTATTTATAAATCATAATTAAATAAATACAAATCAATATATCAGTATTCAGTGAATGCTTGATCAGCACAGTTTTAAGCTAAAAACTGTGCTGATAATATAGTCTCTGACCATCGGTCATCTAACACCATTGACCGTTCACTCTCTCATACATACTCACTATCTCATACACTCACTCTATCATACACACACACATACTAGCATACATACTCACACTCTCACTCTCTCATACATACTATCACACTCACTCTCACTCTCACACACACACTCTCTCATACATACTATCACTCACTCTCACTCTCACACACACACTATCTCATACACACTGACACTCACCAACACTCAGAATGCAAGAGATTCTCATGCTAGGTCTCAGAACCACGCAGGGCATACGGTCTCAGGTTAGGCCCGGTACGCTGGTAGGCTAGTGATGGAGAGGAGGGCGAGTGTGTGTGTGTGAAGGCGAGTGTGTGTGTGTGAAGGCGAGTGTTATCGCTAACGAAGTGTAGGCTTATCTCTACAGCTTACGACGCACACACACACGCGCGCGCTTGTCAATCATGATGATGATGATTTTATTTAAACACTAATTCAATTATAAAATTCTTATAGCGCGACAATAATATATAAAAAACAATAAATAAATGTAATATTTAGTACAGACAGGTGTATGTTCACTCGAACGAAGTAACTTTAACTCCCGAAACTCTAGTAATATTCCAAGAGAGCTTTTAAAAATGACGGTCCCACTCTATGGAATTCCCTTCCTACTACCATCCGTTCTACTATATCCCACAAAAGATTTATTATTCAAAATAGTGGTGAATATTCACAAATGTGGCTGCCTCGGTTATATGAACTGACACTAACTATGTAGATGTGCAAAATGATGATTGCTTTATTCAAACTACCTGTGTGGCCCAGTTGGCTAAAGCGACGGGCACACAGGTAATAGGACGCGGGTTCCAGACTAATAAAATATCTTAATAATATGCAGAAATTATCATGTATATAATTGGGTATACAAAATGATTACATCTAGTTAAAACCATGTATGCCTTAACATGAGAGCGGCTTCGAAGTGACATTAGATCCATATGGTTATAAGTGAAAATTTATCTGAGTTCCTGGATGGGATGAAAGGACTATACCAAAATAATAAATACAATAACCATAACAATAACATTAACACATATAAATTTCATTTATAATGAAATCTATACTATTATATAGATATAGTTTTATTGATCTTTATTTTAACAAATATAGTCAAAAGTATAAAATATTTAACATACGCACAGTCGATATCTATACTTATACGTAGATATAATATGTTCGCCGTTTATTTATTTTAATCATTATATTCATACGCTTAGTAATCTCTACTTACTTTGAACCCCCGCGAGCCTATATAATATTAACGAAAACTTCACGTTTACAGAGATGGAAGGTGTTTTCTAAGGGAGAAAGTTTGGAGGACATTTTCGCCGATAAGTTAATGTTTAAAACTCTGGCTATGAACGACTTCATCGAATTGGATAATAGGTTTGTTACACAATCATACCATTACGTAATCGTCGTATTACATAACCGCTGTCACCGAATTCTTAAGGTCTAATTCCGAATTCTTGAGGCCAAACTTGAGAATTTTTACTCGAAATTCGCGTATTTTCGCAACTATTCTAAATATCCAATATACTTGATCTATTAAAACAGCGATTATTCTCGTTATATTTTAGTATACCACTGCAGTGTTAACATTATAACTAATATCACCCTTAAGTATATTATTTAATGATTATCTATACGCGCTATTCCGACCCATCAGCAATTTCATTATATTTCAATATACCTCTGCCAATAAATTAAATAGCATACGAATATATTAGAATAATTATATCAATGTATTATATAACTTATATTACGGGATCGTAATAATTATATTACTGGATTAATATCACTACATTAAATTAAGTACATTTCTAAATTAGATTCATCGTATTAATTTATTATATTAATCACACTACTACGTGATATTAAGTTTATAAATACTATTATACTCTATGCGGCCATTCGCCTGATTACGTAAGCAAACCCATGCATTACGCACACAGAGGTATGAGAGCTACGCACAAGGGCATGAAACTCATCGATGCCTTCCTTCCCGACCTCCTCAATATCATGGACATGCATTTCGAGCTGAAGTAACCTTGACCTTACCATTGACCTTTTATTCGACCTCAGTATTCGATACATCGATCAAAAATATAGATTTATGAAATAAAATGATAATAAATAACAGATTATATTTGTTATTCTTCTGATTATACGTTATATATTTGTATAGCCATAATACAATAGTCCATATATATATATATAAATAATCTACAGCTACACTAACTACAATAATAGTGATGGTATGCATATTATTAAATAACATTTGTGATATTCATATTATTGACCTCAAATATGTGTGGTTGAGTTTATGTGTGTACGTGATAGCATACTATCACTACCTACCAATCAGTATGTAGTGCATTACTATCACTATAGTGGTATATCTTTAAGCAGGCGACAGCATAGAAAAGATAATTATCTTCATCTGAAGCCTTTTAGAGGAAACAATAATATAATGAATTTAATAATTCACATGATATATATATATATACAACTTTCTTCTAATAAATATTATTATTATTATTATTATTATTATTATCTACCAGGTCAGACATCGGGTGCTGCTTTCTCCACCGTGATTATAGCTATAATACTAAATATTATCTAGATAGTATTTAGTAGATTATAGTACAGTGATTACTAATGTAACCATCATATGTTAAGGGTGGTGGATACTAGTGATGTAATTGATGCCGGGCCGAGACTTTCATTTTCGGAATAAAAAATGAGCCTGAGCCGAGCCGAGACTTTAACCAAACGAGCCCGAGTCGAGTTGTGACTTTAGGTAATTGAGACTGAAACTGCATCGATGCCCTAGATTTGAGCGGCATCATTTACATCATTACTGGATACCATCGCCGCCTACCTATCATCGTTGTTGGGCTAGGTTACTATCGCCACCTACAAGCCGAGTGTGTGTGTGTGATACTTGTTCACCGCCTGCCGTGATACTATTGGCTATGAACGTCAGCACCACGTCAACAGCACCAGCATGCCTACATAACTGTTACTAGTACGCACCTTCGTCCGATGATATTCAGTGGATTCGGCTATAAATAGAATATTGGCTATACATAGAATAGAAGCTATACATAGAATAGTTTCTATAAATAGAATATTGGATATAAATAGAATAATAGTAATAAATAAACTATGCTATAAATACACTAGGAAATATATAGAATAATATTAGTTAATAGGCTAGGCCACACATGAAATAATATATAATTGTATGCAATGTCTATGTGTAAAGATAATATATTATCAAGTGAGATTCTAGATGTTGCGTAAATTTATACTGAATATCAAAAAAAATCCCTCCCGATACGAATAATACACAATGTTATGTATGGAATTTCTGCTTACATTAGTGAAACGTTCGGTATTTGTATTGATGTCACTGGAATAAGGCTTTCTTGCACACCAGCATGTACTTATGACATGTGTAATTTTAATGATTACCAATATAATCTCACTATTTTTCTATACACTACCTTGTATATTATATATCGCTCTCTATAATTTATTATGTCCGTAAAAATATATTAATTTATTTTTATTAAATAAATAAATATATCTAATTTATTTAATTCATTATAATTATTTGTAATTTAAGATTTTAATATGTATATACAAACATATGTTAGCATCTAGTATATAGACGTGATCCGAATAGTGAGCCACACACTCATCACATATAACATTCTATTTATACCTTTTATAAGAAACTCACGAAAGAATGAATGAACTCAGTTAATAGACAATTGTCTAAGGAGGATCATTGAAAACTATAAGTAGCTATATTAAATCGATACCTCCATAGTATATGGATATAATAGCTTATAAGGACTTTAGCCTATAGCCTATAGGGGCTTTAGGACAGTTATACAATAATAACAAAATTATTAAAATGTATACATTATATTATATTATACATTATATTATAATAAAATATAAAATGACCCAAATGGTATAATATAAAAAAATGTAAAACATTAACCCATTAATTAAAGGCATTAATTAACGACGATTAAATATTAAACATTATTAAAATGATAACATATAAAACAACATATTCAAATATATAGGAATAATATGATAGTAAACAAAATAAATGTTAGAATAATAAAAAGAAAATCAATATTAGGATAATAATGTGTTGGTATACCATTATTGATTGTCCATGTACTGCAGTACTATCTTTATGTTATAGTTACTATCATTACTATAATAGTAATATATAAATATAACATATTGCTTCTACTTAAAATTAAACGATTTTTCTTAAACTATATAAGAGATTTAAATCTATTATATATGTATCCATAATATATGTATAATATCAAGTCCTCATATAACCTCGAGGTTATATGAGGTCTTGATAATATTCACATTATAATTAAGTAAATTATAATTTAGAATAAATATGAAAAAAACTAAAATTTGTAAAACAAATTAATTTATAAGACCATATAATTATTATAATAATAGTTTTCTCATCGTTGCCTACTTAGTATAATACTATTATACACCTACTATTTCTACTTGACATTAAACAGGCTGCAGCCTTACATGTAAGGAACTATATTTATATCATATGTATTTACACTATATATATATATATATATATATATATTTATATATATATATATATATTTGCATATACATATCCTATACGATATATCATAAGCTAGGACATATTTAATCAAGTCCTTTTATACTTTTATTTATTTTAACATACTCACATTGAAGGGCTTCCCAGCAAACATTAACAGCTTCATAACAGACTCATAACAACATAACATCCTCATAACAGCCTTAAAACAGCATATTCTAAAATTACAGCCTCATATCTGCTTCATAACAGGATCTTATGAAAAAAAACAGCCTAATATCAGACTCATAACAGCATTATGGTAATATCCTCATAACAGCCTACATAAATTCTATAAAACAGCCTCATAACAGACTCATAACAGCATTATGATAATATCCTCATAAATTATATATAAAACAGCCTAATATCAGACTCATAACAGCATTATGATAATATCCTCATAACAGCCTACATAAATTCTATAAAAACATCCTCATAACAGACTCATAACAGCATTATGATAATATCCTCATAAATTATATATAAAACAGCCTCATAACAGACTCATAACAGTAATATGATAATATCCTCATAACAGTCTACATAAATTCTATAAAAACAGCTTCATAACAGACTCATAACAGAATTATGATAATATCCTCATAAATTATATAAAAACAGCCTCATAACAGACTCACAATAGCATTATGGTAATATCCTCATAATAGCCTACATTAATTCTATAAAATCAGCCTCATAACAGACTCATAACAGAATTATGGTAATATCCTCATAAATTATATAAAAACAGCTTCATAACAGACTCATAACAGCAATATGATAATATCCTTATAATAGCCTACATAAATTATATAAAAAAACAGCCTCATAACAGAATCATAACAGCATTATGATAATATCCTCATAATAACCTACATACATTTCATAAAAACAGTCGGGTAAGGCTATATCACAGAACTAGAGAGAAATTTCAGAAATTTCTCTCTAGCTATATGGGCTATATACATATATTTTTAAACTATAAACTATAAATCTATGGATATATATATATATATATATATATATATATATATATATATATATATATATATATATGGATAGAATAAAGATGTGTTTCACCATAGATTTATAGTTTACAATGTAAAATACAGATCTATGCATTTAAATAATTCTGTTTGTATACTGTATTCTATAATATACAAAGATTATAATCAAAGATAATTACCAAAAATATAATTTAAAATTTAAATTGTAATATAAAGTTTTCCTATATCATTTAATTCAATTTATAAGACAATAAAGTGGCTCAACAAAATAGTAAGTAGACATAATATTATATTATATATTAATATAATTGTATATATATATACCGTTGTAGCTATATATTAGTTTAGTATTTAAGTTATTTAAATAATAAATTTATTTATAATTATTAAAAGTTTCAACACGAAACCAAACGTTTTAATAATAATTATGATAAAATAAAGTGTATTATCATAATTAAATAACTCATAGAATATATATATACAATATATTTTTAACTAAATTATTTAGTAAATACAATTAAAATAATTATTATTTTATGAAGGATATTAATAATTAATATCCTAAATATCTTAAATATGGTAGCCAGTAACCTCGTACGAGGTAATCTCGTACGAGTAATTTCGTACGACTTGTTAAATTTAATTTATTTCATAATAATACAGTTTTTATACAATCATTATATATAATAACTTATTATATATTCAATATAATATTGATATCATATATTATATTATATATATTCGTATAAGAACTGTATAATTATGAAATAAATTAAATTTAATAAGTCGTACGAGATTACTAAATAAGTCGTACGAAATTACCTCGTACGGGATTACCTCGTACGAGATTACTGCATTCCTAAATATCCTTAATATTATTAATTTAATAATTAAATATCGTATTATTATAATAATTATAATAATTTATATAATAATTATAATAATAATTATAATAATAATTATAATTAATTATAATAATCATAATAATTATTATAAATTATAATATAATTATTATAATACAATATTTTAAGGTAGCCAGTAACCTCATACCTCGTACGAGTAATTTCGCACGACTTGTTAAATGTAATTTATTTCATAATAATACAGTTTGTATACGATTATATATAATAACTTAGTATATATTGATATCATATATTGTATTATATTATTGTATTATCTATATTCGTATAAGAACTGTATAATTATGAAATAAATTAAATTTAATAAGTCGTACGAGATTACTAAATAAGTCGTACGAAATTACCTCGTACGGGATTACCTCGTAAGAGATTACTGTCATTCCTAAGAGTTATTTAATTTTGATAAAAAATACTTTATTTTATCATAATTATTATTAAAACATTCGGTTTCATGTTGAAACCTGGGTTGAAACTTTTAACATTATGATAATGTTACATTACATTTAATTATAATATTCAAGTAGTACTATAGTATAGTCAATATTTTATTTTATTTATGTTCATGTGATTATTTATAATACACTTAATTACGTTATACATGAATAACTTGTGTTATCAGAGTTGTAGAAGTATATATTTAAAATTAGAATCGCGTAAGAGCTTTAAATAACGAATTAGACAGTTCTAAATAGATCACTAAATTGCGTATACATTTTATATGTTCATAAATATTATTCCTAAATTATTATTTTATATATATTATATGATATAATTATTATAATAATATAATATTATATTATATTATATTAAAATTTAATAATTAAATATATTTAATAGTATAAATATATATTCTAGTAATTTGTTTATTATATTGTATTCATTATAGTATACTTATGATTAGTATAATGATTATACCTACTATATTTATAAATATATATATATTTACACTATCAAAGTTACTTTGAAAGTATAATAATTATGAATATATAAAATCTATTTAAAACCGTAACTTTTTTATTTAGAACTCTCACGCGATTCTATTTTTAATATTTACGATTATAACTAGGATACCATTTATAATTGATTACTTTTTTTAAATATTAATATTAATTAACCTATATTATATACTATATAATATGTAAGGTAATCAGTGATCACGTGTGGAGTGTTTTAATTTGGTTTTATAATTTTGTGTCCAATATCAATTCTTCTATTTATAAATAATTATTTAAATTAACATTGTGCAAGATCACCAATATTGACGATATCACGATCACTTCGTACGAGATCATTGGAATCTATATGTAATACACTAATAAATTATATAGTGATTATATAATATAGTATTATATTACTATAGATAATATATATATTTTATTATCTAATAGACTATCTATAGATATATATATATATTTTATAATTTATTTATAATTTTAAGTACAATATTAAATATTAAATATGTTTATATATTTTAGCATACATATTTGTGCTAAAATCCTATTTTTAATCTCCTATATTATATAGGTATAATTACTTTTGTGATATATTCATATGATGTAGTATTTAAATTTATATTACCAACTAAATATTTGTGTTTTACATTCAGTACATTCATATTACACAATGCATATTCTTATGATGCTGTTTATATTAAATATAGTATATTTGATATTTATTCTAGCAAGATAGCCTATGATTTAAAAGTGTTGATGATGTGGGTATGACTATGTTTATGGCTAGAACTAGTATATTGGTAGTGATTTTATTATCTTATAAATTACTTATTCAATAATAAAATAATGTATTTAGCTATCTTATTTTTTATTGATAGCTTGACTTATGGATACTACAGATTATAACCAGAGCTAATCATATATCAAACATTTTAAACTATTATGCAAACCTATTAATTTTTATTAAATATATAAGTTTACTTATAATCTTATTTATATATATTATACATTCATCTATATTACAACAGCAGTCCTTGATTATCATTGACATGACACCTTCAAGATGAACAAGAGCAGTCCATATAATTTCGCCTTCGAGATAACAAATACGTTAGAAAATATTATTACTTTATACTTATGACTATTTCTACTTTATATTTGTCGTATATAGATATATTTGCTTACAAAAATAAATCATTCAACAGCAGTCCATGATATTCTGTGACATAACACCTTCGATATTAATGCTGAAGCCCATGTTCGCCTTCTATGATACCAGCTTAGAGATGACAATATCTTTCTGTAACCTTTCTAGTTCGAGATAACAATAACGTTAGCAAATATTTATACTTTCAACTATATATTTGATTAAATATAAACTCAATTCATCAACAGCAGTTCATGATATTTAGTGCTGTGTCGCCTTCAAGATGACAATAGTATTCAGTGATAATCAATGACATGGTACCTTAGAGATAACACTAGCAGTCTGTGACGCCTTCACGATGACTATAAAATCTAAGTGAAGCCTTCATTAGATGCTGACTGATCAAGCTAGTAGCATTATTATATATGCAATCTTATATTATATTATGTATTTAATAGATCGTATAATAAATATTCTGCCTGAAGGAATGTAATGAGACAATTTAGTCATGCCAACTTTTATATTGGGACATTATATTGTAATTTAATCTTATAAATTACTAATATTGTAGGTAAAATTTTGTATTTAGTTATCATATTTTATTGCCAAGCTTGACGTATGTTTCTTTATAGACATTTATATGTATATATAAGTGGATATAGGTTGTTAGCAACGGAACACGTATTTTGAAATCAACGGCTAAAATGCACACTGTGCATTGTACAGTCAACAAGATTAAACGTTATAAGTCATAATGTTTTAATACATAAAATATATCTTCCTCATATAAGCTAGAATGTAAGTGTCATTTAGTAAGTAAAGAAGTGGTCATATTTTCATAGGTTATGATTCATTTGTATATATTGTTGTTATTTTATTATCTTCAAAGCCACTCTCATGCTAATACAATAAAATTATAATGAGAGCTAATACATATAAATATATATCAAAAACTATACACAAACCTATTACTTTATATTACATATATAAGTTTACTTATAACCTTATTTATATATATATTATATATCCATTTAGATGACAACAGCAGCCCATGATTATCATTGACTTGCTTTTTCAAGATGAACAACAGCAGTCCATATACTTTCACCTTCGAGATAACAACTATGTTAGCAAATATTTATACTTGCGACTATATCAACTATATATTTACTTAAATAAAAATCACTCAGTCCACATCTGAATGGGTCGGCTTCGAGATAACTACATCAGTCCATGATAATCATTGACATGGAGCCTTAGATATAAAAATAGCAGTCGTTGTTTCCTTTTTGATTATCATGGAATCTCCGTGAAGCCCTCTTAGATACATGCTAGTAGCATGATTCAATATGCAACCTTATATTATATTGTGTATTTAATAGATCGTGGAATAAATATTCTGCGTGGAATAGGAATATAATGTGAAAATGTAGTCATGCCGACTTTTACAATGGGACATTATAATGTCGGTCGACGCTACATGCGTTCAGATGTGTTTAACGTTGCTCAGCTATGCTGGAGGTAATTATTATTACATTATTTGCCACTTAGTATATGTTATATTATATATGTTTTATACAACACCCCATTATGTAAACGCAATTAATGGGCTATTCATATTGTATGTCGAACTATATATCGGACAACTATTATATAATATGTTTACTGTCTCACGATATATAGTTTGACGCACGCATTAAGTGTGTCGCGTACTGCGTGCACCTAAGGAATACGTGTTCCTGATTGGTCCATGTAATTACTTCGCCACGCGATGCATTGAACTTGAATGGCACTTGTAGGGCGCCCCTAAAACATCGCAGATGCACTGCCCGCTTTCTTAATAAATATGACCAATACCTAAACCAGCTTATTCATTAAACCTAATAATATTCTTAACAACTTAACAATATATAATTAGAAAGGTTTTTTAAATGTATCTAATTAGGTTATAAAGGTTATAATCTGGTTAGTGTTATTAAGTAGTGTATTTGTTTTCCCCCAAATAAAGTGTAAAACCGTATATTGAGTTGTACTCCTCATTTGGCCTAAAAGTATACATTTCTAAATACTTTAATAATATATTATCATATAATATCCTCATAAATGCATAATATAACAGCCTAAGTACAGCCTTATAACATTATCATATAATACCCTTATAACAGCTTAACTACAGCCTCATAAAATCATCATATAATAGCTAATTTACAGCCTCATAACATCATCATATAACAGTCTAATAACTGCCTAATATAACATCCAATTTACAGCTTCATAACATCATCATATAACAGCCTAATAACTGCCTAATATAACAGCTAATTTACAGCCTCATAACATCATCATATAGCAGTCTAATAACTGCCTAATATAACAGCCAATTTACAGCTTCATAACATCATCATATAACAGCCTAATAACTGCCTAATATAACAGCCTAATAACTGCTTCATATAACAGCTTAATTACTGCCTCATAACATCATCATATAACAGCCTAATATAACAGCCTAATTACTGCCTCATAACTTCATCATATAACAGCCTAATAACTGCTTCATATAACAGCCTAATTACTGCCTCATAACATCATCATATAACAGCCTAATATAAAAGCCTAATTACTGCCTCATAACATCATCATATAACAGCCTAATAACTGCTTCATATAACAGCCTAATTACTGCCTCATAATATCCTCACAACAGCCTCATAACATCCTCATAACTGCATCATATAACAGCCTCATATAACAGCATCTGTCTACACATTAGGCTGTTTTTTATGAGGCTGTTATGAGGATGTTATGAGGCTGTTAATGTTTGCTGGGTTTACATTCAAATAAAGGTGTTTTCAGCACATTTGTGGACTAAAAGATTTATAAAATAATAATTAGTGTACAATTATTCATTCAAATTAAGTATTATTTAAATTAAATATTGTTTGTAACATATTAAATATGATATTTATATGTAGTTTATTTATTTTTAAGAATAATAACTTATATAAATTAATAATTAGTGTACAATTATATATAGGTAATCAAATTTTAGTATCGGTCATATCAAATTCTTTATCAGGCGAATCGACCAAGAAATCGAGCGAGTCGACCATCGATATAAAGAAATATTTTTTCTTTATATCGATGGAGTCGACTTATATATCGGGCCCATAGATTTATAGTTTACAATAATGTAAACTATAAATCTATGATCGGGCCACTCGACTTATTTTTTTTCGGGCGAGTCGACTCGCTACCTTCTATCAAGGACATCTAGTCCTTGCTTCTATTTCATTATGACCCTTGACCGAATAATTGTCAATACCCGGGTCAATACAAGGAAAACAAAGGTACTTCGCAAAATCATTGCCCAAACCCAAACAAATGCCGCCATTTTAGGCATCATTACATTTGTATCATTACATTAAATGTTAATTGATATTATTCTTAGTTTAAAATGAATTGATATACTTATATTATTATGACGTGCTGCTGTATGATAAATTGCAATACATCTCATCGAAATAAGGGCAAACATTTATCATTTCATAAGTTTGTATATAATAATAATAACATGAACATATTTAAAATTATTTATTATTTGTTGTTTTGTTTAATTTTTATATTATAATTATCGTATTTAGGTTTTATATAAGGGTTATATTTGAAGAAAAACCTTATTGAAATAAATATATTTTAATTATAATGCAAAGTCTTACATAAGATAACATATTATACAAATATAACTTAATACGGTTAATAAGCGGTTAATGGCGGGAATTAAATTTATATCTACTAGTTAATTATTAATATCTAAACTAGATATTAAAAATAAAATAAGTTAGTTTTGTTCGCGGTGTAAATAACTAAAGATGTAGTGACTAAAAGATAATTAGAAAATATTCAAGATTATTCTTTATATATAATATATAATATATTATAATTTATAATAATTATTAAATAATTATTAAATAATTATTATTATAAAAATGTATTTTTATATTCTAGAAAGTCGCCTTTTAAAGTTATTTATATTTTATTATTTTAATAATTATTATAATAATATTCATTATTTATTATAACTTTTAAAATCTGTATTTAATTTATCACTATTGTATAACCTATTCTAAATAATATTTAAAAATTATCAACATATTTTTCTCGGAGATTCTATATAAATATATGTTTATACTTTTAAATAATAATAATTATGAACATATACATTATAATAAATATATAATATTGTGATAATTTTATGACTGCCTCTAGTTATTTATAGTGAAAACTCTAAAATCATGCTATTTTATTTTTAATAACAATTATTATATAATACATTTTTATAAGTTATACAATTTAGAAATGCATTATTTACATGGTGAACATAATAGATTTATATATAATTATTATTTATTAAAATCAAAGAACTTTGGAAATACATAAAATAATAACTATTTTTTGTTAATGCTTGTAGATTTAGAAATATATATATATAAATATTATTTATATTTATATATATATATCGAACATTTATAATTATATACCAAGTATAAGACCAAGGGAATGGGAATATAACTATTTTTAAAAATAATACATATTTAAAAAATTGCCATTAATGTTATAATTTATAATACATTATATATAATCAGATATTATATTTTAGATTGTTTGTTATATCATAATATCAGTAAATTCTAAAAATGTCATAGTTTGATCAAGTGTTTCTAGTTATGGAGATTCCAAGATACACAATTAATTTAAAAAAAAGAGCTAATATATAAACTGCAATAATATAGATCAACATTATAGACAATTTGTAGAAGTAGTTTAAATATTAATTATTTAATTATATTAATATTTTTTGATATATATTAAATTAATATTATTAATATTAATTATTTTTGTACTCGCTTATATTTATAAATGCTTATTTATGTAACTTATAGTTACTATAGTTTTATGCATCACATCATATATAATTTTTAATAAATTATGTATTTATTTCAAAAATAATCTGTTTTTAATCGGATCCTTAATTAAAATTTATTTACCAATATTGTATATTTTTCTGCATATATGCATGCAGTATTAATTTACCAATATCATATAGTATATCAACATAGCTAGCGATTTGACGCACACTTGATAATAGAATACAGGAACAAAGAAATATATTTTTAAATAATAATTTTATGATAATTAAACTATTTTAAATAATAGTCAATATGCTTAATAACCTATTTGTACATATCATTATAATTAGTTTTTAACAGTTTTATTTTTAAATATATTTAAAAATGAACCATTTTAATTTTGTAGGATACACAATATTCACTGGTTATATATATACATATATATTATATTATTTATTAATAACTATACAATATAATATTTATTTCTAAATCACACAATTCATCTAATTTAAATTAATTTATGTAAAGTATAAGTAATAGTAATACAGAATCTATTTTATTGTACATTATATATAAATATTTGAATATAATGTATTTAAAAAATATATATATATATAAATTTAAGGGGTGCGGTTCTAAAAGTACAATTTGGAGGCGGGAGTCGCCTATCTTTTAAACTACAAAGTTGTATTGCGTAGTCAAACTTTCAAGTAAAGTATTGGTGACACCGGTAATTAATAGAACCGCCGGCATTTTGACTGTATTAATATAATATAATAATTATAAATTTTATTTCTAGGAAATATGCATGCCAATCTCATAAGAATTACTTAAATATAAATAATACACTCTATTTTATTGTATATTATATTAATTGTATATTTTATATGTAAACTAGCATATGTATATACATTATACATTTAATTATGTCTATATTATAATAATAATAAATGAATCATTATATTTAATATGTATCAATTGTATTAGTAATGATAATAACTACAAATATTTAATTTCTAGTCAGTGTATACATAGAATATTTCAATAATTAATATACCAATGTAATAAAATTATGATATGAAATATATATATATATATATATATATATATATTAATGTATATGTATTGTTGTAAGCTAAATTTTATAATATTTGTATACTATACAATTTATAGTATAAATTATATTATAGATCAAATTGAGAATAATTCAAAAGAAGAGTTTAGATGAGGTATTATCGAGTACTATATACAAATAACTGAAGCGTTAAACGAGATGGCACCAATAATGTAAAAGGAATCTAATAAGCACTTATATTATATTGAAGGTAAATATAATAATATAATATAATTATATATTTATGATAATATAATATAATTATATATTTAAATAATATTGTTAATTATCATACCAGATAATAATGAATCTATAAAATATATAGTGTAACATTTCACAATAGTAGTCGCGGGTAGATGATTTCCTAAGAGTTCTTCAGGAAAACCATTCATGTTAAATTGGAGAATTCTGGAATGTTTGTAAATATATTAATTATACCTTATTTGTATACTATTTTATTGTACACATTCAGTGAATATACAATGACAACAATTAAAATAAAATATTACTCGTCAGATCTCTTTAAAACTGTATACGAATATGTAACGACTAAAATATAGGTTTTAACTATACTATTCATGTATTTTATCATAATTAATTCAAATTATTATAAATATTTATAAGTCATTATAGAATAACGAATCATTCTATGATATATTTATATAATATTAATGTTCTGTAATTTCAAATATTTCAAAATTATAATATAGGCTACATATTTTACTTATACATTTATTCATATAATATTTACTTAAATATATTATTAAAATAAATATTACTGGATATTAATAGATTAAAAAACAATGCATATATCAATATTTAAAAAATGCATGCACAAACACTATATCCACAACAATCACTATTCCAAATAATATTAATTCTAAAACAATATATCTATAATGTTGATATGTAGATATATCTAATTTAATTATAATTATATTTTACATATTCACAATTATTGTAAGTAATCCGTGTTCGAAGAATCTTATCTTTATTTTTGTTTATAATTCACTTGTATGTCGGACGTCAATACAATTTAGTTACTTTGTTACTGTCTCGCGTAATTCGTAACAATTAAATATGTATGTACCATAAAATTATAATTTTATTTTTAGAAATATATCGTTGGAAGATTCGCTTGCAAACAACTCACCTAATACACTGAAAATTTACACTTATTCCCATTTGTTATTAAACATTCGCCTTCTTCAATATTTTAACTTTTAATTTCACATTTTTCTCGATAATATGACCTTAAAAATAGTTCAATTATTATTGATGTCTTGCTAATAAAACTAAAACAAATTATATATATATATATATTAAATCGTATATTTAGTATTATAAAATAACAATTATTATAAAATGTGAAATATACAATACATCAAAATGTAATATATTTAACAAATATTATAAGTTTTGATATTAATTGATATTTGTGCTAGAGATTTAATTTTTTCAATTCATCAATAATATTATTTATACAGTAAATACAATATAAAATAAATATTTAATATTATCAATATTAATTTAAATATAGGTTAAATTGTGGTATGAAAATTGTATGAAAATAGCAACACATCAGCTAAACAATTACAACCAATAAAAAGTATCAATCGTTATAGAATAGTAGGAATTGATTTAATTAGTTATTACCTGAATCTACATATGTTAAAATTTGTAACTTAAAAAGTATGTTGAGTATTATAACTATTTATTATTGTAATTAACTTTAAATATAATAGTAGACTTACAATGGTAGATTACTTTATTAAATATGTGAGTGCATGATTACCATCACGAGGAAAGTGATCATCTAAAAGTGTTTGTATTACAGATCGTTGAAGAAAGTTATCAAGCATGGGAATTCGTTAATGTTTAATGTCGCGCCAAAAATATACAGAAAAAAATGCATCATTTCTAGCATATTATTAAAAATGAATGAAATATATGAGAAGATATAGTACAATAATATCAATTACACACACATTAAATTACAATAAACTTGTATACAAATTATTATTTTAATTATATATATATATTTTGTATATAAAATGTAATATTCGGATATAGTCGGATGCAAGTTTGGATTATTAATACAAACTAATTCTCACATTCACATGTACCGTTGACGTATACTATGTCTAATTATTACCTCTATCAATTAATAATAGAATTATTTATTATATTTGAGTGAATAAATTAATTTATTCACCGAATATTGTTGATAATAATCGTAGACTACCCATAAGTATTATCTAGATTACATTGAGCATACATTATCACTAATTCCAACTCTACGTTATTAGATTTCCTGCCGTAACCGATGATAGATACGAGAAATGGGTGGACTCTATCAAGCGCGTGAACTTCAGTGTCAACTACTCGACGGTGATCTGCTCGAAGCACTTCCTGCCACGGCACGTCTACCGTATCGGTAACAAGACCCGTCTGCTAGACAATGCCGTACCCGACATTACACTCATAGACTACAATGGAAAAGCAAATAATGCCCGATGCCAGATCAAGGTATGCGTATATTTGAATAGCGTATACTTATGATATGCATAAATGACGTAGATTGAAGTTACCTAGAGATTTATAGAGATTTTATAATTTACTAGTGTTTACATAAATGATTTATTCACTTACTTACCACCACGATACATTACAACGCGATGCCTCCATACTTAGATACCCACAATAGAGGCAATCTTGAGCTCGATTGACGTTCCACCACCACCACCGCTCGTACCACTAGAGATCCGTATCATTAACCATGACCACAGCTATGCGCTGCCTATCGATAAATGGGCCTATAATTCTAAAACGTTGACTTCTAAACTCGATCTCGAAGTTTACGCGAGAGAAAAGGTTTTATTAATTTATTAATATATAATAAAGGCCTCTAAGCTAAAGTTATAAATATCAGGAATAGAATAAAATCTATGTTTACTTTACTGCCTACATCTATCGCGAATATGTTAGAAAATCACTCATGGTTTACATATTTATTACATTTATTAATTACATTAACCCATATACAATATCTATAGATGTTCCATTATCGAGATGGAACGATAGATATTAACTAATCGCAACCAGGCAAATGTTTCCTCATTGAGAATCTTCAGGTTTTATTTCATAATATCATAATTATATTTATGGATAATTAATATTATTTATTAAATAGTTTAATCTTTGAAGACATACGAACATATTGGACATTATTGTCTGGATACTGCATTACAAGGTGCATGCGTAATACGTGGATGTTATACTACTTCGGCTTATTCCCATTATTGTTTTGAGGGTTGCCCTGCTCTCAGCTGAAGTGCCAATTAAACAGAACTTTTAACCAGTAGAAAACTTAAATAAACTATTGGAAAAACAGGTAGATTATAATACTATAATTAATTGTATCTAGTTTTACGTGTTATTAATGTTTTACGTTTTAGTTTGTATTTACAATGAATGCCCCCAGCAGATAACAAGGTAACATGCTACATTTCTGAACTGCCAGTTGGTTGAATATACCTGCAATGCACATGTTCCTTGTAGCTAACTTCATGTGCTTAACTTCACCATCAAAGGTTATATATATAGCTTATATCTATATTATTCATTAATATGCTTATTTATTATAGGTTTATATATTATCAGGTTAAACTCAGAATAGAGTATTTTCAGTGATTCTTATGTAAATTAAGTCGATAATTCACTTTTGATCCGGATGCACATTAACATACGATACGTAAGTAACAATATTATAAAGTGTTTGCTATTAATAACTATATTGCCAATACAATAGGGAATTACGTGAAGATTTAATGATATCAAGTCCTATTGTCAGAATGCCAGCGATCCATCATATACGCTATCTGTGATTGTAGATCCCCCCGCCCCTCTATGTTAATGATGAATATCTAAACGTGCAGATAGAAAAGGTTGATATTATTATATACGTTATAAATAACTTATTTAAAATAAGTAAAATTAGATATAGTTAGTTATGATGATGTCAGTACATTATACAATAGAGCTATTTATAGGCTCGCTTGTATTGTAACGAGTATGGGTCTTTTATTTAAAATGGCAAGGAATCACATTTCAAATTATAGATGTTGTATTTAATATAAAAAATACATGCGCGCATGTACACAAAGGTGAATGTCATACCACAAACAGTAAACAGTAGCGTAGAGTATGTAAGCTTTTATTAAGGACTGAAATAATGTAAGAATTCATTAGATACTACTGAATTATATATATATATATATATATATATATATAATATGTTTTATAGGCTCGCTTGTATTGTAACTAGTATGGGTCTTTTATTTAAAATGGCAAGGAATCACATCTCAAATCATAGATTTTGTATTTAATATAAGTAATGTACACAAAGGTGAATGTCACACCATAAACAGTAAACAGTAGTGTAGAGAGTATGTAAGCTTTTATTAAGGACTGAAATAATGTAAGAATTCATTAGATACTACTGAATTATATATATATATATATATATATATATATATATATATATATGTTTTGATGTATGTATTGATATACGGCACCAAATAAAGTCTCACGTACACAACCAGTTAATTATTAATAAGTGTTCTATATAGCAAATAAGATAGATCATCATTAATTATGGAGTATGTCACGATGTAATACATTATTAGTGCACTACACAATATATTTTATTATAATTTGTTACCGTCCTTTAGAAAACTTAATGATATTTATCAATCAATGAAATAACATTTACTGTATAAATAATATTACTGATGAATTGAAAAATTCACAAATCTAGCACAAATATCACTTAATATGAAAACTTATAATCTTTGTTAAAAATATTATATTTCGATTTATTGTATATTTCAAATTCATAAATAATGTTTTCTAATGATTTTATATATGATTAATGGTGCTTATAATACTAAATATGTATTTTAAAATATCATCTTGACAGGACATAAGTTATACTCAGTCTTGTGGAATCTTTGCAGCAACAGCCAGACTTAATCGTTAGTACTTGATATATACTAACACAATTGTAATCTTTAATTAAAGTTAGCTTCCTCTGAAAGTGAGAAAAAAAAAGTGTGTTTCAAATTTTTTTCATATAATATTAAAATATTATGTTTAAAATGATATAGAAATCATGTTTTTACGTAATATACAACTATAAAATAAACATTTAAAAGTATATAATTTATATAAATTATAATAATAATGAAATAATTATAACATCTGTTTATATAATTCATACATAATTGAATTGTAAATCTTTAGAAACAATTTACTCAGAATAATTATTTTTTACTAATTTACACTCATTAAAATTAAATCATTAACTCATTCAATAATGCAAATAATTTAATAAGTAATAAAATTTAAAATATTCATAATATATTAATTAACATATTTTATATTAAATATTTTCTTTTATTTTCTATACAAAAAATGCAATTTTTATAAATCTATATAATATCTATCCTTGTGTTAAATATTGTATTGAATAAATAAATACAAAATAAGTTAATACACCTAGTAGACCAATATTTTTCCTATTAAATAATGTACAAATATATTCATAGAACAGAGGTCACACCTACCCTAAATCGCAATAGATATCTACGTGGAGATACAATCTGGAGGTGCTCCTTGTTAGACATACACTCAAAGTCATCACTAGCAGCAGCAGCAGCTATTCTACGCATCTCCTGTACACGGTTGAGCTAATGTTATCTCTTTATTAATGTGAAGTTGAGTGTACAAATGGTATACGATGATACTTCTTTATTATAATACGAACGTGCCCTTTTATCTATTATTATTACTTGACCTCCCCCTTCTCCTATCCCTTACTTCTCTATCTCCTTTCCTCTAATCCCTCCATATTCTAATTCTGACCTTATATTATAACTGTTCCCACTTTTGAGAAACTAACTGATATTCTAAATCCATACTTACATAATATTGTGTTATATTGCCTATATGTTGGTATCTTTCCTGCTTCTTGTAAGCATGCTATTACCCCCCACACCCTTAAAATCCTCTGTATTCAATTACCGGCCAATATTAAGTTGCATTAATAACTCTAGGTCCCAGCAATTTTAAATAACAATGCACCAATACCCAGAGATTATGTATATTTATACAAAATATACGCATGTTTATAAAAAACGAAAATGTGTATTCATACATTAACATTTATCTATTACAAGTTATATTTATTTTAATTAGTATATAATATATTATGTTAATCTGAAGAAAAAAATTACAAATAATCATTATTCATATTATATTTAATTAATTATAATAATTATAATTTTTTTTTATTAAAAAATATAAATTTCAAAATAAAAATAATATATAATATATATATATATATTTATATATAAATGTATATTGATAAAATGTTTACTATATATTACTTAACATGATATTTAAAAAAAAATATAAATTAATTTATAATTTAATAAAATAAGGATAATTACCTATAATTTTTATACTTTTTTCTAATTTTAAATTTGATTTATGAATTTATTCAAGGAAAACTATCATAATTATTTTCTTTAATTACATGTTAAGTTATTTTAAATAAGTATATATGTATATACATTATGTAATTAAAAATTCATAAAAAAATAAGTATTAAATATTATATAACTATTTATATATAGAAAATTATTATAAATTATTTAAATTTTGTATTTTTATGAAATAAATATGTATTCAATGTCAAATAACATTATAAAATAAGCATTTTCTTTCATAATAAGTTATGTTATTTTAGATGCACATATTTATATAAAAATTGTAATTAAAAATTCATAAAAAAAATAATTATTGAATATTATAGAACCATTTCTATATGTAATTTATAAATTATTAAAAATGTTTAGTATATTTACGTGAATATTTTTTCAACTTATAATATTTCATATAATATATATTTTATTACAAGTTAAGGGGAGGCTGCACACCGCCGCCATTTTGTTTATTTTACATGTATTAGATAGGAAATTCATAGTGTTATTCAAAAGCCTACTCAATGGATATTGTATAAATATATAAGACATTTTTAAAATATACTAAGGGTATATATAGCTACAATAAAATGAAATGTTTTTCTAATATATTTTATAAATTATTTATATATATATGTATTTATATATTATTTATATATATTTTGTTCATATAATGGCATAAAAAAATAGAATGTATAAAAAATACTATTATTGAGGCATTACTATATTCTTATAAATGTTATTTATATATATCAAGAAAAATTAGATTGATTGTATTCATATTCAGAGAGTAGTGGCAATTGAAGTCTATAGGTATTGATAACAAATTATTCTGAGTAAATTGCATTCTAAGTTTTTCAATTATAAATTCATTAATTCAATAAATAAAACACATTATTTTATATAAATATATTATAATTCAATACACAAAACACATTATTTTATATTTATTACATTTATATACATATGAATTCAATTGTTATTGTATATATATACATATATTATATTTTATATATAAAAACACAATATTTTACAATTATATGGAAATAAATTAGTATATTTCTATATATAAAACAGTACATTCAATATATAAAAACACACTATATTACATTTATATATGCATATTATATGTAAATAAATTATTACATATATGCTATATTCTATATATATATAAATTAAAAATAATAATAAATAATATTTACATATAAAATAAGTAATTATAATTATATAAATAAAATATCAAATATTTATAAATGAAAATATACATAAATACATAGATAGATGAATACAATTAAATATATAAAAAAACACTATGTTACATTTATATATATATATATATATATGCTATATTCTATATATGTATATAAATTAAAAAAAAACAATAATTACATATACAATAAGTAATTATATAACTAAAATATCAAATATTTATAAATGAAAATATACATAGATACATATATAGATGACCTCACTAAAATAAACAATAATTACATATAAAATAAGTAATAGTTATATAAATAAACTAACAAATATTTAGTTGACAATATATAAATAACGACAATAGATATATGACGACATATCAGCATCCGCCACCTGGTATGTATTCATCTCCAGAAGATTGCTTCAGTCTCCGGAGTCTAGCTGCGTGAGTGGAAGTGAAGGTATCATGGTCCGAGTTCTTGATGCGCTTTTCATCTAACTCGGACATGAACTTGTTTCCTTCTACACTTCCAATCTGCATTCGCTTGTCCAGAGACTGCATAGCCCGCTCTGCCCCAAAGTTGTATGTCTGTACTGCTGTAGATGCTGCATATTTTACTACGTGGAATCCATAAAATACTGTCTGTATAAGATATTATATAAATATTTCATAATAATATAAATTTAATAATAATATTACATTAATCTAATCTAATCCATATAGAATTATGATAAATTTCATTGCAGTTCTGTGTTTTCCCCATGAGTCACCGTGAGAGTAGATTACGGCTTACCAGTCTTTCATATATAGGTTTTACGTGTGACGCTTTCTGGGCATTGAGATGGGAGATTTCATTCGAGAATGAGAACAAGCAGTTTCACCTAAATTCAATAAAATGTTACTTATAATATTAGTTTATAATAAAATGTTACTTATAATATTAGTTTATAATAAATTGTTATTTATACCTATAGCTTTTTTTATAAAAACACCACTTGACATCGCATAAATTATATAAAAAAATAACAGTTCAGATAATCATTTATAATAAATAAAATAAAGAATATATATAATTATTTACAATAAATCATAATATAAATATACAATTATTTAGAATACGTTTAAAAAAAAATATGTTTACTGATATGTATAATATATGGAATTTAAAATAAAATAAATTATGTATTATTCATTACATTAAATAATAATTAATATAAATATACAATTATTCAGAATATAAAACAATTGTTACTGATAAATATGTATAATATATGTAATTTAAAATAAAGAATATATATATATATAATTATTTACAATAAATAATATAAATATACATTGATAAATATGTATAATATATGAAATTCAAAATAAAATAAAGAATATATATAATTATTTACATTAATATAAATATACACTAAATATACAATAAATATACACTGATAATATATGGAATTTAAAATAAAATAAATATATATAATTATTTACAATAAATAATAATTAATATATATATATATAAAATAAATACATATACAATAAGGAATTAAAATAAAATAAAATAAAGAATATATATATAATTATTTACAATAAATAATAATTAATATAAATATACAATTATTGAGAATGGTTTTCTACAAAATAATTTTTACATAGAGAAATCTCGTAAAAGCCACAGGCAGAGCTAGAGCGAATTGTATTTCCTCCTATGGTTTTTCGGCTAAGTTTTTTACAATTTACACAAGCACGTAACCTGGCCGAAACTAATTTATGACTACTTGTTGAAGGAACAGGCTCGGTAGGCCTATATCTAGATGAATAATTATTCATCATTTCATAACACAAGTCTACGTATAAAATGTCTCAATTTATAGTTTTTTTGAATATTAAGTTTTTTATATACAATAAAAGAATTAATGACAGCTATATTATATACATTATATAAAATATACTTCCAATATTTAATAGACTTTCTTCCAACTTTATAATATGCTCGCGCCTGGTCCATTCTGTCCACGCCGCCCATGTACGATTGAATCTTTTAATATTTAATTTATAATTAATAAATAAATGTATAAATTATATAATAAATTCATAAATAAATTATATATAAAAAATATTTGTATTATAAAATAAATTTATGATTATGATAATTTGAATAATATTAATTATTATATGCTAGTGTATATAAATTTGTAGTGTAAAACCTTGTCATTGGACTATCTATTTCATTGCCATCTGTTATAGTCGACAAAGAATAAATATCCCTCTTGTCGATATATCTGCATACCACAATCCCGTTTTCATCCACAAGCTTAATATTTTCGTCTATTCCCAGGTACACATCATCGAGTTTAGAGAATGACTTTGAGGTTTTACGGATAGTTCCGACAAGATTTGTATATTTGGAAAGCAACATTTTCGCTAATTTTAATGAAGTGTAATAGTTATCTGTATAAACAATGTGTTTCTTATACAGATAACTATCCAATAACTCCATAAAAATATTGAACGTGAAGCCTTCTCCAGATATAAATCTCTCTTCCTTACCCGCATATATACAGCTTTAAACAGTACCCACTTGTTGCCTCGCAAAGCGAATGTAACATGTAAACTACGAATCCAACCAAATATTTATATAATATCGAGGTATCGTAATGTTGAATTATCTAAATTGTATTGTATACAATAATAATTTAAATATAACTAACTTTTTTGCCAAGAAATGAATAAGTATGTAGTAGAGTATCTATTAATCTTGTATATCCATTTGAAGAATGGTATCTTTAAAGTTATAATTTAATATTATAATATATGTTAATTCATAATAATTATAATTAAATTTTAATATTTAATTGTTTACAATAATTATAGTTATATAGTAAACGATAATTATCATTACAAATTTACTTATATTAGAAAAATATGTATATATATACTAACAATATATTTGAATCAATGAGATTTGATACAATGAATTTTAATATTTGTTTCCTATTATCCTTCCCTGGAAGGTAATCCTCCTTGTTGAGTGATGTGCTTAATAATATTCTAATTGCAATTGGAAATTCAGGAAGTCTTAAATGAATGAATGAATATTATATATATATATTAGGAAAATTATCTAATATATACAGTTTAAAATCTATAATGTAACTCTATAAATAATGATGATATTTATATTTATTTAAAATACATATGCATAATAATATACTTCTATTACTAATAATAGTTTAGTTGTAAAATATAAATATATTTTTATTTCTATAATATATATATACATTATTATAATTATATATTAACCTGTAAGATCATTATATTCTAGGTTTTTGCATTCAGTTCTATGAAATTTACAATTATTATAATTCGATATATAAAAATTTATATTTTACTATATATGAAAATTACAAATATTTAATTAGTATACTATATTACTACTATAGTAGTAATAGAGACATATATTTATACAGTTTTTTTAATGTATTAAATATGCAAGATAATCTCATTTTTAAGAATATATTATTTAAATACAAACCTATTATATGTCCCATTAAGTTCATTATGTTCATTTTCATTAACAGTTATATCTGATATATCCAATGTTAAAAAGCTATAATAATATAAATTAATGATTATTATCATATGTTAATTAAATATAAATTATAACAACCTTAAATTATTATCATTGCAGTTTTGATAAATAGATTCTTCACCAAGTATACATATCTTTTTATAATATAAAATATTAATTTATTATATACAATTTTAATTTATTATTATATAATTTAATATATAAAAATTAATAATGAATGTATGTTAGTAAAATAACCAATAATTACTTTTGTATGAATATATAAATATATAAACTATAACATATACTACTATAAATATTTAACTATATGTATAACGATATATTAACAATATATGTACAATATTTAACAATAACATTATAAAAATACCATTTTTTTTATTTTTATGTTTTTATTATTTTTATTATTTAAAATAAGAATATAATAAATATTCACTAATATCAAATAGTGGAAATACATATTCAATATTATCAGAAGTAATATAATATCTACACCCATACATACATTTCAAATCACTTGGTCAAATTATATCCATATCCTTAATACTATTTACCTCATATACATGTCTATTTTCATAAAAACACATAGAATGTAATGTATACCCACATATATACCACACACCTTTTATGTTTATTATATGATTAATTTAAAAAAAACTGGGATATTGTAATATAGTAATATCTAAAATATAACATATTGAATAATCTGTAGATATTTTAATTCCATTTATTTTTAAATATTTAGTATAATGTAATGTTATTATATTAATATCATTATTCCATTTTTTAGTTAAATTTACGAGTGAATCATTATTTGAAATCACTTTATCAATTCTATGCCTCACTTCTTCGTCTGAAATATTCTCTTCGGTTGCCATGATAATATCCGAGTTATTATTTCGGATCGCATCTGTCTGTTTCTCCTGTTGATGCAGGTACTTGGCGTACTGTAACAGTTTATCGTGGTGCGAGTAGGACTCGTAGTGGCTGCACAGGGCATTCTGGGTATTCAGTCGTACGTTGCACAGGCTGCAGAAGAATGTCATAAATTTTTATACATATTTTTCAGATTGATTCAATTATAATTTATAGTTTTAGTCACATTACAAAGTTAAATTTGTTATTTATCTATCTAACTAAAGATAATAATTTAATTTAATAAAACATATTATAATATAATGAATATAAAGTAGTTATATAATTTAATTTAGTTATTAATTTGAAGATAATCGTCATGAATTTTTATACATATTTTTCAGATAGATTCAATTATAATTTATACAGTTTTAGTCAAATTAAATTTGTTATTTATCTAACTAATAAATAAATATAATAATATAATATATATAAACCTTCTTTTCTATACGTCTCTATTTTCGCTAGTCTACTTCGTTTACTCGGGGGCGACATAACACAACTTATTATATTGACAGTTTCATCAAAAAGGAATTGAATTTGTATCTTATAAATTATGCTTTTATCCTATTGGCTGTACATTATATCCCGTTTACCCTACATGTATATCACGTATCGACATCTATTGTTATTATAGTTTTAAAATTTTTAAAATCGTAAATATATTATTGAAGTAATAATCAAAAATGTAAACCTATTTATATGAATTATTTAGAAAATATTTGACTACAAATTTTAATAATTAACGTAACCTCTCATTCATTGCCGAGGCCAACACAACTACCTCCGGAATTACCTCCGTTATCGGAGGAACCTCGGGAGATGACATAGGTATCGGCTTAGTAACTTTTTGTCCCATATTCTATGTAAAATATAGCGAATTAGTGTATTTTGTATGAAATATAAATATAATATATAATATATATATATATATATATTATCTTAACATATGCTGCCCTTAAATAATATATAATACTTAATTATATTATAGTTATAAAACATGTACTAACGGTTTGTAGTAAATATATGTATGATTCAACAGATTCAATAACTCGTTTATACGGGGGTGACCTATAGCCTCCCAGTAATACGTAACACTATCATATGGTTTCGTGATAAAGTGTAAAATAAACTAATGTGCTACATGTATATTTTTGTTATAATGGCAGAATAAATATTACAGATATTATTTTATATATATATATATATATACTTTAATATGTATACAGTGGTTTAGATTAATATGAAATTATTGCATTTAAATGACATATTACGTTGTAACCTCTCATTCATTGCCGGAGGTAATTCCGACACCAGAGGTGCTACCGAGGCCAGTGGTAACACAACTACCTCCGGATATGACATAGGTATCAGCTGTGTTACTTTTTGTCCCATATTCTATGTAAAATATAGCGAATTAGTGTATTTTGTACGAAATATAAATATAATATATATATATATATAAGTCTGGTGGGACTCTTCCGAGGTAGCGACATCAAGTTCACCTGTCTCATTCTGAAAATAATATTGATATATCGATATTATAATAATTGTATAAGATACGTATTTATTTTATATATAATTTATATATATATAGCATATAACATAGAGGTATACGGTAGTAGTCTGTTGGGACTCTTCCGAGGTAGCGACATCAAGTTCACCTATCTCATTCTGAAAATAATATTGATATATCGATATTATAATAATTGTATAAGATACGTAATTATTTTATATATAATTTATATATAAAGTAGTTATATAATTTAATTTAGTTACAAATTTGAAGATAATATATAAATATACTATATAAAGTGAAATTATAATATTATTACTCGTTTACTAATTATATAGTAATATTATTATTAATTTATTATCTATATAGCGTATTATTAGTATATCGCGAAAAAAATGCATATATGCATTTTATATATATATAACGTCCGTATACTCGATATAGACTTTCTACCGAAAGAACAAAGGAATGCTTCGATCGATGAATAGATTATATAAATATATAAAATCACATAATCGTACGATTATAACGTATACTAATCGTGTACTAATTATATAATTGATAATTTCGGTAATCGATTAAGCTAATATAATATTATTAGTATAACCGGAAAAAATTCCGTCCGAAATCGATTCGCCATGCTCGTAGAGGACGATGATTAAGGGCTATAAATTATTATTATTATATTTTTATAATATTATATTTAATAATTCTAATTATTATTTATATATTATAATAATATATTTAATATTATATTAAATATAATATTATATTAAATATAATACTATATTAAATATAATATTATATTAAATATAATATTATATTAAATATAATATTATATTAAATATAATATTATATTAAATATAATATTATATTAAATATAATATTATATTAAATATAATATTATATTAAATATAATATTATATTAAATATAATATAAAATTAAATATTATATTACCATTACATTTTCTCTCTTTATATAATTCTAAACTAATATAAAACTTTTGGAGAATATGATGTTTAATTAGCTTGATGACCTACAAAATAGATTATGTTTGAGTAATAACCTTCTCGACATGATTTTATCCACTTCAGATAATATGAACCATACAAAATCTTTGTAATCGATGAACTTAGTTTATTAATTTCCTAGAGAATGTGGCATCGTTGAGATTGTTGATAATTAGATAAGCGATACAATACAAACTATGATTTAATGAGCTAAGTAAAATATAAGGTATAATGACATAGGTTATGTGTTTAATTATAAGTTCAAGATTATGCTAAATCTAACAGGACAACTTGTATGCCCCCCTCCCATATATTATATTATATAATAACTATTGATTTATTGGTTTTATTTTCAGTAATTATAATATAAAAAACAACTACCATCAAATCTTATATATAAAATATGTATGATTATATGAATACTTAAATTATACACTCACCATTGATGACTAACTCATATTATACATACTATATTATATATTATATTATATATTATACATATTATATTATATATTATACATATTATATTATATATTATACTGATAATGTATTAAGGGGAGGTCGCAGCTCTCGTGTGAATAGTCAAAAACACATGTAACAGATGGGCATATACATGGTATATGCAAATAAGGCTAACAATAGAACTATTCAGTGTATTGAGCTAATTTTTGTTTATTATGTTCATATACAAATACATCTTTGTAAAGAATAACATTTTCAATATATACTATATTATATATATATATGTATACATATAAATAACATTTTATTTTCTTTAAAACAAGTATTTTTCCTGTGCGTATTTTTAGAGGTGTACTCCCTACCGTTCACCTTATGTTTCTTTGTATGAATGTGTTTTACGTAGTTTCCCTTAGACTTGAACCCGAAGCAGCAGCAGAGACAGATGTACGGACGGTTGTCGTCGTGCCTCAACACATGAATCTTAAGGTCGTTGATGTCCCAATAACGATCGGAGCACAGAGAACAATGGTGGCCCATACTGTTGTCGTCGTGATAGGCGTACGCGGCATTTTTCCTTTCTTTTAATGCCATCTCCTTTAGGATAGATTTTATCTGTACCGTGGGTATAATATTCTCTTTGCCTCTGGTGTCCGTATTATGTAGTATATGCCTGAAGTTAGAGGTCGATGGCAGTGCAGACCCCTGAGGTTCCATGCGAAGTACCGACATAACAGGAATCTTCAAGGTCAGATTGTTCTTGTTGAGAACACGGCCTGCCTTCGTCAGCTTCACCGCAGAGGTCATGCGAGATGAAGAGGCTGTACTAGATGAAGAGGCTGCAAGAGATGAACAGATTTCGGAGCTTCGCGAAAGTAGCGGTACAGCGTCGCTGCGACCGGGTTCAGATGCGATATGGACTCGGTCTGAGTATTCTAATATTATCGTTGGTACGGAGACGGAAGCAAGAAGTGCCTGATCGGAGCTGACAGAGACGGTGCTAGAGGAGGGTAATGTCTTCGAGGAGGGCGTGGTCTCATCAATGAATAGCACAGGGAACGCTTCTCTACTGTCGTTGCCGGCGCACACTTTACGGCTAACAACTGAGGGAACCGATTCGTTCTCTTTACGTTTAACAGCGGAGTCCACTTTCTTTGTAACAATTACTGCATCGGATGATGCCCCCTTTGACTCATTCTTAGAAGCTGAAGATGATGACTTATTATAACTTTTAATGTCGGATAAAATCACGAAATTTACGAGTGAATCATTATTTGAAATCACTTTATCAATTCTATGCCTCACTTCTTCGTCTGAAATATTCTCTTCGGTTGCCATGATAATATCCGAGTTATTATTTTGGATCGCATCTGTCTGTTTCTCCTGTTGATGCAGGTACTTGGCGTACTGTAACAGTTTATCGTGGTGCGAGTAGGACTCGTAGTGGCTGCACAGGGCATTCTGGGTATTCAGTCGTACGTTGCACAGGCTGCAGAAGAACATCATAAATTTGTATACATATTTTTCAGATTGATTCAATTATAATTTATAGTTTTAGTCACATTACAAAGTTAAATTTGTTATTTATCTATCTAACTAAAGATAATAATTTAATTTAATAAATACATATTATAATATAATGAATATAAAGTAGTTATATAATTTAATTTAGTTATTAATTTGAAGATAATCGTCATGAATTTTTATACATATTTTTCAGATAGATTCAATTATAATTTATACAGTTTTAGTCAAATTAAATTTGTTATTTATCTAACTAATAAATAAATATAATAATATAATATATATAAACCTTCTTTTCTATACGTCTCTATTTTCGCTAGTCTACTTCGTTTACTCGGGGGCGACATAACACAACTTATTATATTGACAGTTTCATCAAAAAGGAATTGAATTTGTATCTTATAAATTATGCTTTTATCCTATTGGCTGTACATTATATCCCGTTTACCCTACATGTATATCACGTATCGACATCTATTGTTATTATAGTTTTAAAATTTTTAAAATCGTAAATATATTATTGAAGTAATAATCAAAAATGTAAACCTGTTTATATGAATTATTTAGAAAATATTTGACTACAAATTTTAATAATTATTTTTACACACTTGTTTATAAATGCTTATTTATAGCACTTATATATACTTTTATGCATCAAGTCATATATAATTTTAAAGGGAATTAAATTTAGTGATTTTACGATATAATTTTTGAAAAATAATATATTTAAAAAAAATTCCTGTGTGTTCATGCCGGCCCTTAAACAATTTAAGGGGGTACGCTGCTTGTGAGAATTCAATGTATAAGGATAGGGATTTTTATTTATTTTTAAAAGTCTATTAGTCTAAAAATAATAAAGTTATTTTAATCCTGAAACGGCTTATTGTAAAGGGGAATGTTATTTATATGAAACTAGATCATCATAAGAAAATATTATGTATTTTTGGAAATATAAGTCTTCAAAATAATTGTAAAAATTTATTTCATTTTATTTTTATTTAAAATTATTTTTTATATATGATATAATAAAAATAAATCAATTACCCTTTAGTTTTATAATTTAGACATAATATGTGATATATACTAAAAATGTCATCTAGTTATGAGCATTATTTTCGGAGTTATTAGGATTTATTAGGAATATATTTTAGCAAAAATAATTATTCTGAGAAAATCAAGTTATAAAATAGTACTAAAATTATAATTTATATTTTATGATATTTACATAACAACAATTTATAAATAAATGAATAAGCCCACAATTTTATAATATACACATATGTAAAATATACTTAAAATGTCATCTAGTTATGATCATTATTTTTAAAGTTATAGAATATATTAGTAATACAATTTAGCCAAAATAATTATTTAGTATTATTATTCTGAGAAAATCAAGTTTAAAAATATTACTAAAATTATAATTTATATTTTATGATATTTCTATAACTACAGAATACAATATGTTTGTTTGAATGAAATTATAAGTGGTTCAATATTTATTACAAAGATAACAGTCCACTGCCGTAGTCCTTAGTACTGGTACGTGCACGCTTTGCCCTCCGGCCTTCTTTTGATTTGGCAGCACTTTTTGACCTTTTCAACCTCAGATTATCTTTACTCTTGGCCTCTTGAGATTGTATAGCAGAAGTCTTGATACCAAGAGCATCGTTTTCTAATATTTTAGATCAATTTTCTCCACAGTTGAATCTATTTACTGCAATAGCAACAGAGAGATCGATCCTATCCTTTCCAGCAAACTTACTCTGTTAGAATACAATATATTTATATATATATAAAAATAATTACTAATATACATATATAAAATATAATCATTTAGTAGTTTACTCACCTTAGGAAATACAGACCACACAACGCTGTGGAAACATTCGTTTGCATTTTGTGTAAGCCCGTCTACACAGCCATTGAGGAGTTCATCTTTCGTCAAGCGTACATAGACGTCATGTACTTTCTCCTGAATTGCAGGCGATATCTTCGTATGTACTTCTTCTTCGTGACCCTTATGCACCTTATTATCACGCTCAGCTATCTTGAAAAAGCACCATTTGTCAGAGCATTTTTCGTGCTGAGGATTTTCATCTGTAGAAATTCCGTGGTAATATGCTGACCATACTCTTTCCTTCATCATACCAAGGTCACCTTTACACTCTCTAATCTATATTTCAAATATAAATGTATTACATATAAATTATATATATATAGTATAGTATACGAACAGCATTAGAATAGTAAAGCTGTAATTTCTTCATGGTTTTTTGTGTAAGTCGACCGTGTCCATGTCCACCGCAATTTTTCAACAATCGAATAGCTTTACCGAGTCTTTTGCTCACATGGTTTATACATTCCAATTTTTGAACTGGGTATAAATTCTGGCTGATCAAGCAACGAAAAGCTTTGCTATCTCCATCAGAAACCATCTTTGTATAGCGGAGATTTTTGGATTCTGATCTTGACCATAATTGCTTAGCGATTTCAGCCTAAATAGAAAAAATTTATATTTTATATTTATAGATTTGATATATTTTAATGAATATATACCTCCATGGCACCAGAATTGCCTTTGAAGTTGATATCACAGTCAGGGGCGTGTCGAAGTTTCCACTCAGCTAGTGCTTCTCCACGAAGTGAATTATTGTAGGAACTACATAACTGCAGATATAAATAATATTACAAAAATAATACAACAATTACTATTTTTACAAATTACCTTGCAATACAAAGATAGCACTTGGTAATCGACTATCAGACCAATACGTTCTTCAATTACAGCACCAATTCCATAGAGTGATGAAAAACCACGGGTCAACCATGATCCATCAAAAGAGACAGTTATGTCCAGTATAGACCCAGCAGCTGCTTTATGTACCTTGTGTACTCTTTGTATGGCAGAATCAAGGATATCCTGTGTTGACTAATAGTTTTTTTTTACAATTATATTATATTATTTTAAAATAATAGTGAATAATTATGCTACATGTAATAATCTCTATATAACCTCTATCACTTTCTTCGAGATACATTTCAAATGATTCATGTACGTTTTATGGTGAAGGAAAGGGAGACCAAGGCAGGCTAAAACACGTGACAATCCAGAATGTCCCAATCCTGACTCCACAGCAGCTCTTGTCGCAGTACGATTTATCGTGAACGGACGCATACGTGCTTCATCGGTAATTCGGTCAGAAGTCCAAAAGTCAATCTCCAGATGATTACAATCACTGCATTTGACCTCTATATTATAGGCTAGGCCGTATTTTTGTGAAGCCTTGGTGAAATGGGCGGTGTTGATTAGAATTGATTGTATAATTTATATTTTATAAATGTATATATTATATATAACTCACCTCAGGTAGTAAATTCACAGATTTACACTTAGAGCATGGTCTATTCTCGAGTAGATATGTTATATGCTGCATTGATATAAGTATTGCAGTCACCAATATATTCCCTGCAACCGACGGTATAAGGTATTCATCTTCAGAATCCGTAAGTAATACATTTTTTTCAAAAGTAGATTTAGGGATACTAGACGAGCTTTCTTCATTACTTTCCAGTAAATGATCGCTGTCGACCACTGGTTGATCCTCATCAGACTAATTATTTTATAGAAAATTAGCAAACCATATATATAAATTATAAGCTATGATATATATGACTCATATTAATTTTAATCAGAAGTTAAAATTTATATTATCTAGTACAGAATTATACAAATAATATGCGTGTATTTTTGCACGTAGTTTGATATACAATATTTAGATAATATAAATATATATTATTTAGTACAGAATTATACAAATAATATGCATATCGTAGTTTGATATATGATATTTAGATATTATAAATTTTATGACTCAAATAAATATGTATATTATCTAGTACAGGATTACAAATAATATGCATGTAGTTTGATATACGATATTTAGATATTATAAATATATATTATTTACAAATAATATGCATATCGTAGTTTGATATATGATATTTAGATATTATAAATTGTATGACTCAAATAAAAATGTATATTATCTAGTACAGAATTATACAAATAATATGCATGTATTTTTGCACGTAGTTTGATATACGATATTTAGATATTATAAATATATATTATTTACAAATAATATGCATATCGTAGTTTGATATATTATATTTAGATATTATAAATTGTATGACTCAAATAAATATGTATATTATCTAGTACAGAATTATACAAATAATATGCATGTATTTTTGCACGTAGTTTGATATACGATATTTAGATATTATAGATATATATTATTTAGTACAGAATTATACAAATAATATGTATATCGTAGTTTGATATATTATATTTAGATATTATAAATTGTATGACTCAAATAAAAATGTATATTATCTAGTACAGAATTATACAAATAATATGCAAGTATTTTTGCACGTAGTTTGATATACGATATTATAAATTTTATATAAATTATAAATATTATATTTTTATTTTCAAGTTCAATATTATATAATAAATATACTTTTATTGTGGTTTTATATATAATAATTATATATCGTATATTATTATAAATAGTAATATTACACATTATATATATAATTATACCTGCATTATCTGAATGTGGCGATTTCGTTGTGCGATTTGATGTTTCGAAAGACGTCCCATACTTATGAAGAATTGAAATAAAAGGAAGCTATAATTATATATTATTCTAGAATAACAAATTACTCAACCAATCAAATGCTACTATTTATTCACTTTAAAATATACTCAATAATAATAGATATTTAAATTAAACATAAGATATAATTACAACTCGGTAAAATAACTTTATATAAACATACATTTTTTGGAATTTGTTATGGTTTTTTCTCATCTATTTATATTTTTAAAAATAGTTTGAGTTTTAAATATTCGATTTGAATGCTTTATATATGGTTTTGAACTCTAATTTTCGAATATGTTATATATAACAAACTATATTTGATATTTTTCAAATAATATTTTTTTACATTTTCACAACCCGCATACCCCCTTAAATGAACTATACTCTATATTACAAAATCTACAAATTCTCCCCGCATTAAAATGTATTTGATGCCCGCTTATATCGTTTGATGATAAATTATCCCCTGAAATATGATCTAATAAATATATAATAAATGTATAATTTACTCCCTGTTTTTTTCCTGTGCGTATTTTTAGAGGTGTGCTCCCTACCGTTCACCTTATGTTTCTTTGTATGAATGTGTTTTACGTAGTTTCCCTTAGACTTGAACCCGAAGCAGCAGCAGAGACAGATGTATGGACGGTTGACGTCGTGCCTCAACACATGAATCTTAAGGTCGTTGATGTCCCAATAACGATCGGAGCACAGAGAACAATGGTGGCCCATACTGTTGTCGTCGTGATAGGCGTACGCGGCATTTTTCCTTTCTTTTAATGCCATCTCCTTTAGGATAGATTTTATCTGTACCGTGGGTATAATATTCTCTTTGCCTCTGGTGTCCGTATTATGTAGTATATGCCTGAAGTTAGAGGTCGATGGCAGTGCAGACCCCTGAGGTTCCATGCGAAGTACCGACATAACAGGAATCTTCAAGGTCAGATTGTTCTTGTTGAGAACACGGCCTGCCTTCGTCAGCTTCACCGCAGAGGTCATGCGAGATGAAGAGGCTGTACTAGATGAAGAGGCTGCAAGAGATGAACAGTGATTCGGAGCTTTGCGAAAGTACCGGTACAGCGTCGCTGCGACCGGGTTCAGATGCGATATGGACTCGGTCTGAGGATTCTAATATTATCGTTAGTACGGAGACGGAAGCAGGAAGTGCCTGATCGGAGCTGATAGAGACGGTGCTAGAGGAGGGTAATGTCTTCGAGGAGGGTGCGGTCTCATCAATGAATAGCACAGGGAACGCTTCTCTACTGTCGTTGCCGGCGCACACTTTACGGCTAACAACTGAGGGAACCGATTCGTTCGCTTTATATTTAACAGCGGAGTCCACTTTCTTTGTAACAATTACTGCATCG
This sequence comes from Osedax fenrisi, assembly GCA_964019155.1. Classification (NCBI taxonomy): domain Eukaryota; kingdom Metazoa; phylum Annelida; class Polychaeta; order Sabellida; family Siboglinidae; genus Osedax; species Osedax fenrisi. Next base: position 28,155,644 of record OZ025242.1, read on the forward strand.
GATGATGCCCCCTTTGACTCATTCTTAGAAGCTGAAGATGATGACTTATTATAACTTTTAATGTCGGATAAAGTCACGAAATTTACGAGTGAATCATTATTTGAAATCACTTTATCAATTCTATGCCTCACTTCTTCGTCTGAAATATTCTCTTCGGTTGCCATGATAATATCCGAGTTATTATTTCGGATCGCATCTGTCTGTTTCTCCTGTTGATGCAGGTACTTGGCGTACTGTAACAGTTTATCGTGGTGCGAATAGGACTCGTAGTGGCTGCACAGGGCATTCTGGGTATTCAGTCGTACGTTGCACAGGCTGCAGAAAAACGTCATAAATTTTTATACATATTTTTCAGATTGATTCAATTATAATTTATAGTTTTAGTCACATTACAAAGTTAAATTTGTTATTTATCTATCTAACTAAAGATAATAATTTAATTTAATAAATACATATTATAATATAATGAATATAAAGTAGTTATATAATTTAATTTAGTTATTAATTTGAAGATAATCGTCATGAATTTTTATACATATTTTTCAGATAGATTCAATTATAATTTATACAGTTTTAGTCAAATTAAATTTGTTATTTATCTAACTAATAAATAAATATAATAATATAATATATATAAACCTTCTTTTCTATACGTCTCTATTTTCGCTAGTCTACTTCGTTTACTCGGGGGCGACATAACACAACTTATTATATTGACAGTTTCATCAAAAAGGAATTGAATTTGTATCTTATAAATTATGATTTTATCCTATTGGCTGTACATTATATCCCGTTTACCCTACATGTATATCACCTATCGACATCTATTGTTATTATAGTTTTAAAATTTTTAAAATCGTAAATATATTATTGAAGTAATAATCAAAAATGTAATCCTATTTATATGGATATTTGACTACAAATTTTAATAATTAACGTTGTAACCTCTCATTCATTGCCGACACCAGAGGTGCTACCGAGGCCAGTGGTAACACAACTACCTCCGGAATTACCTCCGATAACGGAATATAAATATAATATATATATATATATATATTATCTTAACATATGCTGCCCTTAAATAATATATAATACTTAATTATATTATAGTTATAAAACATGTACTAACGGTTTGTAGTAAATATATGTATGATTCAACAGATTCAATAACTCGTTTATACGGGGGTGACCTATAGCCTTCCAGTAATACGTAACACCATCATATGATATCGTGATAACGTGTAAAATAAATTAATGTGCTACATGTATATTTTTGTTATAATGGAAGATTAAATATTACAGATATTATTTTATATATATACTTTAATATGTATACAGTGGTTTAATGATAAGCTAACCACGTGTTCTGCATTGGCCGACGATCACTATAAGATGAATACGAAATGATGTAAGGTCACGAATAATACGTAACACTATCATATGGTTTCGTGATAAAGTGTAAAATAAACTAACGTGCTACATGTATATTTGTGTTATAATGGCAGAATAAATATTACAGATATTATTTTATATATATATATACACTTTAATATGTATACAGTGGTTTAATGACAATCTAACCCCTTGTTCTGCCACGTGTTCTGCCACGATCTGTTCGTAGGCCGACGATCACTATAAGATGAATACGAAACGATATTAGGTCACATATAATACATAACACTATCATATGGTTTCGTGATAAAGTGTAAAATAAACTAATGTGCTACATGTATATTTTTGTTATAATGGCAGAATAAATATTACAGATATTATTTTATATATATATATATATATACTTTAATATGTATACAGTGGTTTAGATTAATATGAAATTATTGCATTTAAATGACATATTACGTTGTAACCTCTCATTCATTGCCGGAGGTAATTCCGACACCAGAGGTGCTACCGAGGCCAGTGGTAACACAACTACCTCCGGATATGACATAGGTATCGGCTGTGTTACTTTTTGTCCCATATTCTATGAAAAAATATAGCGAATTAGTGTATTTTGTACGAAATATAAATATAATATATATATATATATAAGTCTGGTGGGACTCTTCCGAGGTAGCGACATCAAGTTCACCTGTCTCATTCTGAAAATAATATTGATATATCGATATTATAATAATTGTATAAGATACGTATTTATTTTATATATAATTTATATATATATAGCATATAACATAGAGGTATACGGTAGTAGTCTGTTGGGACTCTTCCGAGGTAGCGACATCAAGTTCACCTATCTCATTCTGAAAATAATATTGATATATCGATATTATAATAATTGTATAAGATACGTATTTATTTTATATATAATTTATATATATGTTGTACGAGCACTTTTATCAATGCGTCGTCTCGTTATGTTTACACAAATGATCCACAAGTGTGTTTATATTATTCAACTTTATTTCAATTAGATCAACCGTATATCTGGGTTCGACGAATCTCGTATAATATGATATCAAGAATAAACGTACACTAGTAATGTCTGATGTGTAACTGATGCAGGCGAATTATAACAGAATACGTTTAATGATTTCGGTTACACATCAGTTCGTTTCTCTAACAAAGCATAGTGGCCGTGCACATAACCCGACTGCATTAGTGTGTTTCTCGAACACAATATAGTGGTCGTGTACATAACGAATGCATCATTATGGTTTTAATTGCAATATACGTGTGTCTGAATGCATTAGCTATATGTACTTTACAACATCTCACCCCTCCACAAAAAAAAATGTAGACCCTACATTTTATAAAAAAAAACAAATTTTAAATTAATCTATTATACACTTTAAATTCCTAATATTCTCTACCCTTTTAATCTCCTCTGCTCAATATATATGCGGTTGAATCCTTAAATTTTCCCTCAACAGTCAAACTTATTTCCCCCCATATATTTGCGAGTTTTCTCCTCCCTAACACTCTATTTCTAACTCTCACCTGACACCCCTTCTCTAACTCATCTACTTCCTGCTTATTACCTACAGACTTTTTCCTATCTACTCTTCCTCTTACTAATATCCCGACCTCACTCATCTTCCTTCTCGTCTCATATATCCAGTCACCTTCTGTCGCCCCTCTATTACCTAACCTACTATCCACCGGTAAATTCTCTTCCCTCCCGAACATCATAAAGAATGGTGTAAACCCAGTACTTGTATGAGGTGTTACATTATACGCATGTATTAGCTTAGGCAGATGAATCGTCCACCTACTCTTATCATTCTGATTCAGGTTCCTTAGTAAATTTATTAATGAACGATTCATACGCTCACACTGTCCATTTCCTTGTGGATGGTATGGTGTTGTTCTACTCTGTTTGATTCCAAATAACCTACACAATTCTGTAACTATTTCTGCCTGAAAGTTTCTCCCTTGATTGGTATGAATCCTACTTGGTGTGCCATAATTGAAAATCCATTCATTCATGAGAATCTTTGCGACGGTAACCGCAAGTTGATTCCTTGTTGGTATCGCTTTCGTAAATTTGGTATAAGCATCAGTGATCACTAGCACACTATCCCTCCCATCTGATGACTTATCTAGAGTGACAAAGTCTAGGAATACTAATTCTAATGGCTTGGATGCCGTTAATTGTCCCAATTCTACCCTCGGTCTCCTTCCCACATCCTTACAAACCTGACAGATCTTGCAATTATTTATCCACTCATTCACATCTATGCCATCACTAAAATTTGACAATTTTACATAACTCGAATCCCTCTTAGGTGGCCTCCCTACAGGTTTGGTATCCTTATCTACCTCGGTCATGTAAGTTTTAGTTACAAAAGCAAAAAAAAAAAATGTTAAATAGGTCACTGAAAAAGTCCACTTATATTGCAACTAGATACCACAATCACGCACTCAATAAATACACTAACGTATGATACCGGGTACCAGTTGTCCTTCCGGGTTTCTCGTGGTGTTGATACACGGTTGTCTACAGTTGAAATAACAATAGCCTCTGTCACCAATGTTGTACGAGCACTTTTATCAATGCGTCGTCTCGTTATGTTTACACAAATGATCCATAAGTGTGTTTATATTATTCAACTTTATTTCATTTAGATCAACCGTATATCTGGGTTCGACGAATCTCGTATAATATGATATCAAGAATAAACGTACACTAGTAATGTCTGATGTGTAACTGATGCAGGCGAATTATAACAGAATACGTTTAATGATTTCGGTTACACATCAGTGCGTTTCTCTAACAAAGCATAGTGGCCGTGCACATAACCCGACTGCATTAGTGTGTTTCTCGAACACAATATAGTGGTCGTGTACATAACGAATGCATCATTATGGTTTTAATTGCAATATACATGTGTCTGAATGCATTAGCTATATGTACTTTACAACATATATATAGCATATAATATAGAGGTATACAGTAGTAGTCTGTTGGGACTCTTCAGAGGTAACGAAATCAAGTTCACCTGTCTCATTCTGAAAATAATATTGATATATCGATATTATAATAATTGTATAAGATACGTATTTATTTTATATATAATTTATATATAAAGTAGTTATATAATTTAATTTAGTTACAAATTTGAAGATAATCTTCATGAATTTTTATATATATTTTTTAGATTGATTCAATTATAATTTATAGTTTTAGTCACATTATAAAGTTAAATTTGTTATTTATCTATCTAACTAAAGATAATAATTTAATTTAATAAATACATATTATAGTATAGTTATAAAACATGTACTAACTGTTTGCAGTAAATATATGTATGATTCAATAGATTCAATAACGCGTTTATACGGGGGTGACCTATAGCCTCCCAGTAATACGTAACACTATCATATGATATCGTGATAAAGTGTAAAATAAACTAATGTGCTACATGTATATTTTTGTTATAATGGCAGAATAAATATTACAGATATTATTTTATATATACATATATATATATATATATATATATATATATATATATATATATATATACTTGAATATGTATATAGTGGTTTAATGATAATCTAACCCCGTATTTTGCCACATTTGCATAGTTCGACGATCACTATAAGGATAACTATAATGAATACGAAATGATGTAAGGTCACGAGTAATACGTAACACTATCATATGATTTCGTGATAAAGTGTAAAATAAACTAATGTGCTACATGTATATTTTTGTTATAATGGCAGAATAAATATTACAGATATTATATAGTATTATTAGTATAATCGGAAAAAAATCCATCCGAAATCGATTCGCCTCGCTCGTAGAGGACGAGGATGATGATTAAGGGCTATAAATTATTATTATTATATTTTTATAATATAATATTTAATATTATATTTAATAATTCTAATTATTATTTATATATTATAATAATATATTTAATATTATATTAAATATAATATAAAATTAAATATTATATTACCATTACATTTTCTCTCTTTATATAATTCTAAACTAATATAAAACTTTTGGAGAATATGATGTTTAATTAGCTTGATGACCTACAAAATAGATTATGTTTGAGTAATAACCTTCTCGACATGATTTTATCCACTTCAGATAATATGAACCATACAAAATCTTTGTAATCGATGAACTTAGTTTATTAATTTCCTAGAGAATGTGGCATCGTTGAGATTGTTGATAATTAGATAAGCGATACAATACAAACTATGATTTAATGAGCTAAGTAAAATATAAGGTATAATGACATAGGTTATGTGTTTAATTATAAGTTCAAGATTATGCTAAATCTAACAGGAAAACTTGTATGCCCCCCTCCCATATATTATATTATATAATAACTATTGATTCATTGGTTTTATTTTCAGTAATTATAATATAAAAAACAACTACCATCAAATCTTATATATAAAATATGTATGATTATATGAATACTTAAATTATACACTCACCATTGATGACTAACTCATATTATACATACTATATTATATATTATACATATTATATTATATATTATACATATTATATTATATATTATACATACTATATTATATATTATACCGATAATGTATTAAGGGGAGATCGCAGAGCTAGTGCGAATAGTCAAAAACACATGTATAATAAGATGTTATTATTCATATAAATATATTCTCTATATAACAATAACAATTGTTAAAAAAGCTGCAATAGTTTTTTCTGTAGCCACTCTAATGCGTACATACCTAGCATAAATATTGATCATCTAATAAATCGCATTTGAAGTTTCATACCAAATAATTATTTATATATTTGTAATAATTATTCCTTATCAGTAGGCTCATTTATCATTCATTTATACATAATTATAGTAGTAATATATTTCTAAAGTACACATAATATATATATATTCACTATTTGAATAATAAAAGGGTTTTATATTTACTATTTAAATTATATATCATTTAAATTTATAAATAATTATATTAGTAACGTATTTGAATAATAAAAAGGTTTTATATTCACTATTTGAATTATATATCATTTACATTTATAAATAATTATATTAGTAATTTATTTCTATTTGAATAATAAAAAGGTTTTATATTCACTATTTGAATTATATATCATTTACATTTATAAATAATTATATTAATAACGTATTTCTATTTGAATAATAAAAAGGTTTTAAAAATTCACTATTTGAATTATATATTATTTATATTTATAAATTATTTACATTTATAAATAATTATATTAGTAAACATATTTCTAAACTACACTGTATATATTCATTATTTGAATAATAAAAAGGATTTATAAATTTATTAGAAATCGCCATCTCCAGGGCAATAGTCCTCTTCAGTCCGAAATCTTCTCAATCTTGCTGCATGTGAAGATGAAGCTAGATGGACGTTTGACGAGAGGATTCTTTTTCTATCAATCTCGAACATGAACTAGTTACTTTCAGGACTTGATAGATTCATCTTTTTATCTAAAGATTCTAACGCTGTCCTGGCTCCAAAGTTAAATACGAGTACCGAAGAAGATATTGCATATTGAATAATATGGAATCCGTAGAATGTTGTCTATAAAATATAAAGTATATTTTAATTTTAATTTTATATTTATTAAAAATTATATGCTAACTTTTTTGCATTTGCACCATATAATATGAAAACTTTCATTATTATTTTGAGTTTTCCCTAGTAAACACTTCGATAGGAGTTCTCGGTTACTCAGGCGCTCATAGACGGGTTTCAGTAATGGAGCAATGTCTTCGTTGACCCTTGTCTTCATTACTGAATGGGAGACGAGCTCTTCTCCTATAATCATATAATTAATATTTTTTTATAATTATCAATAATACAAAATACCATTATCTAAGGCTTCCTTATAGATGCACCAGGTAGCTTTACATAGACCATGATTAGGGTTCTCATCAGTTGATGTTACATGTATGAAGGTAGCCCACACAGCATTATGCATATTATCAACGTCATGTAAATTATCACTGATCTAAATGTTTTTATATAAGTATTATATTATAGGAATAAAAAATTATATCTACTATATACAAACCGCTTTGGTGAAGTATAGACTAAGTTTAGTGATAGTGGTGCCAGTCAGTCTACCTTGACCCTTCCCTTGTAGCCTTACTCCTTGTCCTTTACTAGAACTCAAAAGTTTTCGAATAGCGGTGCCCATCCTCTTATGAACATGGTTCACACATTCTTCTTTCTTGATCGTAGTATCTCCATACACATTGAGATCAAGTAGAGCTTTAAACATCTTAGAATCACCATCCGACAGTACTTTAGTATATCTCAACTTGTATTTTTCAATAGAACGTTGAAAAATTACCTTGGCTGCCATCACCTAGAGATTATAAAATATTATGTTATGCAATATGTTATAATATATATATTATATAAAAAATTATATTATAACAAGTTATATAATTTGTAAATATATAAAAATGAATTATCATTTACCTCCATTCCACCACTTGTTCCAGTATAATTTATGCAGCAGTTTTCTTCATGTCTAGCATACCACTTCTCATATCTCTGGCTGGTCATCGAAACTTTATTCACAGAACATGCCTTATGATAATAATTTATTATAATTATCATTTTGACAACAATATTTCTATAAGATATTTCTTGTATGAATGTAAATAAAATACTAACTTGGGTGAATAAAGAGAAAGTTAATTATAATAATAAAGAAACTAATAATTATTATTAGGCATGATAATTAATAGCAATTTTTACAAAAAGAAATAGCCCAAATGTTACAGGCATGACGAGTGTGTATTTTATTTCCATTTTGGTTTTTTCATCCTAGAATATTACATTGCCAACATAATCGCATCTTGGCCGAAATTTATTGATGACCTTTTTTTGAAGGAGTAGACCTATTAGAAGTCAAATTCCTAGATGAATATGAATTCATCATTTCATCAATCAAGTCATTTTTAAAAAGTAATAAATTGCATTTTTTTATATTATTTTGTTTATATAACATGAATGAATTAATTACAGAAATATCGAATATACTATACAATAAATATTTCCAATATTTATAAGATTTTCGGCCAACTTTGTAGTATGAACGAAATTGATCCATATGATCAACCACCCATATGTTTGTTATAATCAATTATCATGGATGGATTTTGACGTAGTATTGAATACATTTATATAAATACAATATAAACAGCAAGTATATAATAATATACTATGAGACACCGTGAGAGTAGATTACGGCTTGCCAGTCTTTCATATATAGGTTTTACATGTGACGCTTTCTGGGCATTGAGATGGGAGATTTCATTCGAGAATGAGAACGAGGAGTTTCACCTAAATTCAATAAAATGTTACTTATAATATTAGTTTATAATAAATTGTTATTTATACCTTTCTCTATAGCTTTTTTTTATAAAAAAACCACTTGACATCGCATTAATTATACAAAAAAATAACAGTTCAGATAATCATTTATAATAAATAAAATAAAGAATATATATAATTATTTACAATAAATCATAATATAAATATACAATTATTCAGAATACAAAAAATTGTTACTGATAAATATGTATAATATATGGAATTTCAAATAAAATAAATTATATATTATTATTTACATTAAATAATAATTAATATAAATATACAATTATTCAGAATACAAAACAATTTTACTGATAAATGTATAATATATGTAATTTAAAATAAAATAAAGAATATATATATAATTATTTACAATAATTAATATAAATATATAATAAATATACATCAATAAATATGTATAATATATGAAATAAAGAATATATATATATATATATAATTATTTACAATAATTAATATAAATATACAATAAATATACATTGATAAATATGTAATTTATGTAAATTATGTTATTATTAAAAGCATTGATCTAAACCTAAAATATATAAAAGTAACTACAAATCTTAAAATAATTATATTTATTGTATTTATTATTAATAATATTTTATGTAACTAAGTATACTGCTTCCCATAATTGGAGTGCTTGTGATTGGTTGTTGTGTGCTCGCACTCATTGGCATAATTCTAGTTGATAGTAGATTTGATGTAGACGTTCTTTTCAGATAAGATGCTTTTGAAAATCCAATTCTTGATACATATACCATAACAGTTTTTCCCTCAAAGTTACCATCCGCTGAGCCACCTGGTGGAAGTTTTTGGCTATCTCTATCTTGTTGGTAATATCGGTAATACGAGTTCTTCAGACTGCGTTATCTATCTGGTAATTCTGATTCTACAAAGTTTAAATTTGTATATTATATTGAAGGAGTATATATTTATATATATATGTATCTATATATTGTAATAACTTATATATACTTATTATTATATATAAATATAATAATTTAATACAAATCGGCTGTTATATTAACATTATGAAGGCTTTCATTTGCATTTTGAGTTCCACCTCTCAGGCACGCAGATAATAAATGGTCTGAACTCATTCGCTCATAAACTTTTTTTACATATGGGGCTATTTTTGCATTAATATGTATCGTCAATAAATCTTTGTGCTTCGGCATTTCTTTTAATCCTGTATGATTTTATTTATTATTAATTTATACACCGATATTATATTTATATATTATATGAACCTTCATCTTTTGCTTTCTTGTAATCACAATATTTTCCACATAATTCATGATTCGGCACTTCATCAGTTGATCTAACATGGTCAAAGGTAGCCCATATAGCCTGGTACATTTCTTCCTTAGTATATTTATGGATCTATAGGATAATATATTCATTATAATATATTTGTAATTCAATATATTTGATATAGTATTTATTATTAGTCATTTTTATTGATGAATAAGTTTTTAACTGTAAATTTATTATAATATATTTTTATTTAAAAGTAATTAAATATTATGTTTATTAGTAAGATATATAATTTAGAGTAATTATATGTTATTCGAATTGAAATTATATTACTAACTGAATTTCTATAGTAGCTAGAAAGCTTATCAATAACTTTTCCCGTGAGTTGACCATATCCATTTCCTCCAGTAGTTACTTTATCTTTTGCGGCAATATTCGAAATTTTCCTAAGATGATAACCTAATCTTTTATGTACGTGATTGATGCATTCTTCTTTTTGTACATCGTATATCTTTGAAACAGCAGTATGAGCCTTAGAATCACCATCCGATAACATAATAGTATACCGCAGGCCATTCTTCTCGACTGAACGCCTCCACATTAGTTCCGCAGCATGAACCTGAAATAGAAAAAAAATGAAGAGCATAAAATATATTACACAAATATATATTATATTTATATATATTAAATAGATTAATATTATTACATTTGTATATACCTCCATTGCTCCAGCAGTTCCTGAATAATTTCTTGTACAATCATGTTCTCGTTTAGGGGATCCTTGTTTTAAAATATTTTCACATATCTATAGATATACATTTTACTTGACATTAGTTAATTAATTTATATCAATGCGATATTATTACCTGACAATATTTCGACATAATAACAAAGTCAATAACGTAGCCGGTGTAGTAATCAATAACTGCAGCAAATCCATATTTAGAAACATATCCACGCTTCATCCATGATCCATCAAATGTTACAACTCTATCAGTGGTTGACCCTTCTATGTCATGAATGTCATCCATTATTAATGATACCGCTTTCTTACACATATTTGCTGCAATCTATTATTTGAATAAAAATATAATTGTTGAATTTGGCATAATATTTATATTATAATGAATATAATTGTACAAATTATTATGAAAGTTTAAATATCATACGCGAATTATATTTATTTTATTCATGTAAAATTAAATATTATAAATATATTATATGTATATATAAATTATTATAGAAATATTAAGGTCAATATAATGTTACTAACAGTTAACGACATTTTAGACATCTCTTTAGTAATCCCATCGTAAATCCTGTGGCAGAATGCAGGCAAACCCAGATGACGCAGTACTCCAGTCAGCGACTTGTAACGTATACCTGCAAATAGAGAACCTTTTACTGCAAGAATATTGTAATAGAATTTAGATTTATTATTATTCATATCTATCCTTTTAGTTGACCAGGATATATATATAACATATCTAACAGTCTCGCAACTGCTACAGTAAAGATGAAAGTGTTCACAAAGCCCCATGTTTCCAAGCAGCTTGATTTCTACTTTACTTTCTTTACACCTCGAACAAATCAATACGGTAAACATTGCAATTAGGGAATCCAAAGAAAACAGCACATTTTTATCCAGTTTTTTAGTCTGAATATCAACAAAATCATACGAAGAAATCTTCCTATAACTTGTACTGTTGTCTAGGTTGACCTATATGAGAAATATGTACTTATATATTTATCCATATAGTTATATATATATATATATATATATATAATTTATAAATATTATACCTAATACATATATGAAATATTTTTTCTATGTTTTGATATAAATTATAGTATATACATTATATCAAATGCATATATGAAATTGTCTCAATATTTATTAGATATAAAGTATATTATATATATATATATTATATATAATAAATTATATATATATATATATATACCTTATAAATATTATATAAAATGCATATGAAATTTTCTCAATATTTATTTGATATAAAGTATAGTATATATATATTATATATTATAAATCATATTTAGTTTATGTTGTTTAATTAAGTAAATAATTTTTAAATATATATAACACAAAAAAATATATGTTATATAAAATATATATTTAATAATCACTTACTAAATAAATATAACTTCATATTTATTTATGAGTAAATTTAAATTTATAAATATATTTTAAATTTAAATTATTTACCATGATGAAAAACTCGTTATTTAAAATTATGTTATATATAATAAACAAACCTTTTTAGCACATGTATTCTTCTTGATTTTTCTAGCTCTTTTAGATTTAAGAGGCATAGTGTTTATTTGTAAATATACTGTATTTACAAATAAAAATGTAACTTGAAATTCAAAATATAGATGTAAATCGTATTTGAAAATATGAATAATCTTTCAGTTTAAAATGGATTCCAGAAAGGAAGTCATGTGATGCAAATCACACAGATATAGAATTAATAATACAATACATAAACAAACATTAATTTGCTTTTTAAAATTCGAAAATTTATAGTATATTCAGTTTTTAAATAATTAGTTTGTACATGTTATATTTATGACATGTCAAATTAATTCCTAAATTAATTTTATTATTTATTTACCTACATGATGTTTTAAAAATGATCGTTTTATATGAAATAATTCTCATAGAAACATAATTTTAACATCATTTTAATCACAATATTTTGTATAAGTTACATATAATATAAAAAAAAAAAGTTTAAATAATTTGTTTACATAATTTGAAGGGTAGCCCGTCCCCTTAATGGTTCGCAATTGTGACTCTACATTAATTGATTGTATAGTATCTTCCTGGGTATCTTCTTGTTTCGTATATTTCCGTTTCTTTGTTTTAGGCTTCTTTCTTTTCAAATACGAGGGAATATGTGATAAGTGTGCCTGAATAGTTTTTTTGATTATCTTATCTTGAGTTCCATCATGTGTTTGTGTTGTAATTTCTGAAAATAATAATCATATTATATTAACTTTCACAGTTCATGGATGTTTTTTATGATACAAAATACCATAATTAATTAAAAATATAAATAAATATATCTATATATTATATATTAAATATATTCATAAAATTTAATTAACAAATATACCAAATATACATATATACAAATAATGGCATTTGAACCACAAAGCAACATTCAACACACATTAGTGGTTCATATGTTACTAAGATGTTGCATTGTGGTTTTAATGTTACTCCAATTTCCTTAGATAATAAGCAACATTTTAACCACAAAGCAACATCTGAGTAACATTCATAAAGTGAAACGCATCTGGTAAACATGTAAAGGGAAACAAATCTGTAAAACAGTGAAAAATGATAATAATAAATATATTATATTGTTATATAATTTATAAATTATAAAAAATGCACTAGTGATTCATCTTTTCTTTAGAAAATAGCAATATATATATAATCATAAATTGGTGATGTTTGGTTGGTGTGTAACTAACGAGTAAATATAGTTAATACCGGATCCATGGTTATCTTCCGGTATTTCTGGCCATCCATTTTGATGCATTTCTAAATTCACCCTCTTTCACAAAGGGTGCTATATATGACACCCTGTCTCTGAATTCCTTTAACTCTAAATAATAAATATATATATATGTACATTTTATTGATATATATATATTTAAGTTTTGTTTATAATTAGAATGATTAATCAAAAAATTATTATTATATAATAATATTATCAAGGAAATATTGTTATGAACAAACCAGTTCCGGAGAGTTTACCAACTCCGAGTACTCATATTTATGTGTTACATGCTGAGTGTATGATCCCTTGTTTTTTCTGCTTCAATTTTCAGCACTAGAATTATAGAATTTAACATATATTATAAATAGCTATTTATTCAAAATAGAATACAAAATTCATCTTGATTTAAATTATTTCACTATTCATAATCCTAGATGGAATACACAAATCAAAATAAACTCCTAAAAATGTGTATCTATTTGATTATTACTAATACAATAATTAAAAGAGTAATGTATTGAGGGGTTAAAATATAAAAGTGTTTTGAATAATTTTTTTAATATAAATGTAGTTTCTAATTTAATGGTATCGATATTGTCTGAAGACTGTTGATGAAGTATCATAGAAAATAGTATGATACCTTTATTTAAATCACTGTCAACTATTTTAGGTATATCGTTACTATATTACCTATAATATAAAGAGTAATGTACCCGACACTGATTACTGGAGTACCCCAATATTATTATATTTTATATTTTGTAGAATTTTTATTTTTAATAGATGTAATTTAGTTTCTATTATAGGATATAGTCTTATTTATCTATATAGGATTTTAATAATTTCAAAAAGTTACCTCTTATATCATATTTTTTTTATTTTTTAGATAATATTATAGAATAATAATTCTATTATATTTTATTGTATGGAAATATCTAAGAATATTGTTTTTTTTATTATTTTTTTCACTTTTTAAATTAGATCTATATATATAATATTATCACATCATCAGCAGTAGATATATTATTTGATAACCAAATTGTGATGGTGACATGATATTGTATTTTGGGAAGAATGAATTCATTCTATTTACTGTTCATTTTTCTAGAAATTTAGAAACGGATGTATTAAATCAATCTATCAATAATGATTTGTCCTTTTTTTTATAAATAGGATTATTTAATTGGTGCCATTAACTGGGAAAAGACTCTATGCACTTATTAAAATATATATATATATATATATCTAATCGGTTCTACAAAATAGGAAATAACTATTTTAATAATTTTCTAGTTTAGATTGTTTATATCTAAATAATTTGTAGGTTCTTTATTATCAACTAATTTTATTATTTCAATATTTTCTATAGGATATGTGAAAATGGTATTATTACTATCTAATAAATCTAAAATGTTCATGTTGATTTTTGAAAAATAGTTTATATTTATCTTTTTATTAGTTTCATTAAAACTATTATTAAAACCATTGCTATTTTATTTGGTATGTTATAATTATTACCTTTAGCAAGATACATATATAATAAATATATTCCATTCATTTCATTAAAATATATATTATTGAATACGTTCTTTAAGTATTATAACAAGCATAATTCTTATTTACACAATAAATTACTTTTTATCAATTTTTGTCTCATATTTTTGATAAATGCTTATTTCTAAATCAAAATTTGATAAAACTAAAATATGACTTCTATTATTGAATTTAATATTGAGCTTTCTCTGAGATTATATTGACTGTAATGGCCGTAGTCATCTGAAGCTCCAACCGACAATGCTTTGTCATCCCTCACAGGCTTTGATTCAACTTTACTTATCAATTATTGAATGCTTTCTTTAAGTATTATAACAAGCATAATTCCTATTTCACAATGAAACACATATTTTTGATAAATGCTTATTTCTAAATCAAAATTTTATAAAACTAAAATATGATTATTATTGAATTTAATAAGCTTTCGAAAGATACCAATGTTATTATAATAACATCAATATAACAAAATTATACTGACTCCTTCCATTTCTCCTTACTAGTTCCCCTGCACTCTCTACCCAGACATTTCTCAATTCCTTAACACTTCACCTTATTCCTTGCAATATCTTACTTTTCTTCCTCATCGTATCTCAAATTCTATAAAAATGTCTTATTCTACTCCCTCTAGATTCTCCCCTTTTATCTATGCAATGCATTCATTGCTACACTTCCTTCCATCATACCCACGACTACCCTTCTATTTAATTTACGTCAAATTGTTCATTATATCTTATACCGATTTATTGTTATATTATGTTATATTATTGTTATATTACCTACGCAATTTTTATATTATACCTATTTACATTGTGTGATATGTATGCACGCGATGTTGTATATTCGCATTTGTGCCTAATAAATTATATTTATCATCATCATCATATTCTTCATTATTTACACAATTTATATAAAGAATAACTGCCTTGTAGATATTTACCTCATTTAAAATAGCTTACTTATAATATTCTATCTAGTAGATAGTATCTACTACTGCATGTACACTAATTGGAAAATACTGTATTCTGATATTTCTTTCTAATGACTTGTCAATATTATGTCAGTTAAATAAAGGTTATGTTGTCCAAAGGAAAAAATAAGCTTAATATTCTATATTAAAAATAAAAATTCCTTATTAATTAGATTGTAATATATTTAATTCTCAATATTAGAAAATATTTGAAATAAATTATATAATAGTACTAATAAAAGTCATAGCTATATCAATAGATAAATATAGAGACGGTAAATTTAAAATATAAGATACAATTACATCATGGTTCTAAGATAATAGTATGCAATGTGACATTAATAGATTACTACTTTTTATCCTAAATAAATTATATTAAAAGTTAATTTAAATATATTGCTTATTATATTGATATTAACAAACATTTAATTAGAATAGATATATTACACACATAAGAGGAAAACATTTAGACGAATTCTAGGATGTGTCAGGTGATAGGCAAATGTAAATCACTGAAGTAATTCAATACTTGGTTGGTCGTATATTTATTGAGTTCTTACTAATTAAATGTATATCAGATTACATACAGCTTAATATAAAATATGTCTTCACTTCTATTTAAGGATAATGTAGAGCGATCTTTGAAATAGAGAAAATATAAATGTATTTCAATTTTTTTATATAATATTGTTAAAATATAAAATATTTTCTTAGTGATAAATCATTTTTTTACGTAACAACTAGAATGAAAACTTAAGTAATTATATCATTTAACATAAATAAATTATATTAATTTTAAAAAATGAATTCTAATTTAATAATAGTAATAATGTAATGAATATAAGATCACATTTAGAATTGTAAAAACTAAAATAAAAAATATTATATAGGAAATAAAAAATAATATACAAATCATGGATAGTTATAGATTAGGTATATTTAATGAAAAAGAAACAAATATAAGACCTTTAAAAATTATACTAAATAAAACAATGGATCAATCCTATTTTATAAGAAATGCATTCAAACTAAAAGATACAAAGTATAAATATATAGGAGTAATTGAAGAATAAAATGAATCAGATAAAGTAACTATACAAAACTTAAAAATAGAAATTAAAAATAAATTAAAATTAGATAATTCAAAGAATTATTATATTAGAAAAATAAATAAAGATTTTAAAATAATAGAGGTAAATAAAAATAATACGATAAATAATGACAGTGCAAACGATTTATCATAATTTATCGCATAACAATAACACTAATAATATAAATATACACACATATAATAATATCGATTATCATAAACTATCTATAATGCATATTAATATACGCAGTTTTAATCACAATGTTGAATCACTGATAGTATTTATTGACCAATTAAATAATATACACAGCTATAGACAATGTAAATAAATAATCTACTATATACGTATTATAAATATAATTCATAGTAATATATTGAATATTCAAGTTTATATACGTATTGAATAGTTGTTTATTTATTCTTATACGATATAGTATATATCTGATATATGATATAATATCATAATGATATATACTTCATTATATTGATTAAATGTGAATATTTTGCCATTTAAATAATATCAATACGCATCATCGTAAAATATAAGTTAAATGAATCATATATAATTATATATAACATATATACTATCATAAACTTATTATTCAAGTGTATATGCGTATTGAATAGATGTTTATTTATTCGAAGAATAATTCTTATATGATAATTCCGTATTTATTTTATTAAATGTGATTATTTTAGACATTTTAAATAATATCTATACGTATCACAATATGCTATATGTTAAATGTGCAATATACAATATATTAGTATATACTTGTATATATTCTATATATCTGAATACTCATTACATTTATTTACATGTTTTAATATTATAATATTTAAATATTTACAGAAATTTCATTTATATTTAAATATTTGAATATTTAATTATCTTTGAGAAGTTAGACACGCCCCATAAAATATGAAAATTATTAGGCGGCCAGATTCAATATCCACCATTAAATAATACATGTAAAAACTTAAAATACAATGAATTTAAACAATATATAAAACTTGAATATTTAAATAAATATTAATTTCATTATTTAACACTCATTATTATAATTGTAATATATATCCATATATATATATATAACAGTTAATATATGTTATATATATATATATATATATATATATATTAGCGCGGAGTGAATTTTACTATGTATTTCATATTCAAATATGTGTCAATCAAAATTTTTTTTTTTTTTAATATAATTTAAATTATTTTGATATAATCTACTTTAATTTATTATTAAATTTATATTATAAATGGGTATTAATCTTATAAATTAAGTTATATTTTTATGATTATGATGCCACAAAGAATTATTTTATTATAATTTAATGACACCGCCAGCTTAATTCGTTATATATAATAAAGAATTATTAATTATCTTTGTTTATAAATTTATTTCAAATATTTGTTTACAATAAATATTCCAAACAAATACATGAATATATTATTAATTTTCTTGTTTCAAATAAATATATAGAATGGCAATATACTACACGAATAATTATTGGTTAGTTATTTTTATTTCAGTTAGTGAATATATTATGATATGAAATTAATCGTGCATGAATTTAATTAAGTATATAATATATATTTTTATTTCAAATTTTAAAAATTGTAAATCATTTAATAAATGATTTATAGTTTTATTCGTTTACTAAATTAATTAAATGTTTTATAATATATTTTATAATACTACAACAATAATATTATTTTAATCATAATATAAATTCGATAATTAAAACAATAATTGAAAACATAAATTTTAATAACATTTAATATAAGTAAATACTAATAATTATTATTATTATTATAATATAATAATTATTATAAGTAACTTATAATGATTGAGTTATAATATTATAATGTATTTTATTATTGTAATAAATATATTTTATTACAAAAATAATAATACATACGATACTATAATGTTACTCAATATATGTAAATACAAGTTTATATTATTGAATAAACTTTATAAAGTATAACAAATAATATTTGGAATAAAATATAAAACATAAATTAGTAGAATTTATATTACTAATATATTATATAAACATATACAATGTATACCCAATTATACCATATATTGGGACTGCCAATTTCGCTTAGAGCACTTACGCGATTCTAATTTTAAATATTTTAAATGATATTATTTATAATTTACTCTCCCTACATAATTCTATTACAAAAGTAAGTAGCATTATAACAACATATATACTTTATTACTATAATAAAATATATTTAATATATATGCATCATACAATTTTACGTCCAGTAAATTATAATAGCAATACCAATAATTTGTGTATTATAGAATTTAGAATTGTTAACTAAAAATGTTAATAAAGATAGTATTTTAGAATACCAGTGATTTCGTGGGTGGTGATTTCATACAGATTTAAGATCGCGTATGAAATGGTAATATATATTAATGTAAATAATAATTTATATATATTATAATGTGTACAGTGTTATGAAAACACCAAACTAACTAAACTAACAAATTCTCTCTACACTAGATCACTGGTTATCATATACTGTATTTCAACTATATGAGCACTCTTGGTAATACATAATATTTAGTTAACTATTAATTAATTATTAACCATTGCTTCAAATTATGCTTAAAGAATACAAGTTATTTTATACCATATTTATTATTCCATTTGTTTTGTAAATTAGCCATTAAATAAAGTTAATTATCATATAATCTATAATACTATTAGAAATCATTATATAAATATTAAATAGATGTTTTTAAATAAAAGAATAGACACCAACACCATTTTATAGATAGCTAATTTATGATTTGAATCAACTTATACATTTGGTATGATTTTAATTTTGTAATGCATTCATTTAATTTATATCTATGTTAATATTATAGTCTTTCTCATGATTTAACTAAATATTTTATAATGCAATTATCTATTACAGTCTAACTTTAATTTCTATTTAATATAATCATAAAATGTTTATTAATGTAAAATAGAAATATCACTAATTTGAATTAATAGTTTCATTTTTAATTTATGAATAATATATAAATTTAATAATATTTTCATTAATTTATTATTTAAATATGAACTTTATTTTGTTCACAATGTTTCAAATTTGTATTACCTAATTATGTAAAACAAATATATTGAATAAATAAATAATTTATTAATGATTACATGATTTAAATTAAATAAATTTAGCATTATTTATACTATTTGATAATACATTATATAATTTGATTAACATATAGTATATTAATTTTATACACATCAAAAAACATATTTATATATTTATTTTTTTTTAAATAATAATTTTGATAAACAAAATAATTAATATTCCATATTAAAATATTTTGTAGATTCAAAACTAGGCATTATTATTCTGGAAGTTATTGCATTACATATCATCCGGTCTCTTGCATTACTTCCTGATAATCGGAGAGAAGAATCAGTGACATCCTTTATTCTTCTTTCAACGGCTTGTGAATGACAAAGATATGAATATTTAAATGGAGGGAAGTCATCTTCAAGGTATTTTTCTAAAGTATTAGTACATATATATTTAGTTCAAATTGGTTCAAGTATATCATCGAAATCAATCAGTTTATAATATTCGTCAGCATCAAAATTCAATGTTGGAATAGTAAATTTTCTGATGACAATTTATTCCATATTTCTTGCAAGTAATATGTATTTTATGCCCATTCTTCTTATGTTAATATCATTATTTGATATCATCGATATAATGATATTTTCCGAATGGGCATAATATACATTTATTGAAAGCTTTTATATACTATATTTTTAATAAAAATAATCTTTTGAACAGTAATTCTAGCATGTGAAGTTGACATACCTATAGAAAATTGTCAATATATATATATAATATTCAAAATAATTCTAATTAATTAGTTAACATTATATGAGATAAGTAAATTAAAATCTATATTTGATTTTGTATTAATATTATATCATATTATATTATTAATTATTAAATATTTACTATGTATTTATATTTATTACCTTCATTACAGGTTAATTCGTGAATATCAGTATCGGTATCGTCAATGGTATGGTCTTCAGCGATATGTTCATCAGGTATATCTAATATATTATACATTATAAGTTTTAATTTATATTAATATCAAGTAATCATAATTATATAGAATATATTTAATATAAATAATATATTATTTTTAATTTTATTATAATAACATAAAATAAATACTAATATTAATTATTTATTGTAATAAATATATAATTGTTATATTACTATCAAAGATTTTTCTAAGGAAAAATATAACACTCACGCGAATCCTGTAATTAGATTTAATTATATATTTGAACTATATAGGGTCAATTTTCAGAACTATGTGTTGTTTATAATGTAAATTAGAATCTAACTATACACTTTTAAAATGTAACATAATATGTTTTTAAATTATTATATATATGATGAAAACTAACTATTCATTTCTAATATACCCAGTAAACAACAACATAAAATATTGCACATAATATGTTCATTATATCATTAAATGAATTTAATATAGGATTTGAAAAATATTTATAATGAATATTTATAATATTTTAAAATAATAGAAATATATATCAATGATGAAAATATTACCATAATATTTTCAATTAAAATTCAATATAATATTCATAATATTAATATCACTGCTTTTATCTATTGAAATTGAAAATTTAATGATATGAATATATGAAACAATATATTTACAATAATATAATTAATATAATAATAATACAATTAGAATATACATTTATAAAATAGATATCTAACAATTTTTCTACATATTACATTACATAATATGATAATAATATAATTAATTTGTAATGAAAACAAATTACATGATGAATATTAAATTAAGATAATACATTATATTATCAATGTAATTTATAAAATAAATAATATCTATATTATATTATAGATATTATTTTGATATTAATAAATATTATAGAGAACAAAATTAAATCAATATGTTTATTAGGGGATTTAATATTATTTTGTGATTTAATTGTGAGATACTAATAAGATCTATTATACTACAATTACTAGTAAATATTGTCATTATTTCATTTGTATCTTAAATTGATGGTTTCAATGATAGGTAATGTTTTTTTTATAAAATTATATAAAAATGAAATAATTATGAATTTTTTAATAATTTAATTTAACATCGGACCAACCCTGTAATGAAATAATTATTTTTATGAAAATTATATGTGTGATATGAACATATTATGCGCATAATATGTTGATATTATTATGAGAATGAAATAATTATGTGTATAACAATTATATGTGTATGATAACATATTCTTATGAATATGTGAATGAAATAATTATATGTATGAACATTAGATTTTTACAACATATTAATATTTATTTGTATGTTCATATTATGTTCATATTTGTATATGCAAAATATGTTCATATTTGTATATGCAAAATATATTCATATTTGTATATGCAAAATATGTTCATAATATGTATGTTGTTGTTTACTGGGTATAAAAAAGCTATATTATAGGTTGGTTTTAAATTCTATACATATCTATGAGTAAAGGTGTGTAAAGGTTAATTTATATTCTATGTAATTTAATATAGCATTGAACACATTTTTGTAAAGAAAGTGCACAAAAACTAAATCTATTTCAATTATTTTGATACTACTGCTAGCAGCGGGATGTATGAATATTAATAACTAGTTACGGAAATATGGAGTGTTATATCTTTGCTTCGCAAAAATATTTGTTACTATAAAATTTAATATTTACAAAATTGATATCCCTTAAAGTGCTGTTCACGAGTAACATTATTTCAGATAATGCACAAAATTGTAAAATTATGTTATATAATATTTATAAATGACATATGAAATATCTAATAATTTATACTAACTTATAATAGATGAAGAAGAAGATGGAATTTCAAGAGAAAGACTTGGATGTTGATCTAATAAAATAAATAATTGTATACATTATTTATTGAGATAATTATATATATATACTATTATTTACCTTATATTTATAAATTTATATACTAATTAATATAAAATATATATAAACCTCCTTCACTCCATATTATATTTCCTATCATATATCTTCGTTCTTTACTTTGGTCGTCTAGAAATTTTCTATCTTCAATACATAGGTTTTCTTCTCTTTTATCAATATCAAATGGTACATTGTAATCTTTGCTTAATTTCGGTAATCTCATTTTATTATATAATAAATATTAATTTTAATTTATTTCTAATTGCATGTATTTTTTCATATCCAAGATATGATCTAGCCCATATTTCAATAATTTCTAATGATATCATTTTAATAAATGTGAAATCTTTAATTTTAATATTTGTTTTTTTATTTTTAATAAATAAAATTGCACAAATGACATCATATTGTGTAGGAAGCATGTTTTTAGGAATGTGAACTTGTTAAATGCTTTAGGAATGAAAGAAATTTTAGATACTTTAATATAAATTATATAATAGATATACTATGATAATGTTAATATTTATAATATGTTATATGTAATAATATAGAGTAAGAAATGTATTTATAAAAATTATATTAAAATATATAAAAAACTGATGTTTGTAATTTTTAATAATAATATAATAAAAATGCCCTAAATTGTAGTCAATATTTGTAATCAAATTATTTAAAATAATGTTAAAATAGTATTATATAATATGTGGTATATAAAAAATTAAAAGTACTATAATTTTAATATATATTTAAATTGATATTTATGAATGTAATTAATGTGCTATTTTATTAATTTTAAATATATAGAATTATAAATAATTAATCTAATTATATTGAATTATAAAGAATTAATCTAATAATATATTTATGTAATAGACTAATATATTAAAATAATATTATGATTTTAATAATAATTAATATATTTAAATTGATATTTATGAATGTATTTAATGTGCAATGTTATTCATTTTAAATATATTGAATTATAAAGATATAATCTAATAATATATAATATAAAAAATATATAAATGTGTTTATAAAAGTAGGTTTTAATGATATAAGGTAAAATGAAAAATATTACATATGCAAATAATTTGAATTTAAAATTCATATCAAATCTGATTGGATAATTATTTATTTCAAATATATTTGATTTTATTATCCTTGGTAAATAATATCCTTGATACCGGTTCAATCCTAATTAGGTCATATTTTGAACTTAGTAGAATATATTAGATATTATATTACTAACTCGGTAATTAAGCTATATTAAATATAATAAAAACACATGTATCTACTAACCTATATTACAAAGCATTCCTGAAAAGTTTATTATAAAATAATGCATAATAAATAAATTATATATATATTAACATATTTTTTTTCAAAAATGGCGAATTTTGTATATTTTAACATTGATAATTTTAAATGTGTATGGTTATGTCGATATTAAATATACTGTCACCAAATTAAACACCAATACAAAAGTCATTGTTTACAATAAACATACTTAATACTACACCGTATAGATCGGTATTTAATAGTAAATCTTGTAAGTGAAAATTTCACTCCGGCCTATTTAATAAATATATATATATATATATATATATTTACTAATTTTGTTGTATATATAATTTTAAATTAGTTTATTTATTTGTTATTGTTTTCTTTCAAACTTTACTATTCTTAATTTTATCGTTGTCATATTATTGTATTATTATATTATTGGATTATAATATTGGAGAGTAGGTGAAGAGTAGTAGTAGTAGTAGTAACCCTCGTTGTGAGTATAGATTACAAGATCATTTCTGGTACTCTCCTGTGAGCAGAAATTGTATATACTGCATTATATTTTATTTCTACTCACTAAACCATGGTATATCCAATATGCATATTCAATTAAATTCAATATTGTAAATCTTTAGAATAAATTTACTAAAAATGATTATTTTTTACCAATATCACTCATTCAATAATGATTTAAATTAATTTAAATTTTCAGATAATTTATAATATATATAATTACACAATATTTGATTTTTTTTAATTTAATAATTAGTAAAATTTAAAATATTCTTAATATTTTATTTTTTAAATAATAATTATAATGACATATGTTTGATATAGATCGGTTGTGGTGAAGAAAGTTATGAGTTAGTAGAAGAACTTTATATATATATAATTCACGTGAAAATTATTTATTTATTGTAAATATCCTTAACTTTTTTAATTGTTTACGATTTTAATTCATATCTATACTCTTCTAAATAATTATGACACACCTTTAAAACTCTTTAAAGGATTCGTAAATTAGTATCAAAAATAATGGGCTTTCTATTTCATTGGATTTCATTATGACCCTTGACCGAATAATTCTCAATATAATTCCAAACTCTTTGAAACCCAAACAAATGCCTCCATTTTAGACGTCATTATATTTGTAATATCAAGTATTTAATATTAATTGATATTATTCTTAATTTAAAATTAATTTATATACTTATATTAACATGACGTGCTACTGTATGATAAAATGCAATACATTTCATCAAAATAAAGGCACCAATATATCATTTCATAAGTTTGTATATAATTAACATGAACATTTTTCAAATTATTTATTATTTGTTGTTTTATTTAATTTTTATATTATAATTATCTTATTTAGGTTTTATATATTGGTTATATTTGAAGAAAGGGATCAACCGAACTATTGGTCCACCGGTCGAATCTACGGTCGTTTTCACGGTCATTAAATGACCGGTGGGGTCATATCTCCGGTCACTTCTCCGGTCATAACTATTGGTCCACAGGGTCATTATTTTATAATATATAGTTACATTATAAAAATAATGATTTATTTATAACTACTAGAATATACGTATTATATTTGGATTATTATTTAACTTATATTTACTGATAACATGTATATTACGGTCATTTCTACTGTCAGAACTATTGGTCCACCGGTCATTTCGGTTTTATAAAAATAATGATTTTTTATACTAAAATATACGTATTATATTTGGATTATAATTTAACATATATTTACTA
This sequence comes from Osedax fenrisi, assembly GCA_964019155.1. Classification (NCBI taxonomy): domain Eukaryota; kingdom Metazoa; phylum Annelida; class Polychaeta; order Sabellida; family Siboglinidae; genus Osedax; species Osedax fenrisi. Next base: position 28,181,991 of record OZ025242.1, read on the forward strand.
ATAACATGTATATTACGGTCATTTCTACTGTCAATACTATTGGTCCACCGGTCATTTCGGTTTTATAAAAATAATGATTTATTTATACTAGAATATACGTATTATATTTGAATAAAAACAATGATATTTAATAGTTTTATAGTTTTAAGAGTTTTATTAATTGAAAATATATAGTTGTATGTATAAGCAAAAATATAATAAATAATAATAAAGTAGAGTACTAATATAGGTACTACCTACTATATCATAATAAAGTAGAGTAATAATATAATATATAATAATAAAGTAGAGTAATAATATAATATATAAATAATAACTAGTAAATAACACACAGGTGTATATTATAATAAGATATAACACTAAAATAAAACCAACACAATATAATAAATAACAATAAATACCTAGTACACATTTACTGTAAACGATTACTGCAACATACTATACATATCATTCATAAATATATTTCTAAATTTAGTATAAATGACCTCATCACTATTTAAAATACGTTGACCGTTGATAAACATTCATTTTAACTAATTTATAGTAAGTAGTTTATCGTCGTGATTTAATGGTAACGGGGATGGTATATGTGAGGGTATCGGGGATGATATCGGGGAGGGTGTCGGGGATGGTATCGGGGAAGGTGATGGTATCGGGGAGGGTAACGGGGAAGTACTGAAAATATAAATTAACTGAATGTGACGTAAAATATTGCTATATGCATCCTTTGTAGTATTAGCATAGCGATCTCGCCACATCCTTTCATCTAGATATCCTGCTAACTTGTCGTGTCTAACGCCTTTCATTTTCTTAAACTGGTATTTGGGTTTAGCCCAATAGCTTTCAATGGCGTATATTCTAGTATAAATAAATCATTATTTTTATAAAAACCGAAATGACCGGTGGACCAATAGTTCTGACAGTAGAAATGACTGTAATATACATGTTATCAGTAAATATAAGTTAAATAATAATCAAAATATAATACGTATATTCTAGTAGGTATAAATAAATCATTATTTTTATAATTTCACTATATATTATAAAATAATGACCCTGTGGACCAATAGTTATGACTAGAGATATGACCCCACCGGTCATTTAATGACTGTGAAAACGACCGTAGATTCGACCGGTGGACCAATAGTTCGGTTGATCCGAAGAAAGAGCTTATTGACATTATTATCTTTGAATTATAATGCAAAGTCTTACATAAGATAACATATTATACAAATATAACGTAGGGTTAATAATCGGTTAATCGTTAACTTAATTATTAAGTTAATAGCGTGAATTTAATTTATATCTAATAGTATTAGTAATAGTTATTACGTTATTACTAGATATTTAAAAATAAAATAAGTTAGTTTAATTCGCGGTGTAAATAACTAAATATGTAGTGCCTAAAAGAATCTTTTTAGTAAAAGATCATTAGAAAATAGTAAAGATTATTCTTTATATATAGAAAGTCGCACTTTTAAAGTTATTTATATTTTATTAATTTAATAATTATAATTATACTAATATATTTTTATATTCTAGAAATTCGCACTTTTAAAGTTATTTATATTTTATTAATTTAATAATTATAATTATCATAATAATATTCATTATTTATTATAACTTTTAAAATCTGTATATTTAATTTATCACTTGAATAATCTTTTCTAAATAATATTTAAAAATTATCAAAATATTTTTCTTGTAGATTCTATATATATATATATGTTTATACTTTTAAATAATATTTAAAAATTATCAAAATATTTTTCTTGTAGATTCTATATATATATATGTTTATACTTTTAAAGAATACTAATTGTGAACATATACATCATAATAAATATATATAATATATATATATATATATATACATATATATTTGTATTGTATTGTCCGGGGCCCCTCACAGTTATTTATAACATGTATAAGTCTACAACTTCTTGAGGGGTCCATTTGTATCCGCTATTTGTATTGTATTCAATATATATATATGAGATTTCAATAAATAAATATTATATATAATATTGTGATAATTTTAGAACTGATTTTAGTTATTTAGAGTGGAAACTCTAATCATGCTATTTTATTTGTAATTATTATATAATACAATTTATATAGTTTATACAATGTATAAATGCATTATTTACATGGTGAACATAATAGATTTATATATAGATGTTCCATTATCAAGATGGCACGATAGATATCGACTAATCGCATCCAGGGAAATGTTTCCTCATTAATAATCTTCAGGTTTTATTTCATAATATCATAATTATATTTACGGATAATTAATATTATTTCTTAAATATGTAGTTTAATCTATGAAGACATACGAACATATTGGACATCATTGTCTGGATACCGCATTACAAGGTGCATGCGTAATAAGTGGATGTTATACTACTTTGGCTTATTCCCATTATTGTTTTGAGGGTTGCCCTGCTCTCAGCTGAAGTGCCAATTAAACAGAACTTTTAACCAGTAGAAAACATAAATAAACTATTGGAAAAACAGGTAGATTATAATACTATAATTAATTGTATCTAGTTTTACGTGTTATTATTGTTTTAGTTTTACGTTTTAGTTTGTATTTACAATGAATGCCCCCAGCAGATAACAAGGTAACATGCTACATTTCTGAACTGCCAGTTGGTTGAATACATCTGCAATGCACGTGTTCCTTGTAGCTAACTTCATGTGCTTAACTTCGCCATCAAAGGTTATATATATAGCTTATATCTATATTATTCATTAATATGCTTATTTATTATAGGTTTATATATTATCAGGTTAAACTCAGAATAGAGTATTTTCAGTGATTCTTATGTAAATTAAGTCGATAATTCACTTTTGATCTGGATGCACATTAACATACGATACATACGTAAGTAACAATATTATAAAGTGTTTGCTATTAATAACTATATTGCCAATACAATAGGGAATTACGTGAAGATTTAATGATATCAAGTCCTATTGTCAGAATGCCAGCGATCCATCATATACGCTATCTGTGATTGTAGATCCCCCCGCCCCTCTATGTTAATGATGAATATCTAAACGTGCAGATAGAAAAGGTTGATATTATTATATACGTTATAAATAACTTATTTAAAATAAGTAAAATTAGATATAGTTAGTTATGATGATGTCAGTACATTATACAATAGAGCTATTTATAGGCTCGCTTGTATTGTAACGAGTATGGGTCTTTTATTTAAAATGGCAAGGAATCACATTTCAAATCATAGATGTTGTATTTAATATAAATAATACATGCGCGCATGTACACAAAGGTGAATGTCATACAGTAAACAGTAGTGTAGAGTATGTAAGCTTTTACTAAGGACTGAAATAATGTAAGAATTCATTAGATACTACTGAATTATATATATTTATATATATATATGTTTTGATGTATGTATTGATATACAGCACCAAATAAAGCCTCACGTACACAACCAGTTAATTATTAATAAGTGATCTATATAGCAAATAAGATAGATTATCATTAATTATGGGGTATGTCACGATGTAATACATTATTAGTGCACTACACAATATATTTTATTATAATTTGTTATCGTCCTTCAGAAAACTTAATGATATTTATCAATCAATGAAATAACATTTACTGTATAAATAATATTACTGATGAATTGAAAAATTCACAAATCTAGCACAAATATCACTTAATATGAAAACTTATAATCTTTGTTAAAAATATTATATTTTGATTTATTGTATATTTCACATTCATAAATAATGTTTTCTAATGATTTTATATATGATTAATGGAGCTTATAATATTAAATATGTATTTTAAAATATCATCTTGACAGGACATAAATTACACTGAGTCTTGTGGAATCTTTGCAGCAACGATTGCAACAACCAGACTTAATCGTTAGTACTTGATACATACTAACGCAATTGTAATCATTATATTAAGGTTAGCTACCTCTGAAATTGAGAAAAAAAAAGTGTGTTTCAAATTTTTTTCATATAATTTTAAAATATTAAATATTATCTTTAAAATGATATAGAAATCATGTTTTTACGTATTATATAACTATAAAATAAACATTTAAAAGTATATAATTTATATAAATTATAATAATAATGAAATAATTATAACATCTGTTTATATAATTCATACATAATTGAATTGTAAATCTTTAGAAACAATTTACTCAGAATAATTATTTTTTACCAATTTTCACTCATTAAAATTAAATCATTAACTCATTCAATAATGCAAATAATTTAATAAGTAATAAAATTTAAAATATTCATAATATATTAATTAACATATTTTATATTAAATATTTTCTTTTATTTTCTATACAAAAAATGCACTTTTTATAAATCTATATAATATCTATCCTTGTGTTAAATATTGTATTGAATAAATAAATACAAAATAAGTTAATACATTTAGTAGACTACTATTTTTCCTATAAAATACATGTACAAATATATTCATAGAACAGAGGTCGCACCTACCCTAAATCGCAATAGATATCTACGTGGAGATACAATCTGGAGGTGCTCCTTGTTAGACATACACTCAAAGTCGTCACTAGCAGCAGCAGCAGCTATTCTACGCATCTCCTGTACACGGTTGAGCTAATGTTATCTCTTTATTAATGTGAAGTGGAGTGTACAAATGGTATACGATGATACTTCTTTATTATAATACGAACGTGCCCTTTTATCTATTATTATTACTTGCCCTACCCCCCCTTCTCCTATCCTCCTATCCCTTCCTTCTCTATCTCCTTTCCTCTAATCCCTCCATATTCTAATTCTGACCTTATATTATAACTGTTCCCACTTTCGAGAAACTAACTGATATTCTAAATCCATACTTACATAATATTGTGTTATATTGCCTATATGTTGGTATCTTTCCTGCTTCTTGTAAGCATGTTATTACCCCCCACACCCGTAAAATCCTCTGTATTCAATTACCGGCCAATATTAAGTTGCATTAATAGCATTAACTCTAGGTCCCAGCAATTTTAAATAACTATGCACCCAATACCCAGAGATTATGTATATTTATAAAAAATATACGCATGTTTTTAAAAAACGAAAATGTGTATTCATACATTATAACTTAAGTACATAATAACAAAGTTATATTTATTTTAATTAGTATATAATATATTATATTAATCTGAAGAAAAAAATTACAAATAATGATTATTCTTATTATATTTAATTAATTATAATAATTATAATTTTTTTTTATTAAAAAAAAATATAAATTTCAAAATAAAAATAATATATAAAATATATAAATTTATATATAAATGTATATTGATAAAATGTTTACTATATATTACTTAACATGATATTTAAAAAAAAATATAAATTAATTTATAATTTAATAAAATAAGGATATATATACCTATAGACAATATTTATACTTTTTTCTAATTTTAAATTTAATTTATGAATTTATTCAAGGAAAACTATTATAATTAAATAATCATTTTCTTTAATTACATGTTAAGTTATTTTAAACCAAGGGGTGTCACTCGCTTTTCACTCAATGAAATATGAGATCCAGTGTAAAATGTAAACAAACAATATTTTGGAAGTAATTTCAAATTTTTGGAAGTTTTAATATATTATTAAATTTACATCATATTTAATATAATTAACATGGTAATACATTATTATAAATACTATTATATAACTTATATTAATGTCAACATACCATTTTAGATAAAAGCGCCTATTTTTGTTCATAATAAATATTTTATTATTTTAAACTGTTGGTACGAAATTGAGATTTTTTTTATATTGATGCTATTGTACAAAAATTGGTATCATTGGAAAGAGTATTAAATTCTATAATAGAAGTCATATTCTAGTTTTTTAAAATTATTATTGAAAGAAGAGTTATAATCAAAAATATGTAAACAAAATTGATTAATGCTGCATATTATAGATACGAATTATTAATATTTGAATATACTTATAATACGTATTATACTATAACTCATTCAATAATGCATATTTTTTAATGAAATTAACAGTATATCTTTATTATATATGTATCTATATATATTTATATTTATAACAAAATTATTAGCATGTACTCAATATAGAAACATTTAGATTTTGTTAAAGTTAAATAAAATATTCATAAATATTCAGTTTTAATATATTATTAAATTTATATTTTATTTAATATAATTAACCTGATAATAAATTATAATAATTACTATTATATAACTTATAATAATTTTAACATACATTTATAGATAAAATAGATATAAAATATATATTTTATTATTTTAAACATGTTATTTAAATCAATTTAATTAGGATTTCCTATATCATATACAACTAATTAGTCTAATTAACTTTAAAGTTTATTTATCTATTTTACAAGGCTATTTATCTTATATATTATATAATCTCATATAAAAAAACCTAATTAATATAATCAGAAAATAAGTAAACGATATTACAGACATTTAGTTACAAATGTTTTAGTTTTAATAGCTTTCTAGATTTACGTATTCCATTCTTACTATTTTTAAATATAGTATCACAATTTTCAAGTGATAAAACAATATTTAGTCGACGCTTAATAAAATAACAAATCACGGCATCATTAATATGACACGTTCCACAATAGTTAAATAATACATTATTTACACATACAATTTTAATAAATAATTTACATATGTTAGACACATAAATAATATCATTTTGATAATGATTAAATAAAATATACAATTTATGTACATATTCATAGAATAAAGTAGTGGGACATTTTCTATTTGTACTGTTTTTACTTAAATCCATAAGTAGAATTAGATTACTATCAAAGGAGCTACTAACATCTGTACACACTAAATAAATACAACTATTACAATACAATCTACTAATGTACGTACAAATATCAAGACAAATTAAAATAATAGTGTTATCTCGAATAGAAGAAACAGACAAATCGATTGGTATTGGAGTAACATCAGGAAGGTTGATCAGAGCAGGATTTTCACTTTCTCGTTGTACCTGGTCAAGTTTTAACAACAACTCACCTGCATCAAGGCTACAATTACTTCCCCGTACCTTACAAAATAATGAATCAACGGCGACCTTACGATATTCGGCAAGGAACTCGTTTGCTGATGGGTTGTCGCGATTACCACCACCTGCGCTTATTCTCGAAAAGAAGTTCTCTACACTGTCTTGAGTACAATTATGTAGAGTCAGGTTGTTTACATCGAAGCATACTTCTAGATGAGTAAATAGTGATAATAAATGCGCTACATTGTTCCTCCATCCAATTAAACATGGAAGAGAATTAGAAAATTTATCTCGCCCGTATCTTATGTTATCGAGTTTCTCACGAGCGGTTAACAGAAATTTCATAGCTATGCCATCTCTACATAGACCTGATTTGTATATATTATTATTCTGACCCTTAGAATTTAAACAAAGAGACCTCGTACCATAAAAACTGTAGCGTAATTTGCTATATTACGGCTTCTTGAAGTTTCACCTAGATCTTCAAACCCAACTACGGAGTCAAGTCTTTCTTCATATAGTAATCCTGTTTTAATAGACATTTTATCGAACGTAATGACAACAATCTTTTCTTGTTCAGTGAACGTGCATGACTTTTCCTTAATACCATCTAATATAAGCTGATGAAATCCCGGTTTCATATCAATAATTCATATCTAATTGATCTCCGTAAAGTAGTTATAGATGGCAGTGAGAACGTGCTACGCAGTATTAAATCATGGTAGATAAATTAAATCACCAAGATAATGCAATTTATTTTTTTCAAAAACTGGACATAAAATAATGTCTAATATCTTGCGTAATAATAAATATATATCCCAGATTTCAAATACTTCTTCGTTAACTAATATATCCAGGTTAATTAATTGGGGAAATATATATATGCTAATTCTAATTTTTGAGATGCAGAACCTAATATTTCATTACTTTATAAAATAACTTAGTATGTAGAAAATTAGGTTTATTGCTATTGCAAGGATAATTAATATATTTTAATTTAATATTAATAGATTCTATAGAAATAAGTGATTTTGAATGAAAAGATTTTAATATTTTATATAATGTTAAAGGTAATATACCCTCTAATATGTCATGCATTATATCAACTGGAAAACTTTCTACAATTTTAAAATATGATAATTTGCTAAATACACATGGATATTCTAGACCATTTATTATTTGGCCCTGAACAATATTACTTACATCTCTAAGATAAATATCATTAGTTTTTATACATACATTAGTTAATGAGGTAATGGACTTAAATGAACTATACTCTATATTACAATATCTACAAATTCTCCCCGCATTAAAATGTAATTGATGCCCGCTTATATCGTTTGATGATAAATTATCCCCTGAAATATGATCTAATAAATATATAATAAATCTATAATTTACTCCCTGTTTTTTTCCTGTGCTTATTTTTAGAGGTGTACTCCCTACCGTTCACCTTATGTTTCTTTGTATGAATGTGTTTTACGTAGTTTCCCTTAGACTTGAACCCGAAGCAGCAGCAGAGACAGATGTACGGACGGTTGACGTCGTGCCTCAACACATGAATCTTAAGGTCGTTGATGTCCCAATAACGATCGGAGCACAGAGAACAATGGTGGCCCATACTGTTGTCGTCGTGATAGGCGTATGCGGCATTTCTCCTTTCTTTTAATGCCATCTCCTTTAGGATAGATTTTATCTGTACCGTGGGTATAATATTCTCTTTGCCTCTGGTGTCCGTATTATGTAGTATATGCCTGAAGTTAGAGGTCGATGGCAGTGCTGACCCCTGAGGTTCCATGCGAAGTACCGACATAACGGGAATCTTCAAGGTCAGATTGTTCTTGTTGAGAACACTGCCTGCCGTCAGCTTCACCGCAGAGGTCATGCATCGTAATTAATTGTAGACAGTGTTGTTCGTTGTGAGTTTTCATACAGGCTATCATATGTAAAAGTACATATTTTATACAAATGTTTATCGAGTAATTATCATGTTTAATATAAAATACAAATAAACTGAATGGATGAACCAACTGACTTACGGCTCGGAGAATGAGATGAAATACTTGACATTTGACTTAATGAAATGATGAAGCAGCTGACTTATATATTTTTGGAGGCATCACACACGAATCTATTAGAAAATATAAATCATATAAAGTTGTAGGCAAATAATAGATTATATGATACATATAATTTTACAATAATTTTAGATTTAATAATCAAAAAAACCTAATTAACCAAAATAAAACTGATATTAACATAACATTTTGTATATTAATATATTTTGTATATTAATATATTTTTTAATAATAATAATTTTTTATACAAAAATCAAAAAACCAAAAAAAATGACCAACCTTGATATTAACATAACATTTTATATATTATTATATTTTTTAATAATAAGAATCTTATATTAAAAAATCAAAAAAAAATGAACCAAAAAACTGACCAACCATGTATAACTATTAAAATAAATATAACATTATGTATATTATTATATTTTTTAATAATAATAATTTTACAATAATTGAATATAAAAAAATTCAAAAAATAGGCATGATAATTAATAGCAATTTTTACAAAAAGAAATACCCCAAATGTTACTGGCATGACGAGTGTGTATTTTATTTCCATTTTGGTTTTTTCGTCCAAGATTATTACAATTAATGTAACTCTATAAATAATGATGATATTTATATTTATTTAAAATACATATGCATAATAATATACTTCTATTACTAATAATAGTTTAGTTGTAAAATATAAATATATTTTTATTTCTATAATATATATATATACATTATTATAATTATATATTAACCTGTAATCTGCAAGATTATTATATTCTAGGTTTTGCATTCAGTTCTATGAAATTTACAATTATTATAATTCGATATATAAAAATTTATATTTTACTATATATGAAAATTACAAATATTTAATTAGTATACTATATTACTACTATAGTAGTAATAGGGAAATATATTTATACAGTTTTTTTAATGTATTAAATATGCAAGATAATCTCATTTTTAAGAATATATTATTTAAATACAAACCTATTATATGTCTCATTAAGTTCATTATGTTCATTTTCATTAACAGTTATATCTGATATATCCAATGTTAAAAAGCTATAATAATATAAATTAATGATTATTATTATATGTTAATTAAATATAAATTATAACAACCTTAAATTATTATCATTGCAGTTTTGATAAATAGATTCTTCACCAAGTATACTCATATTTTTATAATATAAAATATTAATTTATTATATACAATTTTAATTTATTATTATATAATTTAATATATAAAAATTAATAATGAATGTATGTTAGTAAAATAACCAATAATTACTTTTAAAGTATGAATATATAAATATATAAACTATAACATATACTACTATAAATATTTAACTATACATGTATAACGATATATTAACAATATATGTACAATATTTAACAATAACATTATAAAAATACCATTTTTATTTATTTATTATTTGTTATTTTTTTTATTTTTATGTTTTTATTATTTTTATTATTTAAAATAAGAATATTATAAATATTCACTAATATCAAATAGTGGAAATACATATTCAATATTATCAGAAGTACTATAATATCTACACCCATACATACATTTCAAATCACTTGGTCAAATTATATCCATATCCTTAATACTATTTACCTCATATGCATGTCTATTTTCATAAAAACACATAGAATGTAATGTATACCCACATATATACCACACACCTTTTATGTTTATTATAATATAGTAATATCTAAAATATAACATATTGAATAATCTGTAGATATTTTAATTCCATTTATTTTTAAATATTTAGTATAATGTAATGTTATTATATTAATATCATTATTCCATTTTTTAGTTAAAGCTCTAGTTAAAATATTACTAATTTTAGATTTTTTTTAAATATTTACCGAACCATATGAATCATTTAAAATAGAATTTATATTATTTAAATGATAATTTATATTGATTTCTATTGGCTATTGTATGAGTTATATTTATGAAATTTGATAATTTTAATCTCTTTATGTACTGATGCCTAGCTTCAAAGCGCATTGTCCAAATATTTCGTAGAGGACCAAATATTTCAATCAGATCTGGATAATGAAGCATGACATGATGCTTAGGTATGAGAGAATCACTACCAAATATGTGTGTGTATTTAATTAAGTACCCAGAAATTAAATCACCAAGATAATGCAATTTATTTTTTTCAAAAACAGGACATAAAATAATGTCTAATATCTTGCGTAATAATAAATATATATCCCAGATTTCAAATACTTCTTCGTTAACTAATATATCCAGGTTAATTAATTGGGGAAATATATATATGCTAATTCTAATTTTTGAGATGCAGAACCTAATATTTTATTACTTTATAAAATAACTTAGTATGTAGAAAAGTAGGTTTATTGCTATTGCAAGGATAATTAATATATTTTAATTTAATATTAATAGATTCTATAGAAATAAGTGATTTTGAATGAAAAGATTTTAATATTTTATATAATGTTAAAGGTAATATACCCTCTAATATGTCATGCATTATATCAACTGGAAAACTTTCTACAATTTTAAAATATGATAATTTTCTAAATACACATGGATATTCTAGACCATTTATTATTTGGCCCTGAACAATATTACTTACATCTCTAAGATAAATATCATTAGTTTTTATACATACATTAGTTAATGAGGTAATGGACTTAAATGAACTATACTCTATATTACAATATCTACAAATTCTCCCCGCATTAAAATGTATTTGATGCCCGCTTATATCGTTTGATGATAAATTATCCCCTGAAATATGATCTAATAAATATATAATAAATGTATAATTTACTCCCTGTTTTTTTCCTGTGCGTATTTTTAGAGGTGTACTCCCTACCGTTCACCTTATGTTTCTTTGTATGAATGTGTTTTACGTAGTTTCCCTTGGACTTGAACCTGAAGCAGCAGCAGAGACAGATGTACGGACGGTTGACGCCGTGCCTCAACACATGAATCTTAAGGTCGTTGATGTCCCAATAACGATCGGAGCACAGAGAACAATGGTGGCCCATACTGTTGTCGTCGTGATAGGCGTACGCGGCATTTCTCCTTTCTTTTAATGCCATCTCCTTTAGGATAGATTTTATCTGTACCGTGGGTATAATATTCTCTTTGCCTCTGGTGTCCGTATTATGTAGTATATGCCTGAAGTTAGAGGTCGATGGCAGTGCTGACCCCTGAGGTTCCATGCGAAGTACCGACATAACGGGAATCTTCAAGGTCAGATTGTTCTTGTTGAGAACACTGCCTGCCGTCAGCTTCACCGCAGAGGTCATGCATCGTAATTAATTGTAGACAGTGTTGTTCGTTGTGAGTTTTCATACAGGCTATCATATGTAAAAGTACATATTTTATACAAATGTTTATCGAGTAATTATCATGTTTAATATAAAATACAAATAAACTGAATGGATGAACCAACTGACTTACGGCTCGGAGAATGAGATGAAATACTTGACATTTGACTTAATGAAATGATGAAGCAGCTGACTTATATATTTTTGGAGGCATCACACACGAATCTATTAGAAAATATAAATCATATAAAGTTGTAGGCAAATAATAGATTATATGATACATATAATTTTACAATAATTTTAGATTTAATAATCAAAAAAACCTAATTAACCAAAATAAAACTGATATTAACATAACATTTTGTATATTAATATATTTTGTATATTAATATATTTTCTAATAATAATAATTTTTTATACAAAAATCAAAAAACCAAAAAAAATGACCAACCTTGATATTAACATAACATTTTATATATTATTATATTTTTTAATAATAAGAATCTTATATTAAAAAATCAAAAAAAAATGAACCAAAAAACTGACCAACCATGTATAACTATTAAAATAAATATAACAATATGTATATTATTATATTTTTTAATAATAATAATTTTACAATAATTGAATATAAAAAAATTCAAAAAATAGGCATGATAATTAATAGCAATTTTTACAAAAAGAAATATCCCAAATGTTACTGGCATGACGAGTGTGTATTTTATTTCCATTTTGGTTTTTTCGTCCAAGATTATTACAATTAATGTAACTCTATAAATAATGATGATATTTATATTTATTTAAAATACATATGCATAATAATATACTTCTATTACTAATAATAGTTTAGTTGTAAAATATAAATATATTTTTATTTCTATAATATATATATATATACATTATTATAATTATATATTAACCTGTAATCTGCAAGATTATTATATTCTAGGTTTTTGCATTCAGTTCTATGAAATTTACAATTATTATAATTCGATATATAAAAATTTATATTTTACTATATATGAAAATTACAAATATTTAATTAGTATACTATATTACTACTATAGTAGTAATAGGGAAATATATTTATACAGTTTTTTTAATGTATTAAATATGCAAGATAATCTCATTTTTAAGAATATATTATTTAAATACAAACCTATTATATGTCTCATTAAGTTCATTATGTTCATTTTCATTAACAGTTATATCTGATATATCCAATGTTAAAAAGCTATAATAATATAAATTAATGATTATTATCATATGTTAATTAAATATAAATTATAACAACCTTAAATTATTATCATTGCAGTTTTGATAAATAGATTCTTCACCAAGTATACTCATCTTTTTATAATATAAAATATTAATTTATTATATACAATTTTAATTTATTATTATATAATTTAATATATAAAAATTAATAATGAATATATGTTAGTAAAATAACCAATAATTACTTTTAAAGTATGAATATATAAATATATAAACTATAAAATATACTACTATAAATATTTAACTATACATGTATAACGATATATTAACAATATATGTACAATATTTAACAATAACATTATAAAAATACCATTTTTATTTATTTATTATTTGTTATTTTTTTTATTTTTATGTTTTTATTATTTTTATTATTTAAAATAAGAATATTATAAATATTCACTAATATCAAATAGTGGAAATACATATTCAATATTATCAGAAGTACTATAATATCTACACCCATAAATACATTTCAAATCATTTGGTCAAATTATATCCATATCCTTAATACTATTTACCTCATATGCATGTCTATTTTCATAAAAGCACATAGAATGTAATGTATACCCACATATATACCACACACCTTTTATGTTTATTATAATATAGTAATATCTAAAATATAACATATTGAATAATCTGTAGATATTTTAATTCCATTTATTTTTAAATATTTAGTATAATGTAATGTTATTATATTAATATCATTATTCCATTTTTTAGTTAAAGCTCTAGTTAAAATATTACTAATTTTAGATTTTTTTTAAATATTTATGAACCATGTGAATCATTTAAAATAGAATTTATATTATTTAAATGATAAGCTAATTTATATTGATTTCTATTGGCTATTGTATGAGTTATATTTATGAAATTTGATAATTTTAATATCTTTATGTACTGATGCCTAGCTTCAAAGCGCATTGTCCAAATATTTCGTAGAGGACCAAATATTTCAATCAGATCTGGATAATGAAGCATGACATGATGCTTAGGTATGAGAGAATCACTACCAAATATGTGTGTGTATTTAATTAAGTACCCAGAAATTAAATCACCAAGATAATGCAATTTATTTTTTTCAAAAACAGGACATAAAATAATGTCTAATATCTTGCGTAATAATAAATATATATCCCAGATTTCAAATACTTCTTCGTTAACTAATATATCCAGGTTAATTAATTGGGGAAATATATATATGCTAATTCTAATTTTTGAGATGCAGAACCTAATATTTTATTACTTTATAAAATAACTTAGTATGTAGAAAAGTAGGTTTATTGCTATTGCAAGGATAATTAATATATTTTAATTTAATATTAATAGATTCTATAGAAATAAGTGATTTTGAATGAAAAGATTTTAATATTTTATATAATGTTAAAGGTAATATACCCTCTAATATGTCATGCATTATATCAACTGGAAAACTTTCTACAATTTTAAAATATGATAATTTTCTAAATACACATGGATATTCTAGACCATTTATTATTTGGCCCTGAACAATATTACTTACATCTCTAAGATAAATATCATTAGTTTTTATACATACATTAATTAATAAGGTAATGGACTTAAATGAACTATACTCTATTTTATAATATTACAATATCTACAAATTCTCCCCGTATTAAAATGTAATTGATGCCCGCTTATATCGTTTGATGATAAATTATCCATATAAGATGTACGGACGGTTGACGTCGTGCCTCAACACATGAATCTTAAGGTCGTTGATGTCCCAATAACGATCGGAGCACAGAGAACAATGGTGGCCCATACTGTTGTCGTCGTGATAGGCGTACGCGGCATTTCTCCTTTCTTTTAATGCCATCTCCTTTAGGATAGATTTTATCTGTACCGTGGGTATAATATTCTCTTTGCCTCTGGTGTCCGTATTATGTAGTATATGCCTGAAGTTAGAGGTCGATGGCAGTGCTGACCCCTGAGGTTCCATGCGAAGTACCGACATAACGGGAATCTTCAAGGTCAGATTGTTCTTGTTGAGAACACTGCCTGCCGTCAGCTTCACCGCAGAGGTCATGCATCGTAATTAATTGTAGACAGTGTTGTTCGTTGTGAGTTTTCATACAGGCTATCATATGTAAAAGTACATATTTTATACAAATGTTTATCGAGTAATTATCATGTTTAATATAAAATACAAATAAACTGAATGGATGAACCAACTGACTTACGGCTCGGAGAATGAGATGAAATACTTGACATTTGACTTAATGAAATGATGAAGCAGCTGACTTATATATTTTTGGAGGCATCACACACGAATCTATTAGAAAATATAAATCATATAAAGTTGTAGGCAAATAATAGATTATATGATACATATAATTTTACAATAATTTTAGATTTAATAATCAAAAAAACCTAATTAACCAAAATAAAACTGATATTAACATAACATTTTGTATATTAATATATTTTGTATATTAATATATTTTCTAATAATAATAATTTTTTATACAAAAATCAAAAAACCAAAAAAAATGACCAACCTTGATATTAACATAACATTTTATATATTATTATATTTTTTAATAATAAGAATCTTATATTAAAAAATCAAAAAAAAATGAACCAAAAAACTGACCAACCATGTATAACTATTAAAATAAATATAACAATATGTATATTATTATATTTTTTAATAATAATAATTTTACAATAATTGAATATAAAAAAATTCAAAAAATAGGCATGATAATTAATAGCAATTTTTACAAAAAGAAATATCCCAAATGTTACTGGCATGACGAGTGTGTATTTTATTTCCATTTTGGTTTTTTCGTCCAAGATTATTACAATTAATGTAACTCTATAAATAATGATGATATTTATATTTATTTAAAATACATATGCATAATAATATACTTCTATTACTAATAATAGTTTAGTTGTAAAATATAAATATATTTTTATTTCTATAATATATATATATATACATTATTATAATTATATATTAACCTGTAATCTGCAAGATTATTATATTCTAGGTTTTTGCATTCAGTTCTATGAAATTTACAATTATTATAATTCGATATATAAAAATTTATATTTTACTATATATGAAAATTACAAATATTTAATTAGTATACTATATTACTACTATAGTAGTAATAGGGAAATATATTTATACAGTTTTTTTAATGTATTAAATATGCAAGATAATCTCATTTTTAAGAATATATTATTTAAATACAAACCTATTATATGTCTCATTAAGTTCATTATGTTCATTTTCATTAACAGTTATATCTGATATATCCAATGTTAAAAAGCTATAATAATATAAATTAATGATTATTATCATATGTTAATTAAATATAAATTATAACAACCTTAAATTATTATCATTGCAGTTTTGATAAATAGATTCTTCACCAAGTATACTCATCTTTTTATAATATAAAATATTAATTTATTATATACAATTTTAATTTATTATTATATAATTTAATATATAAAAATTAATAATGAATATATGTTAGTAAAATAACCAATAATTACTTTTAAAGTATGAATATATAAATATATAAACTATAAAATATACTACTATAAATATTTAACTATACATGTATAACGATATATTAACAATATATGTACAATATTTAACAATAACATTATAAAAATACCATTTTTATTTATTTATTATTTGTTATTTTTTTTATTTTTATGTTTTTATTATTTTTATTATTTAAAATAAGAATATTATAAATATTCACTAATATCAAATAGTGGAAATACATATTCAATATTATCAGAAGTACTATAATATCTACACCCATAAATACATTTCAAATCATTTGGTCAAATTATATCCATATCCTTAATACTATTTACCTCATATGCATGTCTATTTTCATAAAAGCACATAGAATGTAATGTATACCCACATATATACCACACACCTTTTATGTTTATTATAATATAGTAATATCTAAAATATAACATATTGAATAATCTGTAGATATTTTAATTCCATTTATTTTTAAATATTTAGTATAATGTAATGTTATTATATTAATATCATTATTCCATTTTTTAGTTAAAGCTCTAGTTAAAATATTACTAATTTTAGATTTTTTTTAAATATTTATGAACCATGTGAATCATTTAAAATAGAATTTATATTATTTAAATGATAAGCTAATTTATATTGATTTCTATTGGCTATTGTATGAGTTATATTTATGAAATTTGATAATTTTAATATCTTTATGTACTGATGCCTAGCTTCAAAGCGCATTGTCCAAATATTTCGTAGAGGACCAAATATTTCAATCAGATCTGGATAATGAAGCATGACATGATGCTTAGGTATGAGAGAATCACTACCAAATATGTGTGTGTATTTAATTAAGTACCCAGAAATTAAATCACCAAGATAATGCAATTTATTTTTTTCAAAAACAGGACATAAAATAATGTCTAATATCTTGCGTAATAATAAATATATATCCCAGATTTCAAATACTTCTTCGTTAACTAATATATCCAGGTTAATTAATTGGGGAAATATATATATGCTAATTCTAATTTTTGAGATGCAGAACCTAATATTTTATTACTTTATAAAATAACTTAGTATGTAGAAAAGTAGGTTTATTGCTATTGCAAGGATAATTAATATATTTTAATTTAATATTAATAGATTCTATAGAAATAAGTGATTTTGAATGAAAAGATTTTAATATTTTATATAATGTTAAAGGTAATATACCCTCTAATATGTCATGCATTATATCAACTGGAAAACTTTCTACAATTTTAAAATATGATAATTTTCTAAATACACATGGATATTCTAGACCATTTATTATTTGGCCCTGAACAATATTACTTACATCTCTAAGATAAATATCATTAGTTTTTATACATACATTAATTAATAAGGTAATGGACTTAAATGAACTATACTCTATTTTATAATATTACAATATCTACAAATTCTCCCCGTATTAAAATGTAATTGATGCCCGCTTATATCGTTTGATGATAAATTATCCATATAAGATGTACGGACGGTTGACGTCGTGCCTCAACACATGAATCTTAAGGTCGTTGATGTCCCAATAACGATCGGAGCACAGAGAACAATGGTGGCCCATACTGTTGTCGTCGTGATAGGCGTACGCGGCATTTCTCCTTTCTTTTAATGCCATCTCCTTTAGGATAGATTTTATCTGTACCGTGGGTATAATATTCTCTTTGCCTCTGGTGTCCGTATTATGTAGTATATGCCTGAAGTTAGAGGTCGATGGCAGTGCTGACCCCTGAGGTTCCATGCGAAGTACCGACATAACGGGAATCTTCAAGGTCAGATTGTTCTTGTTGAGAACACTGCCTGCCGTCAGCTTCACCGCAGAGGTCATGCATCGTAATTAATTGTAGACAGTGTTGTTCGTTGTGAGTTTTCATACAGGCTATCATATGTAAAAGTACATATTTTATACAAATGTTTATCGAGTAATTATCATGTTTAATATAAAATACAAATAAACTGAATGGATGAACCAACTGACTTACGGCTCGGAGAATGAGATGAAATACTTGACATTTGACTTAATGAAATGATGAAGCAGCTGACTTATATATTTTTGGAGGCATCACACACGAATCTATTAGAAAATATAAATCATATAAAGTTGTAGGCAAATAATAGATTATATGATACATATAATTTTACAATAATTTTAGATTTAATAATCAAAAAAACCTAATTAACCAAAATAAAACTGATATTAACATAACATTTTGTATATTAATATATTTTGTATATTAATATATTTTCTAATAATAATAATTTTTTATACAAAAATCAAAAAACCAAAAAAAATGACCAACCTTGATATTAACATAACATTTTATATATTATTATATTTTTTAATAATAAGAATCTTATATTAAAAAATCAAAAAAAAATGAACCAAAAAACTGACCAACCATGTATAACTATTAAAATAAATATAACAATATGTATATTATTATATTTTTTAATAATAATAATTTTACAATAATTGAATATAAAAAAATTCAAAAAATAGGCATGATAATTAATAGCAATTTTTACAAAAAGAAATATCCCAAATGTTACTGGCATGACGAGTGTGTATTTTATTTCCATTTTGGTTTTTTCGTCCAAGATTATTACAATTAATGTAACTCTATAAATAATGATGATATTTATATTTATTTAAAATACATATGCATAATAATATACTTCTATTACTAATAATAGTTTAGTTGTAAAATATAAATATATTTTTATTTCTATAATATATATATATATACATTATTATAATTATATATTAACCTGTAATCTGCAAGATTATTATATTCTAGGTTTTTGCATTCAGTTCTATGAAATTTACAATTATTATAATTCGATATATAAAAATTTATATTTTACTATATATGAAAATTACAAATATTTAATTAGTATACTATATTACTACTATAGTAGTAATAGGGAAATATATTTATACAGTTTTTTTAATGTATTAAATATGCAAGATAATCTCATTTTTAAGAATATATTATTTAAATACAAACCTATTATATGTCTCATTAAGTTCATTATGTTCATTTTCATTAACAGTTATATCTGATATATCCAATGTTAAAAAGCTATAATAATATAAATTAATGATTATTATCATATGTTAATTAAATATAAATTATAACAACCTTAAATTATTATCATTGCAGTTTTGATAAATAGATTCTTCACCAAGTATACTCATCTTTTTATAATATAAAATATTAATTTATTATATACAATTTTAATTTATTATTATATAATTTAATATATAAAAATTAATAATGAATATATGTTAGTAAAATAACCAATAATTACTTTTAAAGTATGAATATATAAATATATAAACTATAAAATATACTACTATAAATATTTAACTATACATGTATAACGATATATTAACAATATATGTACAATATTTAACAATAACATTATAAAAATACCATTTTTATTTATTTATTATTTGTTATTTTTTTTATTTTTATGTTTTTATTATTTTTATTATTTAAAATAAGAATATTATAAATATTCACTAATATCAAATAGTGGAAATACATATTCAATATTATCAGAAGTACTATAATATCTACACCCATAAATACATTTCAAATCATTTGGTCAAATTATATCCATATCCTTAATACTATTTACCTCATATGCATGTCTATTTTCATAAAAGCACATAGAATGTAATGTATACCCACATATATACCACACACCTTTTATGTTTATTATAATATAGTAATATCTAAAATATAACATATTGAATAATCTGTAGATATTTTAATTCCATTTATTTTTAAATATTTAGTATAATGTAATGTTATTATATTAATATCATTATTCCATTTTTTAGTTAAAGCTCTAGTTAAAATATTACTAATTTTAGATTTTTTTTAAATATTTATGAACCATGTGAATCATTTAAAATAGAATTTATATTATTTAAATGATAAGCTAATTTATATTTATTTCTATTGGCTATTGTATGAGTTATATTTATGAAATTTGATAATTTTAATATCTTTATGTACTGATGCCTAGCTTCAAAGCGCATTGTCCAAATATTTCGTAGAGGACCAAATATTTCAATCAGATCTGGATAATGAAGCATGACATGATGCTTAGGTATGAGAGAATCACTACCAAATATGTGTGTGTATTTAATTAAGTACCCAGAAATTAAATCACCAAGATAATGCAATTTATTTTTTTCAAAAACAGGACATAAAATAATGTCTAATATCTTGCGTAATAATAAATATATATCCCAGATTTCAAATACTTCTTCGTTAACTAATATATCCAGGTTAATTAATTGGGGAAATATATATATGCTAATTCTAATTTTTGAGATGCAGAACCTAATATTTTATTACTTTATAAAATAACTTAGTATGTAGAAAAGTAGGTTTATTGCTATTGCAAGGATAATTAATATATTTTAATTTAATATTAATAGATTCTATAGAAATAAGTGATTTTGAATGAAAAGATTTTAATATTTTATATAATGTTAAAGGTAATATACCCTCTAATATGTCATGCATTATATCAACTGGAAAACTTTCTACAATTTTAAAATATGATAATTTTCTAAATACACATGGATATTCTAGACCATTTATTATTTGGCCCTGAACAATATTACTTACATCTCTAAGATAAATATCATTAGTTTTTATACATACATTAATTAATAAGGTAATGGACTTAAATGAACTATACTCTATTTTATAATATTACAATATCTACAAATTCTCCCCGTATTAAAATGTAATTGATGCCCGCTTATATCGTTTGATGATAAATTATCCATATAAGATGTACGGACGGTTGACGTCGTGCCTCAACACATGAATCTTAAGGTCGTTGATGTCCCAATAACGATCGGAGCACAGAGAACAATGGTGGCCCATACTGTTGTCGTCGTGATAGGCGTACGCGGCATTTCTCCTTTCTTTTAATGCCATCTCCTTTAGGATAGATTTTATCTGTACCGTGGGTATAATATTCTCTTTGCCTCTGGTGTCCGTATTATGTAGTATATGCCTGAAGTTAGAGGTCGATGGCAGTGCTGACCCCTGAGGTTCCATGCGAAGTACCGACATAACGGGAATCTTCAAGGTCAGATTGTTCTTGTTGAGAACACTGCCTGCCGTCAGCTTCACCGCAGAGGTCATGCATCGTAATTAATTGTAGACAGTGTTGTTCGTTGTGAGTTTTCATACAGGCTATCATATGTAAAAGTACATATTTTATACAAATGTTTATCGAGTAATTATCATGTTTAATATAAAATACAAATAAACTGAATGGATGAACCAACTGACTTACGGCTCGGAGAATGAGATGAAATACTTGACATTTGACTTAATGAAATGATGAAGCAGCTGACTTATATATTTTTGGAGGCATCACACACGAATCTATTAGAAAATATAAATCATATAAAGTTGTAGGCAAATAATAGATTATATGATACATATAATTTTACAATAATTTTAGATTTAATAATCAAAAAAACCTAATTAACCAAAATAAAACTGATATTAACATAACATTTTGTATATTAATATATTTTGTATATTAATATATTTTCTAATAATAATAATTTTTTATACAAAAATCAAAAAACCAAAAAAAATGACCAACCTTGATATTAACATAACATTTTATATATTATTATATTTTTTAATAATAAGAATCTTATATTAAAAAATCAAAAAAAAATGAACCAAAAAACTGACCAACCATGTATAACTATTAAAATAAATATAACAATATGTATATTATTATATTTTTTAATAATAATAATTTTACAATAATTGAATATAAAAAAATTCAAAAAATAGGCATGATAATTAATAGCAATTTTTACAAAAAGAAATATCCCAAATGTTACTGGCATGACGAGTGTGTATTTTATTTCCATTTTGGTTTTTTCGTCCAAGATTATTACAATTAATGTAACTCTATAAATAATGATGATATTTATATTTATTTAAAATACATATGCATAATAATATACTTCTATTACTAATAATAGTTTAGTTGTAAAATATAAATATATTTTTATTTCTATAATATATATATATATACATTATTATAATTATATATTAACCTGTAATCTGCAAGATTATTATATTCTAGGTTTTTGCATTCAGTTCTATGAAATTTACAATTATTATAATTCGATATATAAAAATTTATATTTTACTATATATGAAAATTACAAATATTTAATTAGTATACTATATTACTACTATAGTAGTAATAGGGAAATATATTTATACAGTTTTTTTAATGTATTAAATATGCAAGATAATCTCATTTTTAAGAATATATTATTTAAATACAAACCTATTATATGTCTCATTAAGTTCATTATGTTCATTTTCATTAACAGTTATATCTGATATATCCAATGTTAAAAAGCTATAATAATATAAATTAATGATTATTATCATATGTTAATTAAATATAAATTATAACAACCTTAAATTATTATCATTGCAGTTTTGATAAATAGATTCTTCACCAAGTATACTCATCTTTTTATAATATAAAATATTAATTTATTATATACAATTTTAATTTATTATTATATAATTTAATATATAAAAATTAATAATGAATATATGTTAGTAAAATAACCAATAATTACTTTTAAAGTATGAATATATAAATATATAAACTATAAAATATACTACTATAAATATTTAACTATACATGTATAACGATATATTAACAATATATGTACAATATTTAACAATAACATTATAAAAATACCATTTTTATTTATTTATTATTTGTTATTTTTTTTATTTTTATGTTTTTATTATTTTTATTATTTAAAATAAGAATATTATAAATATTCACTAATATCAAATAGTGGAAATACATATTCAATATTATCAGAAGTACTATAATATCTACACCCATAAATACATTTCAAATCATTTGGTCAAATTATATCCATATCCTTAATACTATTTACCTCATATGCATGTCTATTTTCATAAAAGCACATAGAATGTAATGTATACCCACATATATACCACACACCTTTTATGTTTATTATAATATAGTAATATCTAAAATATAACATATTGAATAATCTGTAGATATTTTAATTCCATTTATTTTTAAATATTTAGTATAATGTAATGTTATTATATTAATATCATTATTCCATTTTTTAGTTAAAGCTCTAGTTAAAATATTACTAATTTTAGATTTTTTTTAAATATTTATGAACCATGTGAATCATTTAAAATAGAATTTATATTATTTAAATGATAAGCTAATTTATATTGATTTCTATTGGCTATTGTATGAGTTATATTTATGAAATTTGATAATTTTAATATCTTTATGTACTGATGCCTAGCTTCAAAGCGCATTGTCCAAATATTTCGTAGAGGACCAAATATTTCAATCAGATCTGGATAATGAAGCATGACATGATGCTTAGGTATGAGAGAATCACTACCAAATATGTGTGTGTATTTAATTAAGTACCCAGAAATTAAATCACCAAGATAATGCAATTTATTTTTTTCAAAAACAGGACATAAAATAATGTCTAATATCTTGCGTAATAATAAATATATATCCCAGATTTCAAATACTTCTTCGTTAACTAATATATCCAGGTTAATTAATTGGGGAAATATATATATGCTAATTCTAATTTTTGAGATGCAGAACCTAATATTTTATTACTTTATAAAATAACTTAGTATGTAGAAAAGTAGGTTTATTGCTATTGCAAGGATAATTAATATATTTTAATTTAATATTAATAGATTCTATAGAAATAAGTGATTTTGAATGAAAAGATTTTAATATTTTATATAATGTTAAAGGTAATATACCCTCTAATATGTCATGCATTATATCAACTGGAAAACTTTCTACAATTTTAAAATATGATAATTTTCTAAATACACATGGATATTCTAGACCATTTATTATTTGGCCCTGAACAATATTACTTACATCTCTAAGATAAATATCATTAGTTTTTATACATACATTAATTAATAAGGTAATGGACTTAAATGAACTATACTCTATTTTATAATATTACAATATCTACAAATTCTCCCCGTATTAAAATGTAATTGATGCCCGCTTATATCGTTTGATGATAAATTATCCATATAAGATGTACGGACGGTTGACGTCGTGCCTCAACACATGAATCTTAAGGTCGTTGATGTCCCAATAACGATCGGAGCACAGAGAACAATGGTGGCCCATACTGTTGTCGTCGTGATAGGCGTACGCGGCATTTCTCCTTTCTTTTAATGCCATCTCCTTTAGGATAGATTTTATCTGTACCGTGGGTATAATATTCTCTTTGCCTCTGGTGTCCGTATTATGTAGTATATGCCTGAAGTTAGAGGTCGATGGCAGTGCTGACCCCTGAGGTTCCATGCGAAGTACCGACATAACGGGAATCTTCAAGGTCAGATTGTTCTTGTTGAGAACACTGCCTGCCGTCAGCTTCACCGCAGAGGTCATGCATCGTAATTAATTGTAGACAGTGTTGTTCGTTGTGAGTTTTCATACAGGCTATCATATGTAAAAGTACATATTTTATACAAATGTTTATCGAGTAATTATCATGTTTAATATAAAATACAAATAAACTGAATGGATGAACCAACTGACTTACGGCTCGGAGAATGAGATGAAATACTTGACATTTGACTTAATGAAATGATGAAGCAGCTGACTTATATATTTTTGGAGGCATCACACACGAATCTATTAGAAAATATAAATCATATAAAGTTGTAGGCAAATAATAGATTATATGATACATATAATTTTACAATAATTTTAGATTTAATAATCAAAAAAACCTAATTAACCAAAATAAAACTGATATTAACATAACATTTTGTATATTAATATATTTTGTATATTAATATATTTTCTAATAATAATAATTTTTTATACAAAAATCAAAAAACCAAAAAAAATGACCAACCTTGATATTAACATAACATTTTATATATTATTATATTTTTTAATAATAAGAATCTTATATTAAAAAATCAAAAAAAAATGAACCAAAAAACTGACCAACCATGTATAACTATTAAAATAAATATAACAATATGTATATTATTATATTTTTTAATAATAATAATTTTACAATAATTGAATATAAAAAAATTCAAAAAATAGGCATGATAATTAATAGCAATTTTTACAAAAAGAAATATCCCAAATGTTACTGGCATGACGAGTGTGTATTTTATTTCCATTTTGGTTTTTTCGTCCAAGATTATTACAATTAATGTAACTCTATAAATAATGATGATATTTATATTTATTTAAAATACATATGCATAATAATATACTTCTATTACTAATAATAGTTTAGTTGTAAAATATAAATATATTTTTATTTCTATAATATATATATATATACATTATTATAATTATATATTAACCTGTAATCTGCAAGATTATTATATTCTAGGTTTTTGCATTCAGTTCTATGAAATTTACAATTATTATAATTCGATATATAAAAATTTATATTTTACTATATATGAAAATTACAAATATTTAATTAGTATACTATATTACTACTATAGTAGTAATAGGGAAATATATTTATACAGTTTTTTTAATGTATTAAATATGCAAGATAATCTCATTTTTAAGAATATATTATTTAAATACAAACCTATTATATGTCTCATTAAGTTCATTATGTTCATTTTCATTAACAGTTATATCTGATATATCCAATGTTAAAAAGCTATAATAATATAAATTAATGATTATTATCATATGTTAATTAAATATAAATTATAACAACCTTAAATTATTATCATTGCAGTTTTGATAAATAGATTCTTCACCAAGTATACTCATCTTTTTATAATATAAAATATTAATTTATTATATACAATTTTAATTTATTATTATATAATTTAATATATAAAAATTAATAATGAATATATGTTAGTAAAATAACCAATAATTACTTTTAAAGTATGAATATATAAATATATAAACTATAAAATATACTACTATAAATATTTAACTATACATGTATAACGATATATTAACAATATATGTACAATATTTAACAATAACATTATAAAAATACCATTTTTATTTATTTATTATTTGTTATTTTTTTTATTTTTATGTTTTTATTATTTTTATTATTTAAAATAAGAATATTATAAATATTCACTAATATCAAATAGTGGAAATACATATTCAATATTATCAGAAGTACTATAATATCTACACCCATAAATACATTTCAAATCATTTGGTCAAATTATATCCATATCCTTAATACTATTTACCTCATATGCATGTCTATTTTCATAAAAGCACATAGAATGTAATGTATACCCACATATATACCACACACCTTTTATGTTTATTATAATATAGTAATATCTAAAATATAACATATTGAATAATCTGTAGATATTTTAATTCCATTTATTTTTAAATATTTAGTATAATGTAATGTTATTATATTAATATCATTATTCCATTTTTTAGTTAAAGCTCTAGTTAAAATATTACTAATTTTAGATTTTTTTTAAATATTTATGAACCATGTGAATCATTTAAAATAGAATTTATATTATTTAAATGATAAGCTAATTTATATTGATTTCTATTGGCTATTGTATGAGTTATATTTATGAAATTTGATAATTTTAATATCTTTATGTACTGATGCCTAGCTTCAAAGCGCATTGTCCAAATATTTCGTAGAGGACCAAATATTTCAATCAGATCTGGATAATGAAGCATGAAATGATGCTTAGGTATGAGAGAATCACTACCAAATATGTGTGTGTATTTAATTAAGTACCCAGAAATTAAATCACCAAGATAATGCAATTTATTTTTTTCAAAAACAGGACATAAAATAATGTCTAATATCTTGCGTAATAATAAATATATATCCCAGATTTCAAATACTTCTTCGTTAACTAATATATCCTATTCTATATATTCCATATATATGCTAATTCTAATTTTTGAGATGCAGAACCTAATATTTTATTACTTTATAAAATAACTTAGTATGTAGAAAAGTAGGTTTATTGCTATTGCAAGGATAATTAATATTTTGTAATTTAATATTAATAGATTCTATAGAAATAAGTGATTTTGAATGAATAGATTTTAATATTTTATATAATGTTAAAGGTAATATACCCTCTAATATGTCATGCATTATATCAACTGGAAAACTTTCTACAATTTTAAAATATGATAATTTGCTAAATACACATGGATATCGTAGACCATTTATTATTTGGCCCTGAACAATATTACTTACATCTCTAAGATAAATATCATTAGTTTTTATACATACATTAGTTAATGAGGTAATGGACTTAAATGAACTATACTCTATATTACAATATCTACAAATTCTCCCCGCATTAAAATGTATTTGATGCCCGCTTATATCGTTTGATGATAAATTATCCCCTGAAATATGATCTAATAAATATATAATAAATGTATAATTTACTCCCTGTTTTTTTCCTGTGCTTATTTTTAGAGGTGTACTCCCTACCGTTCACCTTATGTTTCTTTGTATGAATGTGTTTTACGTAGTTTCCCTTGGACTTGAACCCGAAGCAGCAGCAGAGACAGATGTACGGACGGTTGACGTCGTGCCTCAACACATGAATCTTAAGGTCGTTGATGTCCCAATAACGATCGGAGCACAGAGAACAATGGTGGCCCATACTGTTGTCGTCGTGATAGGCGTACGCGGCATTTCTCCTTTCTTTTAATGCCATCTCCTTTAGGATAGATTTTATCTGTACCGTGGGTATAATATTCTCTTTGCCTCTGGTGTCCGTATTATGTAGTATATGCCTGAAGTTAGAGGTCGATGGCAGTGCTGACCCCTGAGGTTCCATGCGAAGTACCGACATAACGGGAATCTTCAAGGTCAGATTGTTCTTGTTGAGAAAACTGCCTGCCGTCAGCTTCACCGCAGAGGTCATGCATCGTAATTAATTGTAGACAGTGTTGTTCGTTGTGAGTTTTCATACAGGCTATCATATGTAAAAGTACATATTTTATACAAATGTTTATCGAGTAATTATCATGTTTAATATAAAATACAAATAAACTGAATGGATGAACCAACTGACTTACGGCTCGGAGAATGAGATGAAATACTTGACATTTGACTTAATGAAATGATGAAGCAGCTGACTTATATATTTTAGGAGGCATCACACACGAATCTATTAGAAAATATAAATCATATAAAGTTGTAGGCAAATAATAGATTATATGATACATATAATTTTACAATAATTTTAGATTTAATAATCAAAAAAACCTAATTAACCAAAATAAAACTTATATTAACATAACATTTTGTATATTAATATATTTTGTATATTAATATATTTTCTAATAATAATAATTTTTTATACAAAAATCAAAAAACCAAAAAAAATGACCAACCTTGATATTAACATAACATTTTATATATTATTATATTTTTTAATAATAAGAATCTTATATTAAAAAATCAAAAAAAAATGAACCAAAAAACTGACCAACCATGTATAACTATTAAAATAAATATAACATTATGTATATTATTATATTTTTTAATAATAATAATTTTACAATAATTGAATATAAAAAAATTCAAAAAATAGGCATGATAATTAATAGCAATTTTTACAAAAAGAAATACCCCAAATGTTACTGGCATGACGAGTGTGTATTTTATTTCCATTTTGTTTTTTTCGTCCAAGATTATTACAATTAATGTAACTCTATAAATAATGATGATATTTATATTTATTTAAAATACATATGCATAATAATATACTTCTATTACTAATAATAGTTTAGTTGTAAAATATAAATATATTTTTATTTCTATAATATATATATATACATTATTATAATTATATATTAACCTGTAATCTGCAAGATTATTATATTCTAGGTTTTTGCATTCAGTTCTATGAAATTTACAATTATTATAATTCGATATATAAAAATTTATATTTTACTATATATGAAAATTACAAATATTTAATTAGTATACTATATTACTACTATAGTAGTAATAGGGAAATATATTTATACAGTTTTTTTAATGTATTAAATATGCAAGATAATCTCATTTTTAAGAATATATTATTTAAATACAAACCTATTATATGTCTCATTAAGTTCATTATGTTCATTTTCATTAACAGTTATATCTGATATATCCAATGTTAAAAAGCTATAATAATATAAATTAATGATTATTATCATATGTTAATTAAATATAAATTATAACAACCTTAAATTATTATCATTGCAGTTTTGATAAATAGATTCTTCACCAAGTATACTCATCTTTTTATAATATAAAATATTAATTTATTATATACAATTTTAATTTATTATTATATAATTTAATATATAAAAATTAATAATGAATGTATGTTAGTAAAATAACCAATAATTACTTTTAAAGTATGAATATATAAACTATAAAATATACTACTATAAATATTTAACTATACATGTATAACGATATATTAACAATATATGTACAATATTTAACAATAACATTATAAAAATACCATTTTTATTTATTTATTATTTGTTATTTTTTTTATTTTTATGTTTTTATTATTTTTATTATTTAAAATAAGAATATTATAAATATTCACTAATATCAAATAGTGGAAATACATATTCAATATTATCAGAAGTACTATAATATCTACACCCATAAATACATTTCAAATCATTTGGTCAAATTATATCCATATCCTTAATACTATTTACCTCATATGCATGTCTATTTTCATAAAAGCACATAGAATGTAATGTATACCCACATATATACCACACACCTTTTATGTTTATTATAATATAGTAATATCTAAAATATAACATATTGAATAATCTGTAGATATTTTAATTCCATTTATTTTTAAATATTTAGTATAATGTAATGTTATTATATTAATATCATTATTCCATTTTTTAGTTAAAGCTCTAGTTAAAATATTACTAATTTTAGATTTTTTTTAAATATTTATGAACCATGTGAATCATTTAAAATAGAATTTATATTATTTAAATGATAAGCTAATTTATATTGATTTCTATTGGCTATTGTATGAGTTATATTTATGAAATTTGATAATTTTAATATCTTTATGTACTGATGCCTAGCTTCAAAGCGCATTGTCCAAATATTTCGTAGAGGACCAAATATTTCAATCAGATCTGGATAATGAAGCATGACATGATGCTTAGGTATGAGAGAATCACTACCAAATATGTGTGTGTATTTAATTAAGTACCCAGAAATTAAATCACCAAGATAATGCAATTTATTTTTTTCAAAAACAGGACATAAAATAATGTCTAATATCTTGCGTAATAATAAATATATATCCCAGATTTCAAATACTTCTTCGTTAACTAATATATCCAGGTTAATTAATTGGGGAAATATATATATGCTAATTCTAATTTTTGAGATGCAGAACCTAATATTTTATTACTTTATAAAATAACTTAGTATGTAGAAAAGTAGGTTTATTGCTATTGCAAGGATAATTAATATATTTTAATTTAATATTAATAGATTCTATAGAAATAAGTGATTTTGAATGAAAAGATTTTAATATTTTATATAATGTTAAAGGTAATATACCCTCTAATATGTCATGCATTATATCAACTGGAAAACTTTCTACAATTTTAAAATATGATAATTTGCTAAATACACATGGATATCGTAGACCATTTATTATTTGGCCCTGAACAATATTACTTACATCTCTAAGATAAATATCATTAGTTTTTATACATACATTAGTTAATGAGGTAATGGACTTAAATGAACTATACTCTATATTACAATATCTACAAATTCTCCCCGCATTAAAATGTAATTGATGCCCGCTTATATCGTTTGATGATAAATTATCCCCTGAAATATGATCTAATAAATATATAATAAATCTATAATTTACTCCCTGTTTTTTTCCTGTGCTTATTTTTAGAGGTGTACTCCCTACCGTTCACCTTATGTTTCTTTGTATGAATGTGTTTTACGTAGTTTCCCTTAGACTTGAACCCGAAGCAGCAGCAGAGACAGATGTACGGACGGTTGACGTCGTGCCTCAACACATGAATCTTAAGGTCGTTGATGTCCCAATAACGATCGGAGCACAGAGAACAATGGTGGCCCATACTGTTGTCGTCGTGATAGGCGTATGCGGCATTTCTCCTTTCTTTTAATGCCATCTCCTTTAGGATAGATTTTATCTGTACCGTGGGTATAATATTCTCTTTGCCTCTGGTGTCCGTATTATGTAGTATATGCCTGAAGTTAGAGGTCGATGGCAGTGCTGACCCCTGAGGTTCCATGCGAAGTAACGACATAACGGGAATCTTCAAGGTCAGATTGTTCTTGTTGAGAACACATCCTGCCGTCAGCTTCACCGCAGAGGTCATGCATCGTAATTAATTGTAGACAGTGTTGTTCGTTGTGAGTTTTCATACAGGCTATCATATGTAAAAGTACATATTTTATACAAATGTTTATCGAGTAATTATCATGTTTAATATAAAATACAAATAAACTGAATGGATGAACCAACTGACTTACGTCTCGGAGAATGAGATGAAATACTTGACATTTGACTTAATGAAATGATGAAGCAGCTGACTTATATATTTTAGGAGGCATCACACACGAATCTATTAGAAAATATAAATCATATAAAGTTGTAGGCAAATAATAGATTATATGATACATATAATTTTACAATAATTTTAGATTTAATAATCAAAAAAACCTAATTAACCAAAATAAAACTGATATTAACATAACATTTTGTATATTAATATATTTTGTATATTAATATATTTTCTAATAATAATAATTTTTTATACAAAAATCAAAAAACCAAAAAAAATGACCAACCTTGATATTAACATAACATTTTATATATTATTATATTTTTTAATAATAAGAATCTTATATTAAAAAATCAAAAAAAAATGAACCAAAAAACTGACCAACCATGTATAACTATTAAAATAAATATAACATTATGTATATTATTATATTTTTTAATAATAATAATTTTACAATAATTGAATATAAAAAAATTCAAAAAATAGGCATGATAATTAATAGCAATTTTTACAAAAAGAAATACCCCAAATGTTACTGGCATGACGAGTGTGTATTTTATTTCCATTTTGGTTTTTTCGTCCAAGATTATTACAATTAATGTAACTCTATAAATAATGATGATATTTATATTTATTTAAAATACATATGCATAATAATATACTTCTATTACTAATAATAGTTTAGTTATAAAATATAAATATATTTTTATTTCTATAATATATATATATACATTATTATAATTATATATTAACCTGTAATCTGCAAGATTATTATATTCTAGGTTTTTGCATTCAGTTCTATGAAATTTACAATTATTATAATTCGATATATAAAAATTTATATTTTACTATATATGAAAATTACAAATATTTAATTAGTATACTATATTACTACTATAGTAGTAATAGGGAAATATATTTATACAGTTTTTTTAATGTATTAAATATGCAAGATAATCTCATTTTTAAGAATATATTATTTAAATACAAACCTATTATATGTCTCATTAAGTTCATTATGTTCATTTTCATTAACAGTTATATCTGATATATCCAATGTTAAAAAGCTATAATAATATAAATTAATGATTATTATCATATGTTAATTAAATATAAATTATAACAACCTTAAATTATTATCATTGCAGTTTTGATAAATAGATTCTTCACCAAGTATACTCATCTTTTTATAATATAAAATATTAATTTATTATATACAATTTTAATTTATTATTATATAATTTAATATATAAAAATTAATAATGAATGTATGTTAGTAAAATAACCAATAATTACTTTTAAAGTATGAATATATAAATATATAAACTATAAAATATACTACTATAAATATTTAACTATACATGTATAACGATATATTAACAATATATGTACAATATTTAACAATAACATTATAAAAATACCATTTTTATTTATTTATTATTTGTTATTTTTTTTATTTTTATGTTTTTATTATTTTTATTATTTAAAATAAGAATATTATAAATATTCACTAATATCAAATAGTGGAAATACATATTCAATATTATCAGAAGTACTATAATATCTACACCCATAAATACATTTCAAATCATTTGGTCAAATTATATCCATATCCTTAATACTATTTACCTCATATGCATGTCTATTTTCATAAAAGCACATAGAATGTAATGTATACCCACATATATACCACACACCTTTTATGTTTATTATAATATAGTAATATCTAAAATATAACATATTGAATAATCTGTAGATATTTTAATTCCATTTATTTTTAAATATTTAGTATAATGTAATGTTATTATATTAATATCATTATTCCATTTTTTAGTTAAAGCTCTAGTTAAAATATTACTAATTTTAGATTTTTTTTAAATATTTATGAACCATGTGAATCATTTAAAATAGAATTTATATTATTTAAATGATAAGCTAATTTATATTGATTTCTATTGGCTATTGTATGAGTTATATTTATGAAATTTGATAATTTTAATATCTTTATGTACTGATGCCTAGCTTCAAAGCGCATTGTCCAAATATTTCGTAGAGGACCAAATATTTCAATCAGATCTGGATAATGGCAGTGCTGACCCCTGAGGTTCCATGCGAAGTACCGACATAACGGGAATCTTCAAGGTCAGATTGTTCTTGTTGAGAAAACTGCCTGCCGTCAGCTTCACCGCAGAGGTCATGCGAGATGAAGAGGCTGTACTAGATGAAGAGGCTGCAAGAGATGAAAAGACTGCAAGATATGAACAGGATTCGGAGCTTCGCGAAAGTAGCGGTACAGCGTCGCTGCGACCGGGTTCAGATGCGATATGGACTCGGTCTGAGGATTCTAATATTATCGTTGGTACGGAGACGGAAGCAAGAACTGCCTTTTCGGAGCTGATAGAGACGGTGCTAGAGGAGGGTAATGTCTTCGAGGAGGGCGCGGTCTCATCAATGAATAGCACAGGGAACGCTTCTCTACTGTCGTTGCCGGCGCACACTTTACGGCTAACAACTGAGGGAACCGATTCGTTCGCTTTACGTTTAACAGCGGAGTCCACTTTCTTTATAACAATTACTGCATCGGATGATGTCCCCTTTGACTCATTCTTAGAAGCTGAAGATGATGACTTATTATAACCTTTAATGTCGGATAAAATCACGAAATTTACGAGTGAATCATTATTTGAAATCACTATCAATTCTATGCCTCACTTCTTCGTCTTAAATATTCTCTTCGGTTGCCATGATAATATCCGAGTTATTATTTCGGATCGCATCTGTCTGTTTCTCCTGTTGATGCAGGTACTTGGCGTACTGTAACAGTTTATCGCGGTGCGAGTAGAACTCGTAGTGGCTGCACAGGGCATTCTGGGTATTCAGTCGTACGTTGCACAGGCTGCAGAAGAACGTCATAAATTTGTATACATATTTTTCAGATTGATTCAATTATAATTTATAGTTTTAGTCACATTACAAAGTTAAATTTGTTATTTATCTATCTAACTAAAGATAATAATTTAATTTAATAAATACATATTATAATATAATGAATATAAAGTAGTTATATAATTTAATTTAGTTATTAATTTGAAGATAATCGTCATGAATTTTTATACATATTTTTCAGATAGAATCAATTATAATTTATACAGTTTTAGTCAAATTAAATTTGTTATTTATCTAACTAATAAATAAATATAATAATATAATATATATAAACCTTCTTTTCTATACGTCTATATTTTCGCTAGTCTACTTCGTTTACTCGGGGGCGACATAACACAACTTATTATATTGACAGTTTCATCAAAAAGGAATTGAATTTGTATCTTATAAATTATGCTTTTATCCTATTGGCTGTACATTATATCCCGTTTACCCTACATGTATATCACGTATAGACATATATTGTTATTATATTTTTAAAATCGTAGATATTATTGAAGTAATTATTTTTACACACTTGTTTATAAATGCTTATTTATAGCACTTATATATACTTTTATGCATCAAGTCATATATAATTTTAAAGGGAATTAATTAAATTTACTGATTTTAATATAATATCATTTTTGAAAAATAATATATTTAAAAAAAATTCCTGTGTGTTCATGCCGGCCCTTAAACAATTTAAATAAGAATAATATATGCATGATAAAACAATATTATAAAAAAATTTAAGAGTATTTAATATTTCTATTGAATTTAGTTTTTTTTATAATTAAAAGTAAATCACTCGGCATGGGTTTTTCGTTTACATGTAAAAGATACAAAAAAATGACTTAAAATATTACAGATATTATTTTATATATATATATATATACTGTAATATGTATACAGTGGTTTAATGATAATCTAACCCCGTATTTCGCCACGTATTGGATGGCATAGGCCGACGATCACTATAAGATGAATACGAAATGATGTAAGGTCACGAGTAATACGTAACACTATCATATGATATCGTGATAACGTGTAAAATAAACTAATGTGCTACATGTATATTTTTGTTATAATGGCAGAATAAATATTACAGATATTATTTTATATATATATATATATATACTTTAATATGTATACAGTGGTTTAACCCTTTCGGCTTTAGAAATGTATTAAAATATTACTCTAAGTTACTATAATTACTCTCTATTACTAGAGTACCAGCATATATTTCTTATAAATAAATATATCATATAAATTGTTAAAATACATATTACACATACAACGGTAAAAAATGTTATATTACAAGTTATATTATTTGTAAATCATGTTTTATAATCTATCATAATTACATAATTTAAATAAGTAATTTTTTATTTATATTAAGTAATACACTAATTAATTGAATAATTTATTATATTTTATATAACCTTTACCAAGTTTATATATTTTCTCTATATTTTCTAATAACATATATTTAATTAATTTACCATACAAATATATTTAAAAAGAATTAGAAAACAATAATAAAAAATATTCAATATTCACCTAGTTATAATAATAAAAGCAAGACTTATTATTTGTAATTTAATTAATTATTTTAGAACAAATTATGTACATTTTAAACTATAAATACACATACAATGTTAGATAATTTTATATTACAAGTTATATTATTTGTAAAGACAATTTTATTTTCTATTATAATATTGTAATTAAAATAATTAACTTTTTATTTAAACTAAATAATTAACTAATTAATTGAATAATTTAATCTATTTTATTTAACTTTTAACTAATTAAATATATTTTCTAATAACATATATTTAATTAATTTACCATACAAATATATTTTAAAAGAATTAGAAAACAAAAATAAAAAATATTCAATATTCACCTAGTTATAATAAAAGCAAGACTTATTATTTGTAATTTAATCAATAATTTTAGAACAATGTAATTAAAATTAAAAAATGTTATTTATATTAAATAATTAACTGAATAATGTAATCTCTTTATTTAACCGTAACTAATGTTATAATTTCTAATAACATATATTTAATTAATTTGATACAAACTAATTATATCAAAATGTGTATTTATTATAAACATTAAATATATATATATATATATATATATATATATATATATATATATATATATATATATATATATATATATATGTATACACGTATATATATATATAACATCCATATTAGTAAAAAATAATTATAAAATAAAAAACAAAATAATACAGTTAAATAAAAAACACCAATTACTAGCATAAAAACAAAATAACATCAACTAAAATAAAAAACAACTCAAATAAATAATAAATAAAATAATAAATATATTAATTATGAAACTTAACAAAACATTCGGTATCATTTGTTCCACACAAAGCAACATTACATGATTTACATTTAAAAGTAGTGCGAATGGGATTCCCACTCTTATTTAAAATATTTTTTTTTTTACAATATTGACATCTAAGTAGTTTACATTTAATTAATATATGTACAGATGATGGCACATGGTGAATATTAGAAATAGATTTTTTAATAGAGGAATATTTATCACATAAATCTGTTACTAAGTGATCTTTGAAATCAAATAAATCCATTTTAGGATTATTACTATAATTATAACATATATGAGAATTAACAATAATAATATTTAACAATCCATAAAAACATGCCTTCCACCATTTAGTAGACTTGCGACCAATTATATAATAACTACGCATTTGATCGTTTCTATCAACTCCACCCATGAACTTGTTATAATCAAGGATCATATTAGGTTTTAATTTTCGTTCCAGTGTTCGCTTGGAAACTGGAACTTCTGCATCGGTATCATCAGTTATTGTCGATAGATAATAAACCTCCCGCTTTTCCTTCCATTTACAAACAACAACGCCCCGAGAATCGATAAGTTTGATACTATCACCGACACTCGACATGCGTTGGTCTTTCAATTTCGGGAGTCCACGGGAATTTTTTCTGATAGTACCAACGAGATGGGAACTGTTGGAGAATAAATAGTGGGCTAGCTTCACACTAGTATACATATTATCAGTATATAAAATATGATTATCAAATAAATAAGAATCAAATAAAAACGTAACAATATTATATACAAATCCTTTCCCGGTAGAAAACCTGATATCTTTTCCAGTATATACCTGAATTTCCAAACAATATGCGGAAGTTGAATAATTTAATGAATAAAATTTGATTCCAAATTTAATTGGTTTTGCAGGCATATACTGGACAAAAGATAATCTACCTTTGAAGGCTATCATCCCTTCATCAAGGCACACTTGCTGCCCAGGATTGAAGAATGATTTGAAGTTTTCACATATACTGATTATTGGACGTACCTGTTATATATAAATTATTTATGTAGATATATATATTTGCATATATATTTACATATATATTTTCATGGTTTATATATTTTAACCTTTCTCAATTTATCATTTTTATCTTCTTCCCCAATCCTAGAAATATGGAAATACCTGGATAATAAATAAAATTGATTTCTCGTTATTCTATTTTTTACCCAGGTATTTGAGAAATGGGGGTTCTCAGACCAATATAGTTTTTGTCTATGTGTTGGAGACAATCCCATATATATTAAGAATCCAATATAGAATTCCATTTCCTCGTAATTAGTTCTGAATACAGCTATGTTATAATCTTAATCCTGTTATATCTATGTTATAATATAAAATTACTCTATACATTTATAATAATTAAAAATATATTATACTTACTTTTACTAATGGCATATTCATTAGTGGAGATTACAAGATTGATAAAGAAAGCAGTTCCAATCAAACATTTAAAATATTCTATTGGAATGGTTAACTCTGCTAAAATAGATTTATTTCCACAGCTTCCTGTGTAAGTTAGATCTGGAGAATTTCTAATATCATAGGACCATCCAGGTGGTGGATAATCATCCTATAAAATAAAAATAAATGTATTTAAAAATGTATATTATAATATAAATATTAATGTATAAATATCAATATATTTAAAAAAAGATAAAAAACTATAAAAAATAATTTTTAATTATATAATTTTCTTCATATAAGTAAACTTGTAATAATATATGTAATACTAATATAATAAATATCAACATTTATAGAAGATATACCTTGTCCCCTTCCCCTTCCACGTCCCCTTCCACATCCTCTTCCTCGCCCTTGTCCTCTTCCCAGACCACTGCTGGTAGACGGAAGCGCACTCTACATGAATATGATAATACATGATATATTTAATTAAAGCGATTAAAAATAAATAATGAAATACAAATTATATTATAGTATAAAATAATTGTTAATACAGGCAAGGTTTAGAATAATATTTAAATATAAATTACAATGTTACCGTAATATTACGAATATTATAAAATAAATAATGTTATATCGTATAATTTAATAATCTGTTAACATAATAAATATATAACTAACATCAAAGTGTACGGGTGCATTCCTTTGTCCTCTTCCCAGACCACTGCTGGTAGATGGAATCGCACTCTACATGAATATGATAATACATGATATATTTAATTAAAGCGATTAAAATTAGATAATGTAATACAAATTATATTATAGTATAAAATAATGTTTTAATTATAAGTATATATATAAAATACAAACATCATCAGAATCATTTTCCGACAATTCCCATACCTAAATAAATATTATAAAATAAACTATTAAAAATTTGATGAATCGCTAAAATATAATTAAATGTGTGTAATATATAGTAAGTATGGATTAGAACTAATATATTATTTTAGTACTATATATATTATAACTACTATATTTATATATTATTATAGTTTATAGTTAATTATTAACATAGTTTTAGTAACATATATAAATCAATAAATATAATAAAAAAACATATTTACTACTATCCTATTCAGATAAATATGATATTAAAAAAACTAATCATATAAATAAAAATGGTTTATATTATATAAAATACTAACATCATCATTATCAGACAAGTCATAAACGAAATATCATAATTTAACTATTAAACATTTGATGAACCATTAAAATATAATAAAATGTGTATGTTATATATAGTATGTATAGATTAGAAACAATGTTATGAAATTTCAAGTATTAATACTATACATATTACATTACATATATTATAATTACTATATTTATATATTATTATATAAGATGAATACGAAATGATGTAAGGTCACAAGTAATACGTAACACTATCATATGATATCGTGATAACGTGTAAAATAAACTAATGTGCTACATGTATATTTTTGTTATAATGGCAGAATATTACAGATATTATTTTATATATATATATATATACTTTAATATGTATACAGTGGTTTAATGATAATCTAACCCCATATTGTTCCACATGTGCATTGGCCGACGATCACTATGAGATGAATACGAAATGTATAATATATATAAAGTTATTGGAAAAATGTGAAATATTTGTAATATAAACAAATTAATGAATTTTATAATACATACCTCTGTGCAATGTATCCTGGTTCATAATCAGATGATGAATATTCGTAGTTAGAATTTTCATCTGTACTAGAGTACTGGTCAGAATCGACATTCTCAGGAATTTCTGGCAAACTACTATATATTAAAGAAGTAGAATTAATTTAAAATGATATCTAAATATATCTAAATATATATATATATATATATATATATATATTAATAAATATATAGAATCAACATTTTTATAAACTATAGGATTTCTAAATATATAATTCCTATAATTGAATGCTATAGTTTAATAATTGTAATCTAATTTTATCTATAAATATATATTTACATTATTCACTAAATAATTAAATAGATATAATTTATTTATATTACTATATATATATATATATATAATTTATGTTACATTTAATGTTTATATTTTATAAAAATATTACATA
This sequence comes from Osedax fenrisi, assembly GCA_964019155.1. Classification (NCBI taxonomy): domain Eukaryota; kingdom Metazoa; phylum Annelida; class Polychaeta; order Sabellida; family Siboglinidae; genus Osedax; species Osedax fenrisi. Next base: position 28,223,901 of record OZ025242.1, read on the forward strand.
AGAATTAAATTAAACCTTTCTGTAGTGTTGTTTACTGCAATACGGCTTTGCTTAGATGTACTGCATATAGCATCACCGATTAACATAACTCTAGTAGATCTCTGGTCCTTCAAAAATTCCTTCTCTGCATTCGGAATTCGCGAATAGCGTTGACATCGACAGATACAAGTACATTTACAGGATGCAATATCGAATAACTTATCGAAATTTGATATATGGTTTTCTAATTTTTCATTAAATGAAGACTTATTTATAAATTTATTTAACTCATCTGCTTTATCAAAATAATTATCTACTATTTCTTGATGACTTTTTTTCGCCATTAAATATTGATAAATAATGTTTATATAAGTCGGTAGTCTACGTGTGCTCATGTGGTTGCTTCCAAATAATATTTTAAATTTGTTACTAATTCGAGTTTTCATTTTATAGTATAGTAAAAATATGATATAATACTTATGTATCGATAAATAAGACAAATAAGATAAATTATAAGATTTAAATATATGTAAACAACTATGTCACCTGTCACTCACACGCGCGAAATTTAGAGAATGCGGGAAAATAAAGGTTAATTTTTCAAACTGATGGCGGATGAAAACTGCCTCCTAAAAAAAAAGTGGAAGTGCCAACAATTTTATTTTATCATTATGTTTATGATTTTAATATAATAAACTATTTTTTAATACTTCACTCCATCTTAGTGTACAGTGGGGTAGTCGTGGACAGGTATCTCTTTGGACCAACCTTCTTGATCAAATTCCTATAGAAAAAAATAATATTTTAAATTACTAAATAATTATTTGAGATAATATTTCTTAATTTAACAATAACAATTAATAATAAGATACACCTCTAACATTTCTATCAATGTGTCCTGCAATACTTCTACCTCTTGCTATTCCCCTAGCTGTCCCCACTATGGATCTATGCTTACTTTCCGTCTGTCCATCTCCAGTAGTGATCTACTCAGATTCACCGAAAATATCACTTATACTGACGTCCTGTGTTAAATAAATGTTAATTTAAAGTTAATCAATATTATATATATAATATTTTAAATAGTTTATATTCTACATAGTTATACTTATTTGCAAGTATCCCTGAAAAATTAAATACAATAAAATGTTATCAAATATTACAGTAACTATAATTTAAAATTCTATATTTTGTAAATTGTATTTTTCAATAACGTATGTTATTATTAGAAAATATGTCATTATAATTTAATAATTATAATAAAAAGTTAAAAATAAATTAAAATATTAAAATATAGATTCCAGCAAGTCAATATAATTATTTTTATAAATGGATCTATAACAAATCAGGTACATGACATATACTTGTGCATGAGTTTTTCTAACTCTTGCTCTGCCTCTAGGTATATAACATTTATATCTATAATACAAGTTATATTGAATACTTCTAAAATATACAATTTATAAAATATATACATATTATGTATATATATATATATATATATATATATAGATCCTAAATAAAAATCATCAGATCTATGTATAGAGATAGCAAATAATGGGTATACACAAAACTAGGCGCGCAGAATTCTATTCATTGAATTGAGCTAATTTTTCATATATTCTATTCATTAAATGTATACACATACTATTACATAACGTCATTTTTATAATATATATTATATAACATATATGCACACATTTTAATTTTTTAATTTACGGAATTTCTATGAAATTATTATTTTTTTGCAATTATGCACATATAAATTTAGAAAATGTCTTCTGTAATAGTATTCTTATATATGTTATTAGTATAATGCAATACAAATTAGTAGAATAAATATAATAGTTGTTGTTATACCTACGTTTATACACACCTACCTAGCTCCAAATAATTATTCTGAGAAAACAGCATTTGAATATACATGTATATGTATATGTATACATGTATATGAATACATTATATATCATATATAATGAATATATAAACCACTTGTTATGTTATTTCCTGACTATTTTCTTAAATAATTTTTTACAAATATTAAAAAACAAATCATAGAATAGTATGAAATAAAGAAAATTTTAAATAAAAAATTATTTTCACCAAAACAAGGTGTGTGACATCCCCTTAATAGAATATGCATTTATATTATAAAATATCAAATATATGCAATTATATATATTTATATGCGATTATATCGTTAATTATGTGTATAAAGTTAATACTATTAATTATTACACTAATATAAATTATATATAATTATATAGTTAATAAATTAAATTAAATAAATGTATGCTTGTAATATATATTATATTTTTATTATTGATAAATAAGTAAAATAATTAGTAATCTGTGTTTGTTTAGTAGTTATTAACTTTGATAGGAAACAATTTTCAACACTTGTTTTAATATTTAATAATTGCTGACACAATATTTCAGGGTTGTCGATATTATTAACAGATATATAATTTTGAACATCGTTTATCATATCAAGAATATCGGGTGTAGATTGAATACTAACGGATTTATATGTATCATCAGCGCATTCACACTCATTTTCGTCATTTATATTAGAAATTATTGAAATTGTCGTTAGAACCGATTTATCGATACATGTGGCTGTCGATACAAGCGGCTTTTACTGTATATAAAATATAATAAAGTTTTAATTAAAATTATATTATAAAACTAGTATAGCAATTATATTATATATGTGAAATAGAAAATCAAAAATATTATATTTTGTTAAACTTTAATAAAAAGTAATTATTTTATAGATTAGTATTTAAATATATTTATTATCTAATTATTTGTTTATATAAAATAACATTTAATGATCTATAACTAAATATTGTTTAATGTTACATCAAAGTGAGGTAAGTAGTCTAAAAATATCCTGGGTCTTTATATTTTGTACTTATATTTAATTGTACAATTAATTATATCTCCAATTACATAGAGTTAATATAGTAATATAAAGAATTCAATTATAAAATTTCAAAAATAATTAATAATTTCAATAATTATACAAATTTTAATAATATAAACTAAATAATTTAAATTTAAATGAAATGAGTTAAGCTAAATAGTTGAAAAATAGTAAATACTATATAATCATATAATGACATAATAATATTGATTACATTGCAGTAACACTATAATAGTTAACTATAGGCAATTATAGGATGTTTGCTAAAACATATTTTGTGACTTTTATCTTAAATTCGAATGATTCGGAAGAATAAATATATACAAAAAATAAATGTTATTATGATTAACAGCACTTGCAAATCTTGCACGTCTCCCTTCCCTAGATGATGATGCTTATTTCTTCTTAGAAGCTTTGATGCATGAAGCATCTCTAGCCGCAGCATAGGTTTGTTCGTTACTATTATCGGCCACTAATATTAGGTCGTTCATTTTGATTTTCACTTTTCTTTCTCATAGATTATATTGACTGTAATGGCCGTAGTCATCTGAAGCTCCAACAGACAATGCTTTGTCATCCCTCACAGGCTTTGATTCAACTTTACTTATCAATTATTGAATGCTTTCTTTAAGTATTATAACAAGCATAATTCCTATTTCACAATGAAACACATATTTTTGATAAATGCTTATTTCTAAATCAAAATTTTATAAAACTAAAATATGATTATTATTGAATTTAATAAGCTTTTGAAAGATACCAATGTTATTATAATAACATCAATATAACAAATTATACTGACTCCTTCCATTTCTTCTTACTATTTCCCCTGCACTCCCTACCCAGACATCTCTCAAATTCATTAACACTTCACACCTTATTACCTGCAATATCTTACTTTTCTTCCTCATCGTATCTCAAATTCTATAAAAATGCCTTATCATACTCCCTCTAGATTCTCTCCTTTTATCTATGCAATGCATTCATTGCTACACTGCCTTCCATCATTACCCACGACTACCCTGCTATTTAATTTACGTCAAATTGTTCATTATATCTTATACCGATTTATTGTTATACTTACGAAGTTGTTATATTATACATACTTACATTGTGTGATATGTATGCACGCGATGTTGTATATTCGCTTTTGTGCCTAATAAACTATATTCATCATCATCATCATCTTCTTCATTATTTACACAATTTATATAAAGAATAACTGCCTTGTAGACCTTATTTAAATTAGCCATATATGTTATACTTATAATATTCTATCTAGAAAATAGTATCTACTACAGAAATAATAGAACAATTCTGTATTCTAGTATTTCCTTCTAATGACTTGTCAATATTATGTCAGTTAAGTCATAAAGGTTATGTTGTCCAAAGAAAAAAATAAGCGTAAATATTCTATATTAAAAATAAAAATTCCTTATTAATTAGATTGTAATATATTTAATTCTCAATATTCTCAATATTGGATATTATATAACAGTATTAATAAAAGTCATAGATATATCAATAGATAAATATAGAGGGTAAATTTAAAATAAAAGATACAATTATATCATCGTTCTAAGATAATAGCATGCAACAAGAATAGATTAATACATTGTTATCCTAAATAAATTATATTAAAAGTTAATTTAAATTTATTGCCTATTATTTATATATTAATTAACATTTAATTAGATTAGATATATTACACACAAGATATCATGGAAAGAGCATCCAACAAAGATTCGCCTTTACGGAAATATTCCACCACTAACAAGTATAATACGTATACGAAGAACACATTTCGCAGGCCACTGTTATCGAAGTGAGGAAGAAATCGTAAAAGATGTTTTGTTGTGGACACCGAACCATGGTACAACAAAGATTGGACGACCCAGAAAAACCTATGTAAAACAGCTATGTGATGATACGGGACTGAAGAACTGAAGACAGCTATGAAAGACAGGATTACGTGGAAGAAAATTGTTGAAAGTGCTCGGGAAACTATCCCGATCCGGTAAGGTAAGTACACACAATAGGAAAACATTGAGACGCATATTCTAGGATGTGTTGGGTGATAGGCAAATGTAAATCACTGAAATAATTCAATACTTGGTTGGTCCTATATTTATTTGAGCTCTTACTAATTAAATGTATATCAGATTACATCCATAACGTTATCCTCTAGTCCGATAATGTTCAATATGTTGATGTAAAATTTGATAGCTTTCTGTATTATTATTGTCACATTTAAATGTTCTATATAATATATTATTTTTTATAATTATTTATTAATGTTTTGTATGTTTATCTTGTCAATTTTTTTTTTCTTTTTTTTATTAATTATTTTACAATCTATTTTAATTATGCTATTGTATATTTATTTATACCGAGTATACAATAAATTATATAAAAACAGTTAATAACTCATAAAAAATATATATACATTATATATATAACAATCTATATTAGATATTTAATTATATAAATATATTTATTAATTTATTATAGAAATTTTATATATGTATTATCACTAATAAAGTTTGCTATACGTATCTATAACATGAAATTAATCACTACGTAGGTGTGTAGGTAATATAAACAATGCTGGCTAATTAGCAATCAAAGTCTACAATTCACTAAATGACAACCCATATATTAGCAACCATTGCTAGTAGAATTATGAACAACTCAGTCATGAGGGTATATCACAGTAACCCAGCCATTTTGTTTGTTTATATGTACACAGATAGCAGATTACTACTCTATATGAAAGCTTATATTAACTTGGAATATTACCAACATTATTTGACTTACATGTATTAATCATATGCTATAATAAATAGAATGAGTATAATATAATAAGTAATACATAAAATAACACATTAATATATAAAAAATATTTTTTCTGAAACTTATCGAATTATTTAAATATATAATTGTTCCAATATAGTTTATTAATGATGTATTGGTCTATTAGAGAAATTATTTTTTTAAATTCTCATAAAGAAAATTACTTGTAATAATTTATAATATTTTTATAATTGTATTAATTTCATAATAAAATATAGAATATAAATAAAGTAATTATATAATTGTATTATTAAATATATAATATATATATATATACAAATTATATCAAAATAATAAACTGTAAAATTATTGAATATTTTATTATCAATTTCATTTTTACCTATCTATAAAAAACATTTAAAAAACAGAGTACTAATAATGAATATTTTTATTTGAAAATATCATACAATAAAATATATAATTGAATCACAATAAAATAAAAATGTAATATAAAAAATAATTTGCAATACTTGGTTTGCCCTCAATAGAGATAGTGCAACCAAAGATTTTCCGAAGGAAAGATATAACACTTACATGAAATCGTGTAATTCGAATTTGTATACAAAATACCCTGGTGCCACCTATAGCGGGTTACTTTTAGGAACTATGCGTTGTTTATAATGTAAATTCGTATTTAACTATACACTTTTAAAATGTGAAATAATATGCTTTAAATTAATATTTATATGATGAAAACTAAGTGTTCATTACTAATATATAACAAACAAATATGATATTTATGTTTTAAATGCTATAAGTATATATTTAGTAAGTAAAAGTTAATTTATATTGCATGTAATTTAATAGAGCAATGAAAACATTGTTGTATGCAAACAGAGCCGAACCTAAATCTATTTCAGTGATTTTGATACTGCTGCTAGCAGCGGCTGGGGATATTACTAAATTACGTTGCATGCATAGGGAGTGTTATATCTTTGCTTCGCAAAATCTTTGGTGCAACTGTTAATGTAATATTGTAATTTAAGTAATATTGCTTGAGGTTGTCTAGATTAACACACAATCTATATATCGAACACTATGTATACCTATTGTAAACCGTGATAATAGTTATTTAACATATCAATATTAATTATTGTAATTAATAGAAGGAGAATTAGGGGAAAGTAACCGAATATGGACACTGTTCTCAGAAACCATAAATCCAACAAAACAATGTTCAATGAATAAAACATTCATAATTAAATAACTAGTTTATATATAAAAGTATTTTTTTAATTTTTAATTATTCAAAATAAAATTGATATATCAAATAAACTGTTTTTTTATTACATTTTTAAATTTATGATAACAAATTTCATCTTAGAACCTTCTCAAGAATACACAAGTGTATCAATATATTATTAAAAACCAAAGCATTCTAAAAATTAAATATATAATTTCTATATTTAGTGATATATCAAATAAACTGTTTTTTTATTACATTTTTTAATTTATGATAACAAATTTCATCTTAGAACCTTCTCAAGAATACACAAGTGTATCAATATATTATTAAAAACCAAAGCATTCTAAAAATTAAATATATAATTTCTATATTTAGTCACTAATACAGACACCCTATAAATAATCAGCGCATGAACTATTCTAATATTCATAAAAATCACATGTGTTATAATATTAATACCACCAATAAAGCTAAATCTAAATTTTATATTATTTAGATACTTAAATTGTATTATTAATTAAAAAAATAATTAAACTATTCATAAAATTAATTATAAATAATGTAATTGTAATTTGTCTGATTTATTCATCAATAATATATAGCTTATCTAGTAGTATATAGGGAATTAAAAGATTAAATACAATTTTAAAATCACAATAATATCTATAATCATATAATATAATATATTGTAATTTTTGAATACAAATAATGTGTCATAAAATGTTAAGACAATTTATTGTTAGTGTCCCCCGTATTAGGTGCGGTCCACTTTCCCCTACATGTAAACACTATGTACACAAGCACATCAATAAATGACCAATAATATAAATTATTTTTGTAAGAATTAACAAAATTTATGGATATAAAATATAATCAAAAATTAGAAATAATTCAACACTATAAAATCCTAATATTCCCAATAGAATCATGAATATATAATATAAGATACATAATATATACTCAAAAATTAGTATAATGCGTTATTGGATTATCTATATAAATATATATTTCATTTAATATTTATAAATATATTATTCAAAATTATTGAAATAATTAATGTTATATTCTAATTCAAAATAGCCATAGATATTTTATATAGCTATTGATGTATGAGGAAGAAATACTTGGATACAAATATACAGGGTATTAATACAATATACAAATATACAGGGTATTAATAATACACATAAATGGAATCCATTATGTGAATGCGTTCATACTAAAGTTACTAACTCACCCACACACACACACATGAGCTAGCTAGATATTGCATTGTGCCTAAACAACTATGTATATTCAATATGAGCTTTCTATAGAAACAGCAGAAAAACAATCCATGGTATCTATAATCATCACAGACACCAACTCAAGAAACAATGCAACTATAATTATAAATGTACATATTACGTAATATATCTAATGTATGTATTCGATAACACACTGAATGAGATCTAAATATAGATCTGCAGCTCTCATTGGAGGTGTTACTCGGTTTATTTAGAAAAGAACAATAAACAACATTGCTTATACAGTACCCATATCAAATATTCACGTCCAATAAATTACATATTTAATAAATAATCGATTATTTATTCGTGAAAATAATACCTAACTCAAGAGAACTAGTACGAGGTTAAAAAGTATAAAACAACGAGGCCAAAGTACAGAACGCGTACGTCGTCGTCATCATCGCATTATTTGAGTGGCTCCGAGCATGGTTCCCGGTGCCGATAACATGGGGGCTCCGATGTTACCGCCGAGACCCATCGGCCCCGGACCCATGGGCGGTGGACCACCGAGTTGCATCGGACCACCGAGGTTGGGTGGCTGGATACCTGTCGAGTGGAGTGGAGGCGCAGGTTTAGTGACGCGCGTAACGTAGCCTCGAGGATAGATAGATAGATGGATCAAGGGTTTATCGAATTACTGGTTACATATATAAAGAAAGTTATAATTATGTATAAACGTATATAAACAAAATATATAAATGTGATAACAGTGACAAAACGACACACGTAGGGTGTACAGCTGCGGAGTGACTAGTGGTGCCTAGGATATGGGTAGAGCGATCGTAGCGGGCATTGGGCGAGAATATTCATATGTCGTAGAGATTAGCGGAGATTTCACGGACGACTATTATCGTAATCGTAAATGTTTATTCGGTGATTGCGCCGACATTTAACTTTTTAATATTTTATTTAACTATTTAATATTTTCATAAACTTTTTAGTAGTTTAGTTATCATTTTGGTAGTTTATTTAACTTTTTAGTAGTTTATTTAACTCTTTAATTAAATAAACATTGTATGATTAAAAATCCACTTAAAGCCAATAATACCATATAATAATACAATAATATAATCAAAGAATGTTAGGTAAATAAAATAGATATATAAAGGTAATCATAATAAATACTAACCGCCCATAAGAGGACCTGAGTGTCCCATTGGGCCGGGCCCCATTGGACCGGGACCCATTGGACCGGGCCCCATTGGACCGGGCCCCATTTGACCGGATCCCATTGGACCGGGACCCATTTGACCGGATCCCATTAGCATCGGACCTCCCATCATAGGTGGCGGCGCATTTCCATTATTCGGGAATCCGTTATCTATTAAATGTATTGTTATATATTAGTAATCTATCTATGGCTATCTATTGTACAAAAGGGGTAAGCAAATCACTATATTATAGATAACATTGGTATGCAACAGTGGGTTTCATTGATACACTCAATTATACTTATCGTTAATGGCACTATGTATTTAGTAAATACTATTAACCGCTATCACATCGTGTTAATAGGTATAGGAAACAATCATTTGTACATCTATATATATATATATATATATATATAGAGTTAATATATTGTAAATGTAATTAAATAATACATTATTAGATGTAATTGTGACATTTTATGATTCATATATTTCTTTGAAAATTATCAGTTGCAAAAATGATGAAGATTACTTAATTGTGGACAATAATCATGACAACTCATCATTAATATATATATATATATATATATATAATTCAACTATCGATATAAAGAAAGTGGATAAGCAATTGGCGCACGCAATGCATGTTAAAGATAGATACGTGAATGACACTTTTATCGATAAATTAACAAAATGGTATCAGTGATTTTTAATGGATATTAGTCATATTATATATGTCAAATATTAAAACAGTAGGCTTTTCGTCGAAATAGATTAAAGTGACCTCTATCTATATCAATGGATTTAGAATATAAATATCAATAAAATAGTACGATATCTTCAATTTAAATACACAGCATTACGAGGAATGTTGATATGATGTATTTTAAATATATAATTTTATTTTTAGTATAGATAGTACATTAAAATTGGCAGTAATTATCAATATATATGTATAAATAAATATTATTTTAAATAAAAAGTAGTGGGCAAGGTAGTAGGCTGCGACTGTAGCGCCTCTATTGCAAATTGATATACACTACTTTACTCAATTGCTTATCCACTTTCTCACTATATCGATGATCTCAAAGTATACCATAGTCCAGTGGAAATATACATACATATTAAATGTAGGTGGTTAACGGTGTGATATCGCCATGTCACATGACCAGAGATGGGGTCAAATACGTTTAATTTGTATTTAAATACACACTGATTTAGTGTATTTGTATTTGAATGATTATTCAATGATGTATTTGTATTTGAGTGTCGTATTTGGTGTATTTGATCAAATACAGTTTCAAATACACTTTTAAAAATATTTTAATTTAATAATTTAATAGAATATAGAATTTAAACAATTACTTTATGAATGTAAAAAAAATTAACAAGAAATGTACAATTTATATTAAAGAATACATTTATTAATTAATAAAAATTATATAATAAATAATGAGTTTCAAAGAATTTTATGAATACTATATTTATATAATAAATAACTTATAAGTAAATTTATGAATTAAAATTTATATTCTATATAGAAAATGTATAGTTGTTATAAATTATAACTTATAATATCCCAAGCAACCAGTCTATTGTTTACAGTTTTTTATATAATTGATTTTCTTTAGAAATTAAATAATTTAAATAGATTTCAATTAATTATTATGCAATCTGGTTTAGGGATAGGGATTATATAGAATATTCAGTATTGCCAGAAAAATATGTAGACTGGATAGATGTCGATTATAAGATGAGCGATTTGAAGAGCTTTAATCAGAGATTAATGTATATGAGGTGTAATAAAAATGCCATTTAATATTTAAAGTGTTAATATTTGTATTTTGTATTTGTATTTGTTTTTTATAAAATGTATTTGTATTTGTATACAAAATTAAATAAATATTTGTATTTGTATTTTATCTTTAAGAAAACTGTATTTTTATTTGTATTTGTATTTGACCCCACTCCTGGTCGTGTGTGATGTAATATTACATACATGCTTCGGTAAACACGGCTATGGCTATTACGACATACGTGGTGATCTAATGAAATGACATGAGGTAGACAGGTAGACAAGAGTACTTACTGGTTTCACTGAGGATCTGCACTTGGTCAGCCAGCCACTTGTCGTAGTAGAGCTTCACGTTCTCCTTGTGCTTGCGACCCGTGCAATGTGTCTTTCTCACGGACGGCTGTATGGGGGGGTATAGGTGTGTGGGTGTGTGGGTGTGTGTGTGGATGTGTTCACTAGAATGCCCATACTATGAACGACACACACGTGTATGTGTGTAATAACATCACCCAAGTGTATATTTCATCTTAATAAATCTGATGTTTATTTATTAATTTATATTAGGCTACTGAAAGCAAATTTAAATTCACTATAAATTCAATAGGTTTACAATGGTGTAGAATTATTAAATTAATGTATTTTTTTAAATATTTATAAGGTAAAATATAATAATAATATAATTAAAAGATTAAGGTTACTATATATTAAAAAAAGTTTATTATAGTAGTAAATAATTATCAATTCTGAGAAATATATATTTTAGGAATGTATATTACAATAAAAATATATTTGTAAAAATAGTTTATTTAAACTATTGTCTATTTTTATGTAAAATAAATATTTTATATATATACACTTAATGGAAATATTAAATTTGATATTTATCGAATAATTTTGTAATGAATTTTATATTTTTTAAATTGTATAATTTTCCATATTATTCATACAAATTATATACTAATTATTTATGTGTAATAAGTGAATTTACAAAATGAATTATTTTAAGTTATACACATGATTCGCCTATGCTATACTCTTATCCACTGATGTGGGTACGAAGTACGTGACGACCCAACTTAATGCTCGCTTGTTATTCAGAATTAGATGATATAGGCAAGTTGTTTTAGAGAAGTATAGGAAGACTTCTCTAGAATCAAGTTTATATGGTTTATAGGCAAGTTGTTTTAGGGTAGGCAGACGAGAAAGAAATATTGTTAAACTAGAGACATAACAATGGTGTCAAAGTTCATCTTTACAGAAGTCAATCATATGATATGATTCATATTCTAACCAATCAGATATTATTTATAATTTAAAATTCACTACTATTAAATATATATATATATATATATTATATTATAATAACTAGATATACTAACGGAATCGTGTGTCAAATAAGTGTCGCAATAATCGCAGTAATACCTGTCAAGTGAAGAGTATGCAATCAAAGTAGAATACTTATGTGTACAGTTTTAATATATAGCTGCACATATTTATAAAAAGAAACCGCTATATGAATCATGATTATAAGCTAGCTTGATTATTTTGTTAGAACTTCGTATTATAATTTGATTAACTATAATTAATGAGTTACTATCATTAAGTACATGTTATATTTAGCATTGATCGTAATATGATATACGAATAGTCTGTAATAGTTAGATAGGCGTTTGAATGCGTCTCCGTGCAAAACAGTCTGTTGCGGCTTGGTCGGTGATAACAATAGTGATTTAGAATAATGATCTCGCTAATATAGCTTACGTTTGTATTGATCATTAACAGTAATAGTATGTATAACTAATACGTACACTACTGGCACTGTAGTGTATGTGGAGAGAGAGATGCATGTATTATGATGACAATATGAATATATATATTATATAAAAAAAACATATATATAATATATATGTTTTTTTTGCTACATCTGGAATCTGGAGCGCGAAACTGGTATACCGGCGAACGAGATGAGAAACTGTTACTGTCCAGGAAACAACAATACCGAAATAAGCAAAGTAAGCATATATATGTATATATATATTCATTAGGCTAATTTCATTCATTCATTTATAAAGGACAAGAAATACGCTTGCATTATGATCTAGAACTATTTGATACAAAAATCACTTTTTAAATTAATGATTAATATATGATTATATTAAAATTATAATATAATTAAATACCATTATATTATTTGGAATCGCGATATATAATATAGAAAAACATCTTTCAATTCAAACCGATGTTATAAATAAATTTATATTTATAATAAAATATCTATGTAGAAATACAAATTATTTAAAATGAATGCATTTTATTTTACAAATAAATAAATATATCTGATATGTTACAGATTATTGAACTATAACTAAATATGCCATTGATAAGTATCTATTCCTGAGTACAGAGTTACCAATGTATAAATAGCAAACAGACTTCCTGTCCTCGGATATAAATAGTAATAGAGTATGTTTATAACAACTACCAAACAACGTCACATTAATGAGGATATTTAAATCATTATATTTTACTTTATGATATAAAGTTTATATAAAATATTTATTATATAATGCATTTAAAATATCAGATTAATCTAATTATAGTGTTCTTGAATGGATTATTAAAATATACATATATTAGGTATGATATATATGTAATTAGCTATATACAATACTATATTCATATATTAACATAAACAAGTTGTGTATGTTGATAAAACATGCTGAGTAATCATAAAAGTTAGATATTATTATTAATTTAGTTAATTTTATCTTTACAAATGAGAAATGTTTACATCGTTGATATATTCGTGAGATACGTTCAATAGTAGCCGTGTTTATTATTTTAAATATGAAACATATATATCAAGATGGATATGAGTCATATCCATATCATATGACATACAAAAATCTTCACGTCGCGTCACATGTCGTTGTTTCCGGATGATATTCATATTATATTATATTAAATGGTTAATATACACTATATTTATAATATTATATTAAATGGTTAACATACAATATAAATAGTATACGATATATTCATATTATATTATTGTATATTAATTGTATTAAAAAATTATATAATACTTGTCAGGGTTGGCGGTTTTTTTGGTTTTTTTAAAAAAACCAAAAAAACCGGTTTATTTGGTTTTTTTGTGGTTTATTTGGTTTTTTTGGTTTATTTGCTTTTTTTATAATTAAATGTTCGGATTATTAATTAGAAAATATTATATATACCTAGATCGATTATTAAATATCTGTGCAAAACATACATATATAGAGTAAGTATAAAATATACAACACTAATGAATATTATTTATATATATTAATTATATATATATATATTATTAAATTTTCAATAATATATTATTAATATTAAATGTTAATAAAATTATTTTATTAAAATATATTTATTATAAAAATAAAGTAAAATATAATAAAAAAAATAGTTACAAATTGTAACAAAATAATAATTAAAAAAAATAACAATACAGTAATTAGAAATATAATCAATATAATTCTCACAATAAAATTACAAGTTACAAATTGTAACAATATAATAATTTAAAAAATAATAATAATAATAATTAGATGATTTCTAATAGAAATATAATCAATATAATTCTCACAATAAAATAACAAGTTACAAATTGTAACAATATAATAATAATAATAATTAGATGATTTCTAATAGAAATATAATCAATTTAATTCTCGAAATAAAAAAACAAGTTTTGCAGCCTTATCATTGCCTAATCGATTCCTTATTTTTGATTGAACGCTTTTATAATGTTAAAAAAACCAAATAAACCAAAAAAACCAATGGTTTTTTTGATCAAAAAAACCGTTAAAAAAACCGAACCAAAAAAACCGACCAACCCTGATACTTGTATAAAATATAGTATGAGTCATACTGAATGACTAGGGATTCTACAAAGGCGGACAATTCGTAAATTCAAACAACAAGTATAATGAGCGATGGGCTGAATATATTGAATAACAGATACACACTAAAAGAGATTATCAACTAAAGGAAATACTATTTTATATTTTACAATGTTGATAAAAAATAAATCAAGCGAACTATATCATTTTTGGATCAGGGATATGTTCGACGGCAAAGACATGGGGAAGTTGTTATTTTTATATGGAATGCTTTCTTAGATTTAAATCGAGTGGGGTGGCGGTGGATTTTGTCATGTCTCTAAATGAATCATCACAAATACTATTTATATATTTACACGGTTGTAGTTCATAACCGGCGCCAAAAATATATGACTAATAGTTAATTCGATATCGGAGCTCGCGCTTTCGGAGTTGAAACACCCGCTTCTAGATATAGGTGTGTCATAATAGATATATTATGCCTATAGATATACCAAGGACACGTATGTCCTTGTATATACTACGTATACACGCAATATATATAGATGTATAGTTTACCTTAGGATATATATATATATATATCAATAACGATCTAGGGAAAATACAAATCTATGTATCTACATATATGGAATACACTGTATTATAT
The DNA here is from genome assembly GCA_964019155.1 of Osedax fenrisi. Taxonomy (NCBI): domain Eukaryota; kingdom Metazoa; phylum Annelida; class Polychaeta; order Sabellida; family Siboglinidae; genus Osedax; species Osedax fenrisi. Next base: position 28,239,610 of record OZ025242.1, read on the forward strand.
ATATATAAGTATATTACGTGTACACGTAGTATATCCAACTACATACGTGTCCTTGAAAGCGCGAGCTCTGATATTGAATAAACTATTAGTCATATATTTTTGGCGCCGGTTATGAACGTGTTCCTATTTACACGATACACATACTCAGTATGATACTGTATGTTACATACATGAACATATATATATATATATATATATATATATATATATATATATATATATATAGTCTATGATACAGACCCACATCATGTGGACCACATGAGTCATATAAATTATATTATTAAATAAATGAATGTAGTAAATAATACAATTTACCACTTGTTTGATAGCGAAAATGTTGTTTAAACGTTGTGTATTTGATGTTGAATGTATAACTATTCCTTATTATATGTAATATTTCACTCTTAATAATTAAAATATGTCTCCTGTTAATTATTTTGAAATGTCAGGGTGTGTAATAAAAGATTCTCTTGATTAATTTAATTTATTTCATTGTAATTAAATAATAGATTTCAAATAAGTTTTATATTTAAGTATATTTTTCAATAAATATGTATATATATATTATATCTAGTTAAATATAAATATTTGTATGAATATTGTATATGTTATAATGAAATAAATATGCATATTTAATATGATATTAAACTATATGTCTACTAATACTCCGGCTAATACTATTAGTAATAGTGCGCGATATTTAATATCATATTATCACGGTATCTCAGACGTTATAGAATATTATTTAAAATTACAATTATTTTAACACTTCAGATACAACTTAATTTTATTAATTTAAGGAGTTAATATAATAATGTATTGATATTATTATACAATACTTACTTTGGCATTTTGAAGAGAAGATCAACTTAATTATGCTATTAAATAGGCACTAAAATTGTTGACAATTTGTATTTATCAATTATTCAATACAAAGAAAATAACAGTATTTATAAACATAAATACCAGATATTTCGAATTAATATTTTTCGTATTTTTATTATTCATACAAATTAATATAGTAAATAATATTATATAATATTCAAATAGCTATGTAAAATTAACATTTATTTTGTATTTCATATTTTATATATTTTAAAATATAGAGTTATCTATAATATTGTATTTTAATTTATAATATATTAATTATTAATAACTTAAATATGATATTTACCATTATCAATACTCTGCAACAAATGGCTTTAGTAATATAAAATAATTATATGGGTAATTATTTTTAATAATTTTCAATAAGGATACATTATGAGTATAATTTAAATTATAACTAAATTAAAGCTATGATAAATAATGTGATAGAATAGTATGTTACATAATAATATATGTTTACATTATTTCTCATTAAGATGATTAGATAATATATTTCAAATTGAATAATTATACATATTAAAATTAATGGCTATTCAGTGAACAGTGTTCACATGAGCAATGCAAATTGTAATATAAGTTAAGTTTAAGAAAATAGATATGTATTGATACCTTATATATAGGGGGCTGGAACGATTTTGTATGTAGGAGACCAACCAATCAAAATATATTTTGTGGTAAAATTGGGGGGGGGGGGCAATACATATGAGGTCCCCTAGATTTTAAATTGGGGGGACATATAGCCCTTTAAGGGCTTTGGGTAATACTTAAAACAAAGTTATATCAGGGAGGGCTGTTTATATTATATAACTTATATATATATATATATCATATAATAAAGTAAATAGAGAATGGGTATAGAGAATGGGAGAGATAGGTCCTCCTCTCTCTCTATATATCTCTATTTCCTCCTCCTCCCCCCTCATCCTCTCCCTCTTAAACACATTAACAAAAATATTAAAACTACGTAGTTGTACTAACTAATCGTGATCTAGATCACATAGAAAATATGAATGGCATTCAAGTAAATTAAACATATAAACTATATAGGTAGGTTTATATCCTACAAAGTTTATATAAATATTCTTACAAATTATTATATACTGAATTAAGGAATTGAAGAATAGAATACATTTTGATCAGAAATTAGTAATAGTGTTCCAAGAAAATAATATATTGATAACTTTTGAAAACTATCGAACACCAACTTCAAGATATCCTACAACTTCTTTGAGATTTAGGAATTCTTGCTGATTTCCATTACTTATTGGTAACTTTGATGACATTAGAATCCAAATAAGTTCTGGAACTTGTTCCCAATAATTATCAATACATTGTTTGCTAGATTTATTTAAGAAGTGTTGTTGTTTTATATAGATTCAAGCTGTTATCGGAATTAAATTTCAATTTTTAAATATACATATTAGAGGTTTAAGATTAGTTTAAGATTAAAACATACATTAAAGTAATTATGTATAGCCTTTCTCCAACGCATTTTATATAAATAATGAAATGTACTTTTATTTTTATGTATATATTAAAAATAAAAAATAATATATTATTTTATAGATAAGTTATGTAACATAATAATAAGTATTCACACATATAAATATACATATAAACTATATATTTATATATTAAATATAATATAATATATAAATTAAAGTAAACATCATTGAATAATCAATTAATAAAATTATCTATGATAATCAACAAAAAAATATATAAAGAGATATATATTTTGGCCTATTTAATATATTTCTTAAAAACTGATTACTACCTATTTTGAAATTATAAATTAAAATGTCTATGCCTATGCATTAATAATACATCATATAACACCAAGAGGTACTTATAGGAGGTCTTGGCATTAATATTGCAGACTATACAAATATATATTATATTTAAAACATTAAATAACCATTTAGGGCTCTGTCCTTGGCCCGCTCCTCTTTAATATCTACCTCCTCCCCCTATTCAATATTCTTACCGATTATCCCGACATATCCTTTCACTCCTACGCTGACGACCTCCAACTTTACATTAATTGCACAGACTCCCCTACGTATGCCCCTAACCGACTCTCCTCCTGCATTAAGTCTATTCATGATTGGCTCACCTCTAACTCTCTCAAACTGAACCCTAACAAAACCGAAGCAATTTTCCTCCACCTACCATTACGCTCCTCCTCCCTACCTGATCCACCTCCCATTACAGTTGATAATTCCCCAATACCTTATTCCAAACACATCCGTAATCTTGGACTCCACATTGACACAACACTCTCCCTTGACCTACATATCGCACACATATGCATAAATCCATACACTATCACCTACATTGCCTCAGACTAATCCGACGTTATATCCCCCTCCCCATCGCCATTACCATCGCCTCCTCATATATTAGCCCACTCTTCGATTATTGCAATTCCCTACTCTTCAACCTCCCCACCTACAAACTCCACAAACTACAAAGACTTCAAAACGCTGTAGTTCATTGTGTCTACCTACTTCCCCGACGTTCCTCCGACTCCTCTCCGATTCCATTACCCTCTCCTTAAACAACTACACTGGCTTCCAGTCCTTTACAGAATACAATACAAACTTTCCCTAACTATACACAAAGCCATCCACCATAACTCCCCTGACTACCTTGCCTCACTACTACACCTCTACATGCCCACTACCACACTCCATACCCGTTCCTCCAACACCTTTATACTAGCCACACCCCACCTATACAATCTCCACTCTTCCCATATTCGCTCCTTCTCCCTTTCTGCCCCTTACCACTGGAATTCCCTTCCCAACCACTTGCGCACTATCATCTCCACACCCACCTTCAAACGCCACCTCAAGACCCATTTATTCTCCCGAGCTTTCCCTCCAACACAATAACAACCCCCCCCATACGGACGACCGAATGCTCACGCACAGCAGTAGTCCTTAAACTGATAAAAGTAAAAGTAAGTAAGTAGAATCCGAATAAGGATTAGAATCATGGATTAGAATAATATCATATGTTTATCAGATGTTTATGTGTTATAGTAAATGAATAATATCAGATATCTTTGTCAAATATACAAATTTAAATAATATAATATAACTTTATAAATTCAAATTTAAATTGCACACTCATCAATTTATATATATTTATATAAATCTCTTATATAGAAAATATCTATCTTCTACTCACTTATATATATATACAAATCAAGGTTCCTATAGTTGTGGCAAAGGAGTGACAATCTAATAATCTTCCTAAATATTATGCTTGTTAATAAAATGTCTATTTAAATTTATTATACAATTTATAGGAAAGCATCATTATGATCTATTATGATGATCATCTCAGGCAATTTTTATATATACACACAATATTAGTATGGTTTGCGCTGAGTGTCACACTTGGTAACTGAGTATATATAATGGAAAATCTACTTCAATTATATAATTTTGTATTGCAGTTTTTTTATTTAGTGTTTTTATTTTATTTGCACGCGCGAATTATGTTCTATTTATAGAAATGTACATGTAAATGGGTTATTTTTAATAAAACCACCATTATATCAATATTTCTAATATTTAATTATTATTATTATTATAATTATATATAATATAATCATAATATATATATATATATATATATATATATATATATATCAGATATAATATCTCTATATATATATATCTATTTAATTACTAATTAAATTTAATTTAAAATTAGTGTAACAATTATAAAATATAAATTAAATAATTACCAAATATATTTGATCAAACTATCATAGTTACTATGTATAATTTTTATTATAAGTGTATCAAAGAAATATATTTATATTTTCAAAAGTACCCATATAAAATTATCTATATAGTATTTATAAACTCTGAACATTTTAGAAAGAATTATCAAGCGGTTTAAACGATGACATATTTCAAACATTGTCAATTGTATAAATAAAATTCTAAAGTTTTGTGTGTAATAAATATTACATAATATGTTTTATATTTTGTACAGGAGTATATTTATAATGCATACATAAGTCACTTATAGTTATTTTGAATTACATATACAACATTTTAAACGTAATAAATTAGATTTTAATATTTTAAAGTAAAATAATTGTTAATAACAAATTAAAACGAACGTTTCCTCTTCGTTAATAGAGTTGAGTAGAATAAATTATAAATTATTATAAATTATTATTAAATCATATATATATATATATATAAGTATTCTTAATAATGATATTATTAAAAACATTTATCCGCAGATAAAGCCCTCAGAATGGCCCCGAGAAAATTAAAGCCGATCGAGAATAATCGGAATCTGATGCAGATGTTCACATCCATGGCTCAAAATAGTTATAATACTTGAGTTATTCATAAATAATAAATACCATAAGTATATAGATACATAGTGTTAATGAATAAATAATAATGTATTCGTTTAGATTCGTGAAATTATCATTACGAAAAATAATACGTCTATCGAATGATATTAATTTATAATAAATTGTATTAATATATATATATATATATATATATATATATATATATATATATATATATATACTATATTAATATATAATATAATAGATATGTATGATTAATTAATCTGTAGTAAGATTATTTACATCAATCTCTCGCAGAACAAAAGCGTAAATATGAGACCGGCGCAGGGCATCCGAGTGACGTAATAACGATAGATTGCGACGACAGCGAAGATGACCCACCAGACTCCGTCCCCTGTACAGCGGTCAAGCGTAACCGTAACGACCACGACGCTAGTGAAGACGTGCAACGGTCGAAAGTTCAGGTGAAATCAGAGACCGAAAACCGGGGTTAGTATTAGAATATTGTTGTTGTTATTGTTATTGTTATTGTTAATAGTATTGATATTGTTATTGTTATTGTTATTGTTATTGTTATTGTTATTGTTATTGTTATTGTTATTGTTAATGTTAATGTTAATGTTAATGTTATTGTATTTTTATTTTGGTGGTATATATGTTACACTTTTGAGAAATCAGTTCAAATGATTTATTTAAGTTTTAAACATATATAATCATCGTCATCAGTATTACAGAGGCGGTTGAAACACATACGTCATGAATTACTTCTGATGATATCGTCAATACATTTATTTTATTGTTATTATTATCTTATTGGATTGTCCTTTCATCCCATCCAGGAATTGGATGAAGTTTTCACTTATAACCATATGTCTCTAATGTCACTTCGAAGCCGCTCTCATGTTAAGGCATCCGTGGTTTTAACGAGAGCCGATCACTTATTTATACACAATTATATAAGATCACTTCTAAATATTATTTGAATACCTATTTTATTGATCCTGGTGGGGCTGCTCAAACTCATGTCCTACTGCTTGTGTATCCGACTAGGGGCGCTGCAACAGGGGGGGCGGGGGGGATATGTCCCTCCAACTTTAAAATCTAGGGGGACCTCCTATGTATCGGTCCCCCCCTACTTTTACCACAGAATTTATTTTGATTGGTTGGTCCCCCTACATGCAATTTTTTCCAGCGCCCTTATATACGCCTTAGCCGACTGAGCCACACAGGCTGTTAATATATATTTCCAATATATATATGACCAATACATATATGACTAATCAAATTAAACTCTATTAAATAAAAGCGAAATGGCTATGATGACGATGATGATATATATTATATACTGTTAACAATAACTATATTATACATACTGGTATGTAAACTATTCTCGAAAACGTAGTATCTAACCTATATAATATCCATATCTAATGTATATTTCACCTGGTATCGTTGAGTATAATGATACAATTTGATTATCAGGCTCTGAGCATATCAGAACTACACCGAAAAAAGAAGAGGATGTAGAGGAATCATTAAAAGGGGAAGAGGAGTCACTGAAAGAGAATGAAGGGTCACTGAAAGAGAAAGAAGGGTCACTGAAAGAGAAAGAAGGATCACTGAAAGATGAATATGACTCACTAAACGAAGAAGACCTATCGCAAATCGATGCTTTGAACAGCCAAGAAGATATGTACAGTCGTTATTTGAATAAGGTTTAGATTATGGCATTGTAATGAATGTATTGTTTACCTGTATGCAAAGATATCTTCTGCTAGATATGCCTTTCACTCGTACGAATACGTATGGTATCCAAATAAACTTTCCTTATAAGGATTTATATATAATTTATGTATGTATATATATATATATATATATATATATATCTATATGTAAATTAACAATAATATGCATAAATGTTAATTCATTACAGTGAATATTAGCACTATATTATAATAAATACTGGCATTACTTTATAGTAAATAGTGAAATTGCATTATAGTTTAAATATTTCACTTTAGTTTAATAATAAACTTATACCATTAGTAATAATGCTTGACTTTCTAGGGGCTGTACAACTTTACTAAACCTTATTATTTGGCGAATTTTCACAAGATGATGGACATAGCCTTGGATCCCGAGCTTGATAATTTATACCTCTTCGATGATAAAGAATTAATATTTTTCGAGAAATTTCAACACATGAATGGTTCAGTTATATTTTTATCATACTATCTACTACCAGAATAGTATTAATGTTACTACTACTACTACTACTATTACTATTACTACTACTACTACTACTACTACTACTACTACTACTACTACTACTACTACTACTACTACTACTACTACTACTACTACTACTACTACTACTACTACTACTACTACTACTACTACTACTACTACTACTACTACTACTACTACTACTACTACTACTACTACTACTACTACTACTACTAACGCCACCACCACCACTACCACTAGGATCAGCGCAGATGCTATACATACGTCTATTTCAAAGAAAGCATCGCTGGTTGCCGGTCACAAAGATTGTGTACCCGGAGATCACACAGGATGTTGACGCTCTGAGATGTCTGTTCACGACGCTCGTAAGCAACGATCTTCTCTCATCCAGTTAAGTGAATCACCGCCTCATGCATTCTCGTAACATGATGATGTAATCACCTCGTACCATGATGATGTAATCACCTCGTACCATGATGATGTAATATATGACGTAAGCGGTTATACGACGAGTGCTTGATTGAATAAGTTAATACTATATTAGTATGCGTGTATAGTATTAATTAAGAATCCTAATATAAACAAATTATCGTTTTAATCAGTCGTCCTTGTAATTACCTAAGTCCGATGGAAGTGGTGTAATTCTTAATCCTCGTCTAATTCACCTAGCATACGTCTTACCATGGCATAGATAGATTGATAGATCAACAGTTTATTGTATTACTGGTTATATATAAAAAAAGAAGAAAAATATACCATATAGTTATATAACATATATAAACAAAATATATAAATGTGATAACAGTAAGACAAAACGACACGATACAATAAACGTAGAAGTAAAAATAAAAATTAAACATCTGATTATAAGAGGAGCCGTTGAATAGATATCAGCAGTATTACCAGCGTAACTTTTATGAAATACGTATTACATCGTATCACGGTCTAGATAACCTGTCAACAATAGCTAGCACTCTTACATCATACCTATTACATCATACCTCTTACATCATACCTATCGCATCATAGTCTGCGACCTCAACGACCTCGAGGAAGCTCTACACGTGCTGCCCTCAGGTGATCTGAAAACGCTCGCCATCGGAATCAAGATAGACACGGTAATGCCTAGTGTTCGATGTTACAGCGCGCATGATAGTTAAACGTGGTTATGTATACGCGATATTGATTTACGGATATAATACGTAAGCGGACATATCGTCGAGGGTATAAAGTTGAACTATGTTCAATTAATGAATGAATGAATGGATGAATGAATTTATTTACCGAATATTTGCTATAATAATCGGAGTGAAACCCAGAAGCTATGTTTAGCTTATACTAAGTATACCCATAATGATTACAGAATGATTACGTTTTAGAAATAGATGAAGAACTTAAATATGCGATTACACTAAGTGAACGTAAACTGTTGTACAATTGCCAAAGTAATAATAATAATAATAATAGAAAGGTTTATTGACCCAGAAAACGATGGACGTTTATATGCGTCAAGTTGAAATAATAAAACAAATAAATAATTACACAAATAATAATAAATTTAAAAAGAAGACATTATAATGATAACATATATGAAAATATTTGATGTTAATATATATGTTAATATCGGTGCATATCTCTACTCACGTTACAGTAGAGGTCTGTCAGTTGCGATACATTAATCTTAGTGCCTATATTAATGGAAATACGCAATGATGATATAATAAATAATTAAAATTATAAACTATATGAATTATAATTAGAGAATATATAATTACATAATATTGATATTTTATTTTCAAACCATACTCATTTATCAACTAACCTAAATAAATATTAAATTTGTTCTTTTATATAAACAAATAATTATCGCTATTATCTCTATAGATCATTATAACATCTTTCACAATTCTCCGCGATGCTCACGTAACTGTAGCCACGCCCCCCGCCCCGCCCCCCTCAGAAAGCGAAGTCTAAGGACGAGATCGTAGCGGAAACGCTGCGCCGAGCTAATAAAGAGAACGTGTTCCTGTTGAGTGGCACTTCTTCTCTAGCGGCTAAACTCCTCAGACAGTTAGTATAACCCGAGTAAAGCTGCGTTCACACCATATCGGATACAGCTGCCCCGCTAGCGGCTCGCTTTCTATAGCCCGCTATCGTCTAACAACAAAAGCGAGCAGTTTCCGTAAAAAATCTTCAATGAAATTAAAATTATTGATAAAAATTGTCAATATTTCAATTATGTAACTAGAAATATTTATGATAGCAAAATTAAACCTAGAATGTTACTTTTTCACAAAACAATACAGCCTGTTACCGACCAGTCTATATATATACCGAAGTCAGACAGTTAGACTCAATCCTTATACGTGCGTTTATATATAAATTACCTATTAAATCTTTGAATTGCCCGATATCTAGTAAATGTTTTAAAACGATTAAATAATAAATAATTTGTATAGCCCAATCTGGCTATAAAAATCGGACCAATGTCAGGCTGTATTCTCTAGTTGTGAAAGCAACTTAAGCTATTGTCCATGGTGACTGAGTACTATTTATTATCAATTTGGTTATATTATAAACAAATTTATATACATATATTACAAAGATTTTGCGAAGCAAAGATATAACACTCCCTATGCATGCAACGTAATTTAGTAATATCCCCAACCGCTGCTAGCAGTAGTATCGAAATCACTGAAATAGATTTAGGTTCGGCTCTGTTTGCATACAACAATGTTTTCATTGCTCTATTAAATTACATGCAATATAAATTAGCTTTTACTCAATAAATATATACTTATAGCATTTAAAACATAAATAGCATATTTGTTTGTTATATATTAGTAATGAACACTTAGTTTTCATCATATAAATATTAATTTAAAGCATATTATTTAACATTTTAAAAGTGTATAGTTAAATACGAATTTACATTATAAACAACGCATAGTTCCTAAAAATAACCCGCTATAGGTGGCACCAGGGTATTTTGTATACAAATTCGAATTACACGATTTCGCGTAAGTGTTATATCTTTCCTTCGGAAAATCTTTGTATATTATATTGATTTTATTATATTGTGATATAGAGTGATTACAAAATATTAATTATTTATTACTTATAATTATTTATAATTTAAATATTAATATTTAATCATAAAATGGTAATCATTATTAATTGATAATGTATATTACTTTATAATAAATTGTATATAAAGTTTATATTATAAACTAATTTACTATTACTTTTACACATTCAAATATCCATATTACATTCATTAATACTTTAAATTAATTGAAATATTCAGAAAAGATATAAAATATATAATAGTGATATTTTGGTATTAAATATTTAGTATATTTTAATGTAACCTTTGATCTTTTATTTTTAAAATAATAATAATTTATCAACTAAACTAAATAAATATTCAATTTGTTCTTTTATATAAACAAATAATTATCTTTATAGATCATTGTAACATCTTTCATAGTGTTGAATTGTATTCAATAAATAAATAATAAAGTAGTTACCAAGCTTTTAGTAGACTACCATTTTTCCTATTAAATACATGTATAGCATCATTAGTAATGATTCATTACCCATAGTAGACGCAGCCTACCATTCACTTGTATTGGGTATATTGCCCAACTCAATGAATATCAAATTATTAATTATTATTCTAATAATTGTAAGGAATCATTCAATTATCTATATATTTAAATTAAATAAATTTTTAAATCAATTTTTTTTCAAATTTTAATCAATTTCACAAATTCATTAGAATGACTTATCTTTTCTTCAGGAAATCTAATAGTAACAATGATAATTTAGTATAGATTAAGATATATATATTAAATCATCCAACTTATTATTTGTATCCGTGTTATATTAAATTTATATCATTATTAAATCGTTATTGTATTATTATTATCTTATTATTATATAACACTATACTATATCAATGCAGTCTGTAGTATATACAACTACACCATATCAATGCAGACTGTAGTATATAATAGTCCTTTATATTGTTTATTATTGTTTTTCCGTTGTATATTGAATGTATATTATTATCAAATTATTATCGTATTACTATTATTTTATTATTATTTTCTTCCCGCACGAGCGAAGGGGTCTACATGACCCTATTTTAGAGCTAATAAACTCAATATCATCATCATCATCATATATAAATTAGATTATAATTATTTCAATACATATAAAATATTTTAAATTTGAACTCGGAAATCGTAATCAAAACAAACGTGGGGGGGCGGTATTCTCTATTCTCCCTACGAACACTCTATCGTTTATCTACTGTTATTGATATCGATGCAGCGCGCACACGTATTCACCTAATAGTTTATAACGATGTGACCTTGACCTCCACCACCACCGCCGCCACCACCACCAGATGTCACTCCATGATAACGGAATGCTATCGGCTGATGGCTCCCTCTAGAGGCGTGTTCGGTCGTCTGTTCAGCGTCGTGTCTCTCTCGGGCACCATTCAGATGGCGGGGAAAGATCACTACCTAGTCGAACATCCCATACTGTTATTATACCAGTCTACCTAATCGAACATCCCATACTGTTATTATACCAGCCTACTGTTATTGTACCAGCCTACTGTTATTATTAATGTGATTATTATTATTATTATTATTATTATCATTATTATTAATTTTATTATTATTTTATTATTATTATTATTATTATTAATTTTATTATTATTATTATTATTATTATTATTATTATAATAATTATTGATTTTATTTGATCACCTATCAAATGTTATCTTAGATTTCAAACATGCACAAACCCAACCATACGACGCGAGTCTGATCGGTAACTAAAACTAATCGAACATTTATTTAAAATAGAATAACGCGCTTGACAGTAGTGTGACTCACTTTCAAGATTATAATCAGACGTTTATTATATTGTTTACGCGATGAATCACGCGAAGTTTGTGTCCTGTTTAGTACATCTGTTAATACGTTCTATTTAATATAATAATAATAATATTTATAAAAGTATTTTGTTTGTTTTCTATTTCGTTTATTAAAATAATAATAATATGTTTTTCCTCCTAAAGGGCTTCAAATAGCTTATTTATATTAACTCATTATTTATATTAACTTATTATTTATATTAACTCGTTATTTATATTAATTCTTACTATTATTAGCTCTTGTTTTATTATTAATTCAATCATTTAGTTGTTATATTATTGAATTTTAAATCAATTTCTATGTATTTATTGATTTAGAGTAATACAATCCTTAATTAACGAGTTTAATGATATACTATAATAGTAATAATAATAGTATTATTATAGTAGTATAATCAGTGTATATATATATTAAATGAATACTTGTAGAAACCAAATGGTAATGTCGGATATACAAGGAATTCGAACATATCAATACGACATCGTCAAAGACACTAGAATATTCCGCGATAGGGAACAATTCATCGCGTTAGTTATATGTTAGATACTATGCAACTACTGTATATCT
>OZ025242.1:28257617-28265117 GCA_964019155.1 Osedax fenrisi
AACACGTTTTAAGATTGTAATAAAAATACGTTAACCCGCCACAGTTAATATTCAACCCCGCCATTCGATCCGTACGCGTTTCCCGTTAACCTCTACCCTTCGCCCCACCCCCCCGTAACCTTTACCCCCCCCCCCCATCGATAGTAACGACCACGACGAAGCTATCACCGAGTACATGCGTTGCTACACGCGCGGAGCCTGTATGCTGCGTATCGTCTGCATCGGAGTCGAAGCCGCTCAGGTTTGATAGTGCTAGTGTACCGCCCTCACCCTCTGTAGCGTTAGCTTGACCTCTGACCCCCGCCCTCGCAGCACTTGGGTCAATACGAACTGGCCAACACGTATCTGAAGTCACTCGTAAAACAGGTTCGGCGCGCACCTACGTTATTCGTTCTGTTTAACCCATTATTAACCTACTAATAACTACATCGTAACCCTCTAATAAACGACTATTAGCCCATTATTAACCCACTTACAAGTTATAACCCACTAAAAACCTACTTGTAATTCATTATTAACCCACTATAAACCTAATATAAACCTACTCATAAACCACTCATAACCCACTCATAACCCACTCATAACCCACTACAAGTAGGCTACTTGTAATCGACTATAAACTGACTAGTGACCATTTCGTAACCTATTATTAACCCACTCGTAACCCACCTTTAACCCACTTTTAACAACCTGTAGACATTATACCATATCAACAAAAGAGGCACCTGGTACAATAGACTCACGTTGAACCTTGATTTTCACCTAAAACAATCCATAGTGGTTAGTAAATATTAAATCCTGTGATGACCTCTATAGTAATGACCTCTATAGTAATTACCTCTATAATTATTACCTCTATAATTATTACCTATATAGTTATGACCTATCTAGTTATGACCTCTATAGTGATTACCTCTATAGTGATTACCTCTATAATTATGACCTCTATAGTTATGACCTCTATATTAATGAGATACTGCCACTTCCTCCAGGCGATGAAAACACTGTGTGAAGCCCTGCAAGACCCACGGGTACAGATTGGTGAGAGGTATAACATATTCCTGAGGGCTCGTAAACTTCTCGCTTACTTTGAGAAACGAGGTAAAGGTCAGTAGAGGTCAATGAAGGTCAATGAAGTGTTAGCGAAGTATCGTCTTGTGATTATGCAATACTTTCATTATTTCTATGTTTTACAATACAGATTTTTTTAATAATTAAATAACGAATAGTTTTATTTAAAATGTTAGTTTCATATTAATATTTTGAATTTGATATTATTAAATGAGATAATACAAGCAACGAGGATCATTAATAATTTGTCATTTTAAATATTTTAATTATCTTATACATTTTTTCTTTTAATAAGTCAAATAACATAATCTAAGTAATAAATAAATAAGAAATATTAAAAATTATTTTTTTTGCAAAGGTTATTAAATTTATTACAGGATTCACTTTATTTGTAAGTTAACTTATCTGTTTTCCTGCAAGTTCAAGCCTCGGTACCTAAATCCTCAATCTTTTCAAAGTAGCTAAAGAGAATATAATTTATACATATCACGTACAGCTATTGTATTATAATGTAAAGATTAATAAACAATGTTAATATCATCACTATTCCTATTATTATTTCATTTTAAACATCGTTGAGATAAAATACTTCATTTTAATAAATATAGATTAAACCTCCATTACTCCATCCCCTAACAGAACATGTGATATCAGATAATGCTATATATAATGCTGAACTATTTCAGCATTATTATGTAATTCATTATCATTTTACTTTCAATACATAATTGAAATGAATGGTTTTGTACATACACAATAGTAGTACTATTACTGCAATTAATACTATAGCAATTAATACAATTCACTTAACAAATATTAATTCACAGATAATAGAAACAAAGGAAAGGTGTTGACCATTAAGCAGTTATCAAAATATCGCGATATTATTGAAAATGACGAATATTCTAAAGTAACGGAACCTACACATGTCAGTATTTCATCTACGATCTTAACCTTTATCAGTATAATACTATCTTATCTTATGTAGACTTATCTTGCCTTATCTATGCTTATCTTTATTGTCAATACATTTATCTGAATCTCTATTCCACAATAATTGTATTATCGTAAACATCACTTTATTTGTATAACCGCTGTTCACTAAAATCACTAGCCTAACAGTTAATAGTTAACTAGGACACCAACACCACGATAGTACTTAAGTTTATGTGATTACATTTGATTGGGGTACATTTCTCTAGAAAATTGTTATCGATTTGTTTTATAGTTTTATTAATACAATATAATTTTCTATGTAGTTTTTTATTCTAAACACATTCTATGTATAGGTCTATACGCTTAGCAAAGATTTTGCGAAGCAAAGATATAACACTCCCTATGCATGTAACGTAATTTAGTAATACCTGATGCCGCTGCTAGCAGTAGTATCGAATCACTGAAATATATTTAGGTTCAGCTCTGTTTTCATACAACAATGTTTTCATTTCTCTATTAAATTACATGCAATATAAATTAACTTTTATTCACCAAATATGTACTTATAGCATTTAAAACATACATATCATATTTGTTTGTTATATATTAGAACACTTAATTTTCATCATATAAATATTAATTTAAAGCATATTATTTAACATTTTAAAAGTGTATTGTTTGATACGAATTTACATTATAAACAACACATAGTTCCTAAAAGTAACCCGCTATAGGTGGCACTGGGGTATTTTGTATACAAATTCGAATTACACGATTTCACGTAAGTGTTATATCTTTCCTTAGAAAAATCTTTGCGCTTAGTCTGATTATAATCTATTGTATTCAGATCAGGGTTCCATTATTTTTGGTAAAAACCTGTTTTTACAGGGCAAAAATGGCAAAAAGCGGTAAAAACCTATCTCTACCATGTTAATTTACAGTAAAAACCTAGTACCTATAAAATATAATACCTTTAAAAAAAATTTATATTGAAATTGAAATTAATATTGATTCATTTATATATAAATGTTATGGCTAATTAATCTAGAAGCTTTATTTGAAAATCTATCCAAAGATGTTATCACTCTGCTTTAATTATGCCATTTATAGTACATTTATTTTTTTAAATCCAACTGGATTTTGAGGTCCATTTTGCCACCCTTATATTGTAAAATGATCAAGTTGATGTAATTGAATACATTTTATAAATGAAATAAAATTATATTCATAAAATGACACAATGAAAATATTACTAAATAGTTATACAGTATTGTAAAAAATATTTGTTTAACTATATTTAATTTAATATATATATAAATAAATATTCTATTCAGTATTTATATATATATATATATATATATTTATAAGTCTGGGGTCGATGGCTCAGTGGGACAACCAAAAGCTAGTAAGCCAGAGGTCCCGGGTTTGACTCCATGTCTGCAGACAGTTCTTGTTTTTCTCTTGTGTTTATCAAGAATTTAATAAACGATAAATCAAAACACAAGAAAAAAAAATGTTACTATTTGTTTTGTATTGTCCTGGGCTCCTCACAGTTATTTATAACATGTACAAGTCTATGACTTCTTGAGGGGTCCATTTGTATCCTATATTATTATATGTGTGATTCAATAAATAAATATATATATATATATATATATATATATATATATATAATTAACAATATCTATAGATATATTTAATATATTTAATTAAATATCATGGTATAAAATCAAATAATGAATACATTCAAATAATTTCTCAATGAAAATATTATTAGTTCTATTATTTAATATATATATTTTTTTTACAATATTAAGCCCCTGTCAATCCGAAAAAGTCGGCCAATTTTTCATAGATATCGTACCGATTTTCTCTCTCTCTGTGCAACACCCCTACCGATATATCACCAATATATCACTGATATCGTAACAATATCGCTATTCATCATTTGGAGATATCTCTAAATATTTAGCGATTTCTCGACGATTTCGTTACTGCGCATATCGGTGAAAAATTGATCTCTTTATTTGGTGTGAATGGGGCTTTTACTAATACAAAAATAAATATACTATTATATTCAATATTTATATATATATATATATATATATATATTGACTTATTTACTCATTTGTTTAAATTTCAATATCATATTATTTATTTTTTTAAATTGTTCTTTACATAGAGTCAAAATTAATAAAGGTTGTTTTTAAAAAAATATAAAAAATCTTATAATATTGATTGTAATGTAGTATTGTTTAAATTTATAATTGTATATTATCTATTACATATAAAATCTATAAATAATATATAATTGTAAATTATATAGATAATAGTAGGTTTAATATAATAAAGATAATATTATATTTAATTATATAGACAACACTAGGTTTTTACCATGGTAAAAACCTGTTTTTACCGGACAGGTTATTACCGGTTATTACCATAGACGGTAATAACCTATGGAACACTGATTCAGATTAATTATGTAGATTTATACGTTCTTTCTGTAATATTTATTGTGACATATATTATAGACTTTTATTATCAGTATCATTTGTCAACAAATAAGTTCTCAAGTCTTTTAGTTAAATATTTATAAAAATATCTTGATATCATACTTTAGATTTCCTTTAATATGTCCTTTAAGATATTCTCACATTTCCTACGCATAGAACTGCTTACATAAACCTAAGAATAACATAAAACTCTATTAAACTATTGGCCCGTCATCCAACTTTCCATTTTAACGTTCGCTAATCCAACCTAGCTACGACCTTACTACGACCTTACTACGACCTTGCTCGAATATAGACTGAGATAATCGCTAAACGACCTTCGCGAGCGGCCCAAGCGGACGGTCCCGTCTACATCGTAGAGGACACATCAGGTGGCGGTGGCGGCGGTGGTGATGACAAAGATAATCAGATTTATCTGAAGAGCGTCGAACAGGTGGTTCTCAGACACGAGTCTAAACACGGATTCCCCGAAGGTAAACCCTCGTCGATAACACATCTATTTATAGATCTAGATCTTAGAGCCGGGGTAGCTATAGAAGCAAAGCCTATCGACATAATTACCGTTATATTATTACCCGATATACCCTAAGGCTATTTATATTCTCAGGACAACTGACCCTAGCTCGTCACCCAATAGAAACTATACGCCGTAAGGCTTGGCCATGGTTAGGGTTATGGGTTTACAATTCATTTGTTTAAATGTTGGTGTTAATTTTGTTGTTTTCTACTATAATTATAACGGTTTGTGATTGATTTCTCTCAATTATTTAGCCCGCTGAACGATGTCGTATTTGCGTTGTTTATTATTTTCATCGTTTTATAATTTATAATTCACAATATTTATTTTTAATAGAGTTTAAAAAAATGTTAATCTCATCGTTATTACCGATATTATTGCTGACCTTGAAAATGTGACCTGGACATGTGAACTTGCAAATGTGACATCATATACTAGATAATATCTAGATAATATTCCTGTACGAAAAATGTTTACCCATTTTTATTCGATACGTATTCTATAGGAATTCACGCTGAAGGTCAAATCTATACGACCTTGTACGGTCTATTCTTCCACGACATCATTTTCCTTTCCAGAGAGAAAATATTCGAATCGAATCCCGAGGTTTGCTATTTAACGCTCGATGACCATATATGGGCAGATTTGTATCAATCCTGAGTTATACTAGTTTATATTTAATTAACACCTATAAAATACATCTTTGATATATTGCGAGCCAAGTATTAATTTGAGTAAAAATAACTTATTTATTAAAGTGTATTAGCGTATAGCTATTTATTAATGGATGATAACAATAGTCAATAGTCAATATGACTTTGAAGTCCTTTAGGAGGAAAAATCATACATATACATATATATATATATATATATATATATATATATATATTTATATATTTATATATATATTTATCTATTTATATATATATTTATATATTTATATATATATTTATATATTTATATATATATTTATATATTTATATATTTGTATATATATTTATATATTTATATATATATATTTATATATATTATTAACAAGAAAAGATACATATAACAAAAATAGCTTCTAATAAATTAGTATTGCCATCATTATGATTATATTAATCGTACACCCGCACGCATCAGACTGTGGATAAGCCACTCGATATATTCACCGAGAAGTTTCAGTACGCCCCGCACGACTTCCGCACCGAGCTGTTCTACCAAAGAAGGAAGAGCTACATCGACAATAGATTACTACAAATCAAAACCTCGGATTACCAAGTTTGTATAACAGAATAATTGTTATTCTTTATCGTTACTTTACAAATTATATCTATATATATATATATATATATATATATATATATATATATAGATATAATTAGTAAAGTAACGATAAATAATAACAATTATTCTGATATATATATATATATATGAATGAATTAGTTAATGTAAAAACACCGAATATAGCGGAAGCCCTCACTAGTGAATAACGTAACGAACAAACAAATAAACAAAATAAAAAAACGAATTGATTTTAAGAATTATGTATATATGTATATGTATATAATGAAAGGTGGTCACGCCACACATACTTAGTGTGATACTATAGATGTATCATTACGTCTACATTATAACGTTTACAATCAATATAAAGTTGTGTTATTGCACATTACATTAGTGATGTCTACCAGTGAGATGTCATAGATAATGCATTACTATCACTAGACGACTGTTCAATATAATAGTGTAGACACTGTATTATCATATTTGTATAATTTAATGTTTAATTAAATATATAATTGACAAATATTTTTATAATTTAATATTTAACTAAATATATAAAATACGAATATTTATATAATGTAATATTTAATTAAATATTTGATAATGTCTCTACTACGATGTCAATATGTTCTATAAACTGAACGACCAATCATCTCTTGGCACGGTGTAAATATTACCGAACCCAGTTCTCCTCTAAACGATACATAGGTACCGCTATTACTTAGGACTATTGCATCATGGGTATTATCTGTACGAGGGGCTGCTGTACACGTCGCTCACATCCGTTCCTAGTTACGCACCCCTCACCACCGTTCCTTATTCACCCTTCCCCCGTAGCAACTGTGCGACCTATTATTTGAATCAACCAATATCTTGCTCTACATATCCCGCTGATATCGGAATGAATTTGTTGTTAGAACACAGCTTTAGGACTATTACATCATAGGCGTTCATCATAAGTGTTACATCATCTGTAATAGTGACTGCCACGTATACATCGCACCCCCTACCCTTCACCCCCTACCCCTTAGGAGCTGTGTGACCTCGTAGAACCGGCGTGGTCAACACTGACCGGTCTCATGATCGCGGGCGTCAATCTCGACATATTCGAGGACATCGAACAGGCGAAGGTTGGTCGCCATAGCGATAACGGTCGCTTTGAATAATCATTCGATTACTGATTACGATAAT
>OZ025242.1:28270117-28447617 GCA_964019155.1 Osedax fenrisi
TCTAATCTATAGTCAACATACGATATTTGCATTTGAACCACGGTAATATATAATATAATATAAACAAAAAGGAGAAAAGAGAAGAAAAAAATGTCGGCTAATAAATAATAATAATATTATTATAGTCTATAATTTAAATATATATTTATTTATGGATGATTATTACGTATCTACACATACACATATGTATAGTATAATGTCTGGTATAATGCCTGGTATAAAGCCTGGTATAAAGCCTGGTATAACGTACGCTTTCCTACAGTTAGTGGAGGTAAAGAGCACTAATGATAAACTGTCAAGTAAGCAGATCTTGTGGCTAGATTACCTGCGTCATGAAGCTGGTCTCAACGCAGAAGTGTGCCACGTACAATGTTAGTGTGCCACTACAACAGTGATACCATCACAGTACAACAGTGATGGTATGCCACTGTGATCACCACTGCTATTACTATGATCAATATTATTATATTTATATTAATATTAATATCATTATTTTCTTATAAACTTTTTCTCACATTTTTGATTTATATTTTATTTTGTAAATTTTAATAATGCATAATTTACAGATATATTTTGATATATAAGAATATTTACCTATGTGTAGTGTATTAACCCTATTATAATTTTAATATAATTTAATTGATGTTAGATTTTGTTTTAAAAAATATTAAATATAAATTTTTTTAATTCAATAATATTAATTTACTTGTTCAATAAACATTTATAAAATTTCTCATATGTGTCACATATGTCATATTTTACATATTTGACATATTTGGCATATTTGGCAAATTAGGATATTATCATATTTAGATATATTGTATATTTGTCATATTTGAATGTCATTTCGTGAATCTCGAAGAAGGCCGCCGATTATTTTTATTAGAATTTCAGAGTTCAATTTTTATTTTGGGTTTTTTGATAACTTTGGTTTTGTTTTATTTTTCTGTTTTTTAGCTACATTATATCCCCAAGTGAGCCTATAAAATATTGTGTTACTATAAAATATCGTATGATGCATTACTCAGTCAAATTACTTTAAATTGTGCAGTAGTTCATATATAAGTACCGCCCACCTTAAACTCTGAAATTCTTATAATAATCGGTGGCCTTCTTTCAGATAATTCTTTGAAATAGTCACCTGTAAGTTTATACAATTATCGTAGGATGTAAATAGAAAACACAACTCCGTGTCCACAACCCAATGTCCACAACCCAATGTCCTTATTATACTATATCATGTCCTAGTCCCCTTTTACATTCCGTATAGCAAGTAATGCGATCTTAATTTGTAGCGCTAAACTTCTATGCTATTCTATATCTATAAGTTTAATGTATACAATTTATCGTATATACATAATAACACTTATATCTATAATTTATACAGGCGTGAGTGAGAAGAAATTGATTTATCGATAGGTTTTTATTAAAAACATATATTATAATAAGAAAATGGTGATAATTACACGAGAAAACGATACTTAATATTACGCAATAGTCTCAGTTTCCGGCATGTTCCGTATGTCATTAACTCCGATCAAGCAGAGTTTGTGTAGTCTGTGAATAATGGGTATTATGTAATGTTATTGTTATCAATGATCGGTATTCATTATTGTTACTCAGCGATATTTTTGAATAAAAATATATAATATAATTTAATATGGTAATATTTTATTTCAATATATAATAATATATATACTACTATATAACTACAATATAACTACAATATATACTACAATATAATATAAAAGAATAAATTCAACATTTAATTTATTCTAAATGTTATTAATTAATCAATATTTTATTTGTATTATATAAAATATGACGCCACAAGTTTATTATTATATTAGATATATATTAAATTATAAAAATTGTAATCTATATAAAATTTAACTTTTTAAAAATGTAATTTAGTAAATTATCTTACAGATATATCGTCGATATGAGATCTTTAGGAGATATTATTCGATAAAAACTTTTGAAATCGATTTATAAAAAATATTTATTAATTTATCATTTTTTTATACCAAAGATTATATACAATTTTTTAATGTTACAAATATTATCTGCTAAAATATGTTTTTGTTGTTTATTAATGTTTTTGATGTTTCATGGTGTCTGTTATTAGAATCAAATATATAATGATACCTATTATTATAGGGAATTAATAATATCATCACCTTTCCTACAATTGTCATCGTAATATTTTTGTAAATAATGATTGAAATATGATTAAATTTCATTATAATTATATAGGTTTTTTATATATTATATTATAATATATATATATTCAATTGCATAATATCAAATAATAAACTAAAGAGCTGCGCTGATTAACTTTTGATTAATGATTCGTTTATCATTTAAAATTTATATTATAATAATGTTTGTAAATTTACATTTTTAATATTTTGAAGAATATAAAACGTATTACACAATATAAATGTTGAATAACACATTTAACTACTTAGGATACTTTAGTTAAACTCTAATTCCCTTGCTTTTCAGTTATGATTTATTTACATATCGTATTTCATTAGATTTATAGCGAAACATTATATGTTGCTGTGATGAAGTTCGATTTTTAATATATGTTTGGGTTATTTATTTTGTATGCATATATGCTAGTATTAGTAATTAATATATTACCTATAAGTTGCTATATTTGCATGCAAGCTATCAAAGATATTGCTTCCTTCAGAAACTCTGTGAAGGCATATTTATGTTTAGGAATATAAGGAACATAATTATATTGATATTTTAAGAATAATTATTATATATATATATATGATATATTTCTTATGATGTATTTATAAGGATAAAAAGTTACTGCCGAATCCCGGGATCGAACCGGGGAAATTTATAAACGATCTATAGATCTTCAGTCTAACGCTCTCCCAACTGAGCTATTTCAGCAGATCTTATAAGATTTATGTAAGGTGATATCTTATAAAAATATATATAATATATTATATATATATATATCATTAAGATATATCATGGAACTGAATCATCATGGGGTTTCTGATGGGGTTTCTTCTTGTACCCTCTATTAAATTTATATACAGATTCAACCATGTTGTGTTACTATATTTGTAGTTAGACATTCAGAATGTCACATTATACTTTTATTTAATGATTTTCGTGTTGTATATATATTTGGTTTATTGATTTTATGGAACTGCAGATCCATGGATCTAGTTAATATTAGTCTAGTTTTTTTAACTGTGAGATCTAGATTAGTAATTAAATATTTTTTTTTAATAGAATTATTATAATTCTTAGATATAATTATTATATCCAGAAAATCTAATTGTAGTTATGATTTACTTTATTAAGAGGATCTATTATCATAATAATTAAGAGAATCGATTCGATAATAGATCTATTATGTATTTTATCAATTCCTTGCTGATAACATTTCTTATTAATTGTTTTTCATCATATTTTTGATTTTCCGGTATGTGTTATTTATATATTTCAAACCTTTCCTACAATTCCTTACATTAGTGTATGGGAATAGAATTATTTGTTATGAAAATTCTTATTAGAATTGTATACGTATATACGCATATAGAATCTATAGATATACAAACTTATAAAATACAAATGAAATATTACTAATTTTATAATTTTAATGAAATTATTGCCAACTATATCAAAATTAATTATTGATTATTAATTAAAAATAAGTGTATGGTGTATTTATTTTAAATATATAAGTAGTAAGTATATTATAGTGAACATATTAACTGAGAGATAATGGTGTTATGCTAATGTATGGAAGGAAAGGTAAACAGCTGAATATCATCAACAAATATATTATAGTGAATATTACATGGAAAGTTATTAATTATATTAGCAATAGGTTGGATATGTATAGAAAATAGGGATGGATATATAACGGATCCCTGTGGATTACCGTGGTTAAGACGAGAAAGAGGTGAGTAAGGTGTATCTATAATAATAAAGATGTTACAGTTTGTAAGATATGAAATAAACTGTTATAAGGCTATGCCAGATAAGTCCATCATACACATCTGCGAGATTAGTATTTTATGATCAATGGTGTCAAAAGCAGATGAGAGGTCAATTAGGATTAGCTGGAAATAAGTGTGGGTATTTAAGGTAGATAATATTGTGTTAGGAATACGGAGGAGAGCTGTTTCAATCGAATGGTACAAAAAGTTCTTTGAAATGGGGCGAAAATATTATGTTTATTTGTATATAAGTTGTTTGGGAACTTTAAATTCTATCTAGTATTTTACTTAATATGGGAAGATCGGGCTATAATTGTTAAGGGAGTTTGGGTCAAGGTTTTTAGAATAGGTGAGATTATGGCAGTCTTGAGGCAGGGTGAAACCTGGCCTGAGTTTAGTGAGGTGAAAGTTTGTGGTATAAGGAGATTAGTGGGGGGGATATTGTGAGATTTCATGAGTATATCATTCACATCATTAGTGAAGGGATAACTAATATGCTTATTGAGTCAATAGGAGGGGCAATACAGATGGTAGTATTGATTATTGATTAAGTAGAAGCGCGAATAGTATCACTAAAGTAAAGTATATTGCATCATTATAATGCTTGCAATTTTTGTTCAATAAAACGGGGAGGATTTTTTCATCTGGAGGAGAAAGAATTTATTTGTCAGTTTAAATAATTCGCGAAGATCAAAGGAGATCAATGCTCTATTTTTCCTAACAATATTCTTTAAAATGAAAAGTATGTGAGAACCAGGGAGAAAAAGGGCGGTCAGTTATTAATGTAGTTTTTTTAGGTACATGTAGATATATAATATTTTGAAGAACGGAGTAATGGACAGAGGGAAATAGGAGAATAAAGCTATTTTTGATATTGCTTACAAAGATTGGTAGGTCAATATATATTAAGTCTATAGATCTATAGACTCAAAATCTCTATATATAATATTGTTTCGTTTAATCTTCATGAATTTTATATAGAATTCTACTATAAAATGTTCCGGTATTAGTTCAATTAGTAGAAAGGAGTTATTCTTTATACATCCAATAAGAGGATTGGGTAGGAAATGATATATTTTAGCACAAAGAAATAGACTCGGTTAGGAGTTTTAAGTAATCATCGGGATATATAGGAGAATTAAAGTGATAGTTTAAGTCACCAAGAATTATCGGTAAATAGAAAAGAGATAAAGGAAGATTATGAATGAAATCATGAAATTCATTAAATGGATTCAGGTTCTGGGGGATGGTGGTATATAGATTTAAGCTAGAAATTTAAGTTTCCGTGAAAGCCAATTACTATATGAGAAGGGAAGGAATGAAATGGATGGAGAGTGGTAAAACCATTACATAACATGTAATACATATTATAAATTATACTCCACTATGATGAATCATTTGTTGTGATGTGAGATAGTCGAAGATGGAGGCACATATGTCAGAGTCATCATTATAAATCCATGTCGCAGTCATTGCGATTATACTATTTTTTTAATTTAAAGTAATGAAACAGACTGGATATATTTGACCTCATGTAGTAAATATTGATCAAGGCTATATCGGATGCTGTCAGGCTTGAGAGGATACATAATTTTAAAATGATTTTCTATAGTGATCAAAAGAATAAAACCATTTTGTTAGATCAGATTCAGGGATATGAAATAGAAGATATCTCCATATGAAAGAGGATTATTTTATCGCGTAGATCAAATGTTTGAGAACGATTATTGAAAAATACTTTGTACTGTAGGGGCATGAGTTTCTGTTTTAGGACAAGATAGATTACTCTGCCATGAAGTCTAGTACAGTCAAGCAAATAACTACACATTAATATATGCTTACATTACTATGGGGTTGTATCCTTACGATAGAGGAAAATATATATCACGAGAAGAAATAATAGTGAAACGCAAGATATCAGTACTGGTAAGAAAGGAAGCAGAAGTAATGTAAGAATGGGAAACTTTTATAAAGTCATGACTTTATTGATTGATTTATTGATTGATCATGATTGATCATTAATTGCAATTAATGATATATAATATATAGTAAGGATAAAAAGTTACTGCCGAAACCCGGGATCGAACCGGGGACATTTAGATCTTCAGTCTAACGCTCTCCCAACTGAGCTATTTCGGCAGATGTTATGAGATATACGCGAGTTGATATATTATAAGATTTATGTAAGATGATATCTTATCGATATATACAGATGAAACTTAATATTCGTATGATATATTATATTATAATGAATTATAACAGTTTTTACATAGAGTTGTTACAACCTATAAGTTCGTTCGAGATCGTGAGATCAGGTAATCCGGAAGTTGTAAATCGATGATACACAGAGAATCGTGATGAATCGTCATGAGAATCGTGATAAAGAGAGAAGTGCTGTTCACATGAGCAATATATTAGGAGATAAATCTTGGTTCTATAGAACAATCCTTGATAGCACATAAACTAGCACCACATATACACTTCAGGAAGCACTATATTGTATACTTCAAAGATAAAGATCTATATTCCATCCATTTTTAATAATTAAATAATAATTTGATTAAAAAATAATAATAAGAAAACCTATAGGTATATATATAATTAAAATAATTTTACAATTGCAGTTATTCTTTTATTATTATATAATACAATTTATTATACAATATATTGTAATCCATTATTTAATATATCAAACGAGAATGTTGTATTGTCACCTATAATGTATAACTTAACAAATGGGGTTTAATAAACACTGTTTATGTTAGTACTTATAAGGTATACTAACTTACTATAGTAAATTGGTATACCTTAATACATATTTAATGTTTACATATATACATATACAAATGTATAAATGTGTAGTAGGTATATGTATGATTTTACCATAGAACCAGGGAGAACCAAGACCTCCTATAACCTCGAAGCTAAAGGAGGCCATGGGAGAACTCCCCGCTAGAACTTATAAGTTAACTTAACGAATTCATACACAAACACTATATGTTATCTAGTAGTAATTACAACAGATGCCAGTGAAGCTAAATGAGACCACGACTGGATACACTATGATCATAGTTATAACTTCATTTGATCGTATTGTATTATATGTATACAGATGTCCGTTGATCGTAAAGTTAATCGTATATCATATATTGGGTTTAATAGCACATATTGGGATTTAGCATATACTATATGCTAAACTACAATACAGTCAACTTAAGAAATCCGAATTTGTGCGTTGATCGTAGTTAATTTTATCCTTTTAATTTGTAATGCACGCATAGAGATTATAATCATATAATATATATGATATATATATATATGATACTTTTACTAATAGTAGTATATGAAGAGTAATGTATCCATCATAGATTTGTATTTTATGGGTAAACCAGGGAGTAAACTATAAATCTATAGATCATTATAATGATCGAAGGATATCGATTTCCATAATATAACATATCAAATCAACTTTACGATCGACGGACAAATTCGGCGGATATTGATGTCCGTCGAATTTATCCGCTAATTGTAAAGTTTTGTTGATCCAATTAAAAAGTAAGGTCACATAGTGGGTGCGTTAAATAGATTTAGATCCTTTAGATATTTTAGATTAATCTAAATCTATGGTGCATTATCCTTAAAATGTTAACACTAACATTTACAACAAAATACCGCCTTTTCTACATATTTCGCGCGCATTAATCATAAATATTTATAATCAAATTTATTAAAAAATATTTAAATTTAAACAACTTTAATAGAACTTTATAACTTACTCTTTATATGCTTTTATAATGAATTTAAGACGCAAACTCCATTCAAAGATAGCATTAAACCGAAGTTAATGGTACCTACTAAATTACCGACGCATCTTGATGTTTTACGTCATTACGTATATCTAAATGACGTTTCTAATAACATTTTCAAAATTAAAAAAAAGATTTTAGAATGGCTAATTACTATTTGGAATTCAGCGTATCTTCCCATTATGTCTACAACATCTATAGTTAATAAGATATATATATATATATATATATATATATATATATATATATATAACAAAAGCAATTGAGTTAAATAAAACGCAAAATGCAAAGTATTTTACGATGGCAATGAAAAAACACATGGATAAATATAATGTATTATTTGATATTTGTTCATGCAGATGCGTAAATAAGTGTGACTCTCTAGCGCACGGAAGATACCTCCATTAGAGAAACCCTTTATTCATGACCAAGCGATACACCGATTGATGTCTATCCAAACTTCAACAATGAAGCAAAGTCTCTCCTGCACTTCGGTTACACCAAGTCCTGCAGGTCGCGACCCCAGTTCCACGGATAGTGATGCCGTTGATCCAAAGTATGTTTAATACATAGATTTAGAGTACCACTCGGTACTCTAAATCTATGGTTTAATATAATGTTATTACATTAAATACTATTTATAATAGTTATTAATAATTGAAGTTTATTACGAATATTAGATATCAACTTTATAATTGAATATCTGTCGTGGTTGTCTAATTTCTCATATTTGTCACAATCGACGTGATGTATTGACATATATTCTTACGATGCGAATATAAAACACAACTCCATGTATCGTTAACGCTACACCCATAACCCAATGTCCTCATTAAGCTATATCGTGTCCTAGTCCAATTTTAAATTATGTAAAGCAATCTTAATTAGGCAAATATTCTATAATATTCTATAATATAATGTGTTTATAATAATAAATAATATATTCTATAATGTATACAATATATTATATACACATAATACAACTATAATTTATACGGGTACGAATGAGAAGACATTTATTTATAGATAGGTTGTTTTATTAAGAAACATATACGAATGTGAAGAATGCGGTGATAATAATACGAGAAAACGATACACAACAATATTACGCGATAATATCTATAGGCTTTTGTTTACATTTCAATAGTAAGTCTTTTGTTCAACGTCTCCAACTGGGAGATGTTCCTTATTCCGTTAACTCCGACCAGGCAGAGTTTACGTAGTCTGTGAATGATCGAATGTTATGTTATTATTATCGTTCGGCATTATTTTAAACTATGTAATAATATAATGATATAGTTTGATATAATAATATTTTACTTATATACTTTATAATATAATATATAATATAATATGATATAAAAATAATTAATTCAGCATTTGCTTTATTCTAATATGATTAATTATTCAATATTTTATTTGTTTTATATAATATGTAGCTGATTAAGTTTATTATTATATTAATGAGGAGATATATTAAATTATAACAATTTTAATCAGTTAACACCAGGCCTCAGAAAAATCGTGTTTATTGCACGATTTGTACGATATACACGATTATCCATTTTAAATATGCACGATTTTTTATTAAATAGTGCATACAAAAATAACCGTGCAAGAGTAAGAATTATCTAAAGTTTACATAAATTACATATAAATATACAAATTATTAACACTATTAAATACAAATGTATAGAATTCATATAGTAATGTCATTAGTTGAAGAATACTCATACTTCATACTTAATATGTAAATTATTATGATTGTGCGATTTAGTGTTTATATATAAGATCTTTGGTAATATCTGTAATTTTATAGGAAATTAAAAATATTAAATATTTAATATTAAATAATAAATAATTGTTTAATATTTTTATTAATCTTAAATATAAATGCCTCCAAAAAGAACATACCATTATAATAAGGACCATGGTAAGAACTACGGCCTAGATATAGTAGAATATGAAATAACAGGTGCAGTATTATCTGTGAGATGTCTTTTTTGTTTAAATAGCCGAAGATCATCTGATTCAGTTGTTATTAAAAAATCCCAAAAAAATCTAAAACTAAATGAAATGCAACAAATGAAGACTTTAATAGCAAATTCAGTTGAAGTAAAGAATAAACTTACCAGAGTTGAACATGATTCATATGAAGAAGCATGGAAACCTATCTCAGAATTATATAAAAATTTAAAAGAATTTACAGCTGGCCTTAGTTGTATATTTCCAGGAACGGCAGCTGTCGAATCAGGTATAATTGGATACGAAAAAAATGACTACAGAAGTAATCTAACTGATTTTTTCTAGAAGGTATACTACACTGTAAACAGTTTAATTTACTAAATGATAATCAATAAATATTTTAACTCAGTTTTTTTTTAATTATTAATATTAATATTTATAAAAAAATAAATATGTTAGCTTACCAGTAAAAATGTATTTATACATAACAATCCAATTCAATGACATTTTAGGATTTGTTGCTAAACGAATTATATATATATATATATATATATATTATAATCTAAGGTGACGGGTCAAAACTAACGCGCAATATTTAAAAAAACAAGCGCGTGGGGCGGGAGTTGAATCATTGAATTGATTATAAGTTGATCATAAAATTCGAATTTGAATTATGTCATACAATGTATATATTATAGAAAGGACATACGTCCTTTATTGGATATATATTCATTTCTGTGTATACGCGACTCCCGCATATTGCATCGCGTTGTTTACTTTTTAACTCTGGCGCGTTAGTTTTGACCCTGATTCTAATCTAATACATCATATAAATAACTTTTATTAATGTGATTATATAAATAACTTTTATTAAGGAGATTTCATAATGTATAATAGTTTGTTCTTGTAATAATTGTAATAAGAATCTTCCCAATGAGACGAGGTTCCATTTAATTCCAGTTTATTTCTTCTTTTCGTGACCTTCTTGTTATTTTATTATAATAATTTATTTATATATTTTTATTTTATTTATTTATTTTTAAAAATGTAATTATTTTTTTTTGAAGTTGTGTTTATTTGTATATTTATTTGTATTTTTAAGTATAAGTTGTTAATTTGTTCAAGTACTTGTATGTGCTTGCTTGTATGTAACTATTTAAAGTCCTGGTATGTTTAGTTCTTGGTATTTTATAATAATTATAATAACAAGTGTAAATTAGCATTAGATATATATTATATATATATATACTTTTACATAACTAACATACATAACCTGTATATATATAGCTTTAAAATTGTAATAATATAAGCTATATGGGTTATAATATAGATTTACCTAGAGTAAACATAAAATCGTGCAATGCACGATTTTTGTGTTAAATTTTGCACGATTTAGCCAAAAATCGTGCAAATCCTAAAAACACGATTTTTCTGAGGCCTGGTTAACACCAAATAACATTTAAAATAATGTAATATAGTAAACTATCTTACCGATCGTGGATATGGAGTTGTTATTAGACAATAGATAACAACACTTTAGAAATAAAAATAATCGTAAATTATTTATTATATTATTTATTTAAAATGTAATCATTTGTATACCGAATATTGTACTGAATTGTTCACGTTTGTTTAAACATTAAACTATTCTGCTGTTTATTGATAGTTCTGGTAGAAGTTATTAGAAGCACTTCCCTAATGATAATGCCCGTTATAGAGAAGTGATATTATCGCCTATCCTAGCATTGTCTTATATTTTAGTCAATTATTATTTATAAAAATTTAAATATAAATTTTGTTATTTTTATTATGATTCATTATGATTATATTTACTTATATAGATTTTATGTACATTATATTTAATACTTATAATTCTTAATATTATAATCTTAAAAAACATAGATATTTATGCTGATCAATTAATGATTACTTATTCATTTATCATTTAAACTTTATACTACTATGTTCGCAATTGTATATTTTTAATTTTTGATAACATCTAGAATGTATTATCAGGACAGAATATCTGCTACCATATGTTTTATTATATTTGTATATTTACGCTTGAGTGATTTTATCACAATAATCATGGTCTAGGAGTACATATTTGAATCTCATATACAAATCAATGCAAAAACTCATTTTAAAATTAATGATTTCAATATAATTATATTATAATCTTAATATAATGTAATACATATTATATTATTTAGAATGTTAACATAAATAATATAGAAAAAAAAATCATTAGATCAAACATAATTTAAAATTAATTAGTAATTTAAATAAATATATATATAGAAATATAGATTAAATATGAATGAATTTTTACTTTACAAATAAATAACTATCTCTGATATCTTTGATTGAAAGATTGAAATCATAGAAATATAATTAAATATATCACTACAAAATATCGATTTCAGAGTATATAAAATTACCATTGCAGATATAGTGATCGGATGTCCTGTCCTTATTATTACTTATTCTGAATAATAAATTAATGCGTAATTTAGAAATTAATAGAATCATTAAAATAGATAATTATAGAATAAGAAAATTAATTAAATCTATATTTAGCAATATTCGATAATAAATAAAGGTATTATATATACATAACTGTACATATATATTCAAAGATTAAGTGAGAAAATATATAACAGAAATTATACCAAATCGCTTAACAATGTAATACATATATATGTATTTTTTGAATGTCTTATTTTCTATGGTATATGCGATTTCGCTCATTAAGTAACTGATGAAATAAGGTGTATTAGGCTCCGTTACAAAGTGATAACACTCCTCGCAAGTGCATGTAAAATAAATAATAATAATAAAACACAACAACCACAAAAAACAGAAAAACTAAAGGAACAATGTGGAAGTAATAAGAACAAATATAAAATATAATAATTATATAATGAAATTAGATAGAGGATATATATGACTTAAGATGAGTATTGAATGAGGTGGGAGATTGTATGTATCTTATAGATGAAGGGAGTTCATTCCAGATAGATGGGATTATGTAGGAAAATGAAGGTTTATGGAATTTAAGGGAGGATGGATGTAGGATAATGAGATGTATACTAGAAGTTGAACGTGGAGCGAATTGAGAGTAAGTCAAATATATAGGAAGGAGTGGAGTAATATATAGATTTATGGGTAATAGAAATGAGTCGAATTAGGGATCGTTTTTTATAAGGGAACCAGTTAGGTAGAAGTTGAAAGGAGTCAGTAGAGGAATGGTCAGATAGTCTAATATTGAAAATAGATCGTATGTATGATCGGATTATTCTGTTTAATGGGGTAATGGAAGAAGCAGGAAGGATATATAATAAAGAAATCAATACAATAAATTACAAGTGTATTAATAAAGACAGCACATAGGGATGAGTAATATGTTTACGGATACATCTGATTCTAAATAAATGATAATTAGCATCTTTAGAAATTTTAGCAATATGGTAGAAAAAGATAGATCATAATCGAAAACTACACCAAGATTGAGGACTCTATTGGAAGGTGAAAAAAGAATTTTGTCAAAGTTAAAAGAAGGGAATGATGGGGGGTTCGTAGGTATATTGAGGAGGGAAGTTTTTGAGGTATTTAATAGAAGATTGTTCGAGAGAAGCCAATATTTAATAGAGAAGGCACACGTAATTAGTTGAGAATTATCTGGAGTGGATATAGGGAGGAAGTAATAGAGTTGGATATCATCAGAATATATATGATAGAAAACGCCAGGAAATTGGGATAAAATAGACCTTATAGGTGCTATAAATATGGAGAATAGAAGTGGGCCTAGGACAGAACCTTGTAACTACATTTGTATGCGATTCGGCATCATTTATGTTATATATATTTCATACATAATTTGTTATATATAAAATATAATTATTATTAGAAAGTAGAATAAGATATAAAAATAAAAATATTAAATATCATTAACTATATATTCAATACCATCTGTATAGGTAATTATCTAGATTAATATATATATATATATATATATATATATATACAGTTTTGGACAATACAGAACTATATAGTGCTGTATTGTCAGTTTCCAGATTGACAGACCTACTTAATTTTTAATTTCAAGTGCTGATATAAATGTGGCTGATATTGTGAAAATATAATTGAATTTTATATAAAGTGCAAATTCGAGTGCTATTTATATAGTACATAGAGAGCTAGTGCGAGTGCATATTAGATGTAACAGTAGCCCTACACTGCCTGTATATAGAGAGCTAGTGCGAGTGCAGATGTAACAGTAATCCATCACTGCCTGTACACAGAGAGCTAGTGCGAGCGAGGATTAGATGTAACAGTAGCCCGCCCGACATCGTAAACAGAGCTTGATAGCCTACGAACCGTTTACAGTGCTTGATGAGATTGACGAGCGGCTGTTGCCCGATAGCCTTGCAGTGGTTCAGCTTGAGGGTGTGAATACCGGCGGCGGAGGCGGCGTTGTTGTCGTAGTAACGGCCGGAACCGTGGTTACAGATGACCACTAGGGTCTTGTGCGTCGCCTGAGTGGACGACACGTCGAGAGCCTGCAGCGACGTACAGCAGGTGACCAGCGCCTTCAGGCCGAGGTCAGTGATACGCTCGCAGCCGGAGAGGTCCACCGATCTAGGGAGCAATGGCACTTGTTTTAGTTCGGGGATATGTACGAGTGTATACGTCTCTGTCGGGGCTATCGTCTGTGATTATTGGTGGTAATATTAATGAAATTAATGATACTGAATTAAATAGAAATAATAATATGGAATATTAATAAAAAATAATAATTTTGAAATAAATAAAAATAATAATATTGATTATATATTATTAAATAAAAATAATCATATTGAAAATTAATGTTAAATAATAATATTGAATTTAATAAAAATAATAATATTGAATATGAAAAAAAAATAATAATAATACTGAATATTAATAATAAATAATAATTTTGAATTAAATAATAAATATAATTTTTAAATTTATAAAAATAATAATATTAAATATTAATAAAGATTATATAACGTATACGGTTATTATTTCCTCATTAGTACTAGTACTACTCTACAGTGGTACCACCTTAGTCCTATAGTTAGCCCTATCGAGTGTAGCGGAGTAACACACTAACTGTAATCTCTGACCATGCATCGCGAGTCCAGCCAGTGAGGTATCCGTAAGCTCGGGGATATTAGCCAATGAGATACGAGTGATCAGGCGACAACTGCGTATCATCAGCTGTACTCCGCGATCCGTGACCTTATCACATGGGAGAAGGGGTTAAAACAGGGCAAAATGAAGAATGTAAACGATTTACAGTTAGCGTTAAATAAACGAAAAATAATTAAAAATAGAAATAAAATATATAGTAAAAATAAATGAGAAATGGTCGAAAATAGAAATTAAGTTGTAAATATTCAAGTTTCAGAGATGATGTACAAATAAAGAATAATGCATTACAAATAAGTCGAATATAGCTCGTAGTATTCAGTTATTCGATGAGTAATATTCTAATTTAAATTTGTCTATACTTTGAATATATACATTATTATGCATAAAACATTAAGGCGAAATATGTCGTTATTCTTTGCGACTTTGTGATTTCACATATATTATTGTTTTTGTGTATTATAATTGAAATAATATACTATTCTATCCTATTATAATCGAATTACATAGTATATATTCATAGAGCTAGAGAGAAATAGAGTGGTAATACTCAATGCCTCACAACGTAAGCCAAAGCGGAAATACAAAATCAGCCATTTTGAGGTGACCAAATATCAAAATATAATATTCTTTTGATCATAATTTTTTATTATTATTTATATCAAAAAAGTAAAATATGAAACTTATATTACTTTTTTATCCTTTTTCCAGTGGTATTATTAATTGTATTCTAGCTACAAAATAAAAAATCAAATATGTCAAATCCGCCGTTTTGCGGTGACCAAATTAGATTGACGCTTTCCGCATGTCAGATACCCTGTTTACTACTCTATTTCTCTCTAGCTCTATGTATACATTGGACACGGGTCATGTGACCGGGCATCACTCACCAGTTTACATCCCGTTAGATCTATTCTAGTGAGATTGATTAGTCTGCTGATAGATGAGCAAAGAGCTTGATCGCTGACCTATGATTAGTGCGTGAGACGGTAGCGTTAATTACGTATAAGATGGCAAAGCACAGGTGTGTGTATACTATTAATATAAGTACACCTGTTTAATAATGTATTAGGTAAGAGATCGTTGGTTAAAGCCGCTTAATATGTTTAAATTAATACAATATCATATATACATTATTGTTATTATTATTGTTATTTAGGTGGAGTCCTTTCATCCCGTACAGGAACTTAAGTGGTGAACACACCGGACTTATGTCGACATATATGTCGACATTTTTGCCGGAATAAGTCATATATACCGAAAAATTGGTGTGAACTGCATATATTATGTCGACACAAATGCCTGCATAATAAATAGAATTATTCCTAATTTTTCTGATTTATGTCGGCAAAAAGGTGTGTCCTATGTGTCAATCACAGAGGAGCTTAATATAATATAATTATAAATTAACCTATATAACTGTATATATCCAAAAAATTTCCGAAGGAAAGATATAACACTTAGGCGAAATCGTGTAATTTGAATTTGTATACAAAATACCCTGGTGCCACCTATAGCGGGTTACTTTTAGGAACTATGCGTTGTTTATAATGTAAATTCGTATTTAACTATACACTTTTAAAATGTTAAATAATATGCTTTAAATTAATATTTATATGATGAAAACTAAGTGTTCATTACTAATATATAACAAACAAATATGATATTTATGTTTTAAATGCTATAAGTATATATTTAGTAAGTAAAAGTTAATTTATATTGTATGTAATTTAATAGAGCAATGAAAACATTGTTGTATGCAAACAGAGCCGAACCTAAATCTATTTCAGTGATTTCGATACTACTGCTAGCAGCGGCAGGGGATATTACTAAATTACGTTGCATGCATAGGGAGTGTTATATCTTTGCTTCGCAAAATCTTTGATATATCTATATAAAATTATATGTTAAATATAATAATATCATATATAATATATATATACTATATTATATATTAAATTATATTAAATTTATGTACTTATAATATATAATATAGGCTATATTATATATTAAATATGATAAACTTTAAATTATAATAAATGTATTAATACATTAAAGGTGTGTCCTACACGGCTATATGTGTCAATCACAGATGAGCTTAATACAAAATATATTAAAATTATTTTGAAAATTAATATGTCTAAAGAAGAAGTAAACATAAAATTCGTGAGAGAAATTAAGAAGAGATCGGTTATCTGGGATGCGTATAGTATAGATAACAAAAAACACCCTCTCTACGTAACGTAGTACGTTTTTGTTGTAATAACTTTTTTAATAATAAATACTTTAATATTTTCATTGTTTTCTCTGTTTAGTTATATATATAAATAAATTAATACTACGTTCTACTGCCAAATAGGATAACGATAACTATAACAATCTACTACGCTGTAAGTTTTTAAGTTGTTTATAATATAATCTATTAATACATTGATTGACACATATTAGACACACCTATATGTGTCAATCACAGAGGATTTATTATATTCTCTATTTTTTAAACTGTAGATATGTCGACATAATATGGCGGTATATATTGCCGGCATTTTTGGTGTGATCACCACTTTAGATGAAGTTTTCATTTATAACCATATATGGCTCTAATGTCCCTTCGAAACCGCTCTCATATTAAGGCGTCCGTGGTTTTAACGTCTTTCATTATATATATATATATTGAACAAATATCGCATGACACGGCGTTGACCTTGAAACAATGGCCTAGATTAAGACTCTCCAATTGGTGGCAGTCCACGGATATGCACGCCACGCCGGTATCCGTGATATTCTGACAGGAACGTAGTTCCAGCGTCTTCAGACTGTACGGGTGAGATTAATCGATGCGACGAGAGTGCGGCGCGATGCGAGGCGTAATATCTGCTAGTCTAAACTATGCTATATTATGTATCTGCGTATCCATATTGTTATCTTATTGTACCGACGCCTGTGTCCGGTAACATGAGCGCGCGCACATTCCTGCGTAGCCGTCGCGCGTGACCGCTCCACGCGCGAACGCCTGGCTATATATAGCGAACCGCCGCTGTATTGCAAACAGTCCTCGCAGGAATGTAGGTACAGGTGTTACCTGGCACTAGACGTACGCGCGTGCGTGCGTCGGTACAATAAGATAACGATATCTATACGCAGATATATAATATAACACTAACGAGGAGACATTAATAGTGTGGTTATTGCACAGTGTTAAGTTGGACACACGGACAGATGGACAGGCTACGCAATGTATCAACTGAGTGTCCATCTGACTATCTGTCCACCTGTCCTGCTATACAAATCAAAGCCTAACAATACGATCATTGTACTACACGAGTTCGTGTTAAAGTGGTACGTTCGCTACGCGAGATGAGTCACCAGTCCCTGCTTACTAGGGGCGCCGCAACAGGGGTAGATGGGGGGGATATTTTCCCCACTTTAAAATCTATGTATTGGTCCCCTCCCCCACTTTTACCGCAACATTTATTTTGATTAGTTGGTCACCCCTACATACAACATCATTCCAGCGCCTCTACTGCTTACGTAGCGCACTCACTAATATCATTATCTCGTAGGCAAACACGCGCTTAGTTTATATATGTATGTATTCACGGCTTACGTATAAGTGAAGTGCGACGATAATAGGGAAATGATGTCGGCATTATATTTCAGAATGAAGGTTACTATTAATGTTTGCAAATCAGTAGATTCATATGCTGACGACTAGGTGATGTGTTATTTCAAATAAATAACCATTCAATAAGTTATCAGTTTAATTTATTAATTAATTATTATAAATTTATTAGTAGTATTATCATTGGTTCAGTAGAATTTATAGATAAAACCAGAGCCGACATTTAAACTTATGCGCAGTTCACTTATATCATTATATAACCTTCTACCGTGTCTCTTGGTTATGTAACGAACTGTTGCATCATCGATCACCTGACAGCCGTTCAATTTCAATTTCACCATTCTGTTAACGAATAATTATAAAACTATATTACATCGCTATAGGTGAGTAAACTATGATATTTGAACTAGTACATCTAATTATTAAATATATACATTAAATAATAATGTAAATTTAAATAAATCAATATAATTACATGTTGTACGGATTACGTCAATAAAGTATGATTTAATCAAATACAATATTTTAAATAATTGATATCACTAAGAGATCAACATATATATATACGATAAGTTTATTATGAAATAGTTTCTAATTGAAATTGTTATATATATTTATTAGCACTTAGCGCAGGTATGTACACATTAAAATGCCTGCAACCTTTCACACACAACAATAAATACAAATCCAGGCAACAATAAATATAGGACGAGATGGTTAATAATATATCATAGTATAATATATCATAGTATAATATAAGATATAGAAGAGTTACGTATAAATATATGAGAACATAGCAGCAGTTAGATCTGATTGGAGATTGATGCAAATTCTATAAGGGCCAAAAATATAT
Organism: Osedax fenrisi; assembly: GCA_964019155.1. NCBI lineage: Eukaryota > Metazoa > Annelida > Polychaeta > Sabellida > Siboglinidae > Osedax > Osedax fenrisi. The sequence continues at coordinate 28,289,522 of OZ025242.1, forward strand.
AGCCAATGGCAAATTTATTGAATTTAACGAAGAGACTATAAAGAAGGACATATGTTGATAGATTATAGTGCTTTATTTATTAGTGGGCTAAGGCATAGATTTCAGAATAAATTCTGCTCAGATGTGTGGGTCTATTAAACGGAATTGAATAAAAACGTAAATAAATAAAAATAAAATGAAGTATACAATGAAAAATATCCATTAGGAAAAATAATACACATTATATTATTATAATTATTGTTGTTACAAATAAAAATGAAGTACAAAATTATTTACTAAATATTTGTTAAATGTGATAATATTAACTTGTAAATGAAGTTCATGAAGTATTCCATTCAGTTAGAATGAAGAATAGTTAAGGGACTTTATAATGATAAATGATTGGTTATATAAGAGGGTAATAAGGAGGGTGATTTATGAGTGAGTATTATCATGAATAGAGGAATGGAAAGACGGAATGGTTTTTAAAGAGAACCATTTTAAATTGGTGGAAGTTATGGGATCAATGTACAAGGTGATTGATAAAGAAAGCAGTCGCTGATATTGATATTTGGTAGTATGGATGAATTTGTAGAGATGATCACAATAATTGGTTATTGAATCAAGGAATATTTATTGTTAGGAATATACTTGTATTGATATCGTAAGATGGATTATTATATATTATATATTTCATACGAAATATTATAAAAAGTTACTGCCGAAACCCGGGATCGAACCGGGGACATTTAGATCTTCAGTCTAACGCTCTCCCAACTGAGCTATTTCGGCAGATGTTATAAATTGTTTGTAAGATGATATCATCAATATACATCTATCACCACTAAGGTCATGTTACAAAGTAAACATGTAGCTGAATACTGACATCGGCCCCCAATAAGTCAAGTGTCAAACCGAGAGTTCAAATAAACATTTCACCGGGATTTATATTTCTCAGTAAATTATTCACCAAGTTGTGTCCTATATATACATACATATCATAATTATGATAATTATTATGATTATTATAATAATCATTATACGATATTATTAATACCGTATGATAATCATAAAGCAGGCGTATGCTTATATATTAATATATTATTATATAAGCCCTACACGCATTGTTTACTTGAACTCTCAGTTAGACACGTAATATATTGGGGGGCGATGTCTAAATCAATATGTATATAAGATATCTATACAATATTTATATGAAAGATAAATTGGCGTACATTTCGTCGCACTTAATAAAAAGATGGTCGTAAATTCTAGTCTGTGCCAATTTTAGCATCACAGATATATATATATATATTATTTTATATATTATTATAATATATTATAATATATATTATATATTAGAATAATTACGATATTTAATATTTAATTATTTAATATAATATTTAATATATATATTAATATTAGTACGGATGTACAATTATGATGCACAATTATTCTTATGATATCAAATAATATGTAACTATTATAGTATCTAATGTAGTAATTATGTATAAAATATATATACATTTAATATATAAATGATTTATACAATCACTAAAATCACTAATAAAATCTAAATCACTACCCCGCAACATTATTTATTCGAATTAGTGATTGTATAAATGTATAAATAAATAGTATAAATATAAGTATTCATGTTATTATATATTATAAGAATAATTGTGCATATGATATCATAATTGTATATCCATATTATTATTTTATATTAGTATAATATAATTTTAATAATTATATTATATATAAAATTACACGTTTTTTTAATTTAAATATAATGTATGTGTTACGTAGTCATGATTGTGATATGGTGATAGATATTTGTAGTTACGCTATTATAAAATCGCTAATTCGAATAAACGATTATACGGGTATTTGAGTATAGTGTATTCAAAAAATCATGAAGCTTTGACCAGTTACCGTATATTTAATATACTATTCTTATTAGTTAATAATAATATAATAATAATAGAATAACATGCGACTTCAATATATTAAATGGCAGTTACGCACGCACACAGGCCTCGAATGCGTACGATAATCACACACACACATGTGACTCACACATACACACACACGCGCGTGACTCACACACACGCACACATACACACACACATAGGTATTAGCTAGCAGACCTGATGGAGCAGTCGACCAATGAGAAGAGAGCGGCTTCGCTGATACGCGAGTAGCTGGCGTCCAGAGATTTCAGTTGAGTGCATCGACAGCTGACGTGAGCCGCTATCTCGTTACCGGCGAGAACCCCCTGGTGGCAGCCCGAGAACGATAGTTCCTGAAGGTTGGGGGCGGATCAGTGGGGGGGTCTGTGTTAGGGGTGCAAGAATGGTTTTGTGGATAGGTGAGGAGAATGACGACTACATATCAAAAGTAACATCGATATAGGTGTCTGACATATATAGATATTACAATAACACTATATTATAACACGATGTGTCTCGAGAAACTATAGATATATCTATTTTCATATTTAACAAGTTTTATTTATAATTGAATATGTAATTCCAAGGGGAGACAATAATACATAGTACGGCGAATGAAAGTTTTACGATTTGGTAATCGAAATGAAACTAAATAGATTTTAATAAATGCTAGTCGATAATAAATATAAATAATAAATGTGAAACATTGATTTGAAATAAATGGGTTTAATAATCTATGTCTAATGATTGTAAGCATGGCTCTATGGTTAATGTTTGACCGATGAAATGGTATCATTATTATATGATTATACATTTGTCAATCAAAATAATAATTATTTGAATATGTAAGTTAAGATGAACGTTTTGGACGTCTGCTCACTATCTCGGCAATGGTACATTTTTATACTCAGAAATAGATACTTTTCAGCGGTATATTTAATTATATTCCAGTGATATTTTAATATTTCAATAATGCTAAAGATATTTTAAAGATATCTGATACATTTATTTATTTGTGAAATAAAAATATATTCATTTTTTTTAAATATTATATAAAATATTTTTATAAATAAGTTATTAAAAATACGAATTTATTTATAAAATTGGTTTTAATTAATAGTTTTTCTATAATATTTAAGTCGCAATTCTATATAATACAATATAACTTAGATTGTATTATAATTTTAATATAATTATATTGATATCATTAATTTAAAAATGAATTTCTGAATTGATTTTTATATTAAATTTAAATATACACTCCTGGATCATAATGTGATATGATAGAATCACTCAGGCGTAACATACAAGTTTCACAATATACATACATCATGTCCTTGGTATTACTAATTCATATTAAAAATTATGTAAGAGAGTACATAATTAAATTATATTAAATAATTAAATTAATTATAAACTTGGGAAATCGTTGTAATTTATAACAATTATATGATTTTTATTTATATTTTATAAAAAGCGAGTACATACTCAAAATAATAATAATTACTAAATAATAATAATAATATAAATTACTATAGTTTTAGAGCGTATGAATATTGGATAATTAAATATTTATCGAGTAGTAGCATTCTTCTAGAAATGTATTGTATTCATCTGAACAAATGTTTGCATAATCTACGGTCTCTGCTCAATTATTAGATACACATAGATTTTTTTCTTTACAAGAGTTGCAAATCAAACATTACCAAAACCACAACCGAACATATACAATACGAACTAGGGACATATCTAAATTAATAAATGTTATGTCGATAAAATAATTACGACCGTATCTTCAATAGTAAAAAGTAGATATACTTTTAAAGTAAACATGTTTCCTATCTGTTTACATCAGGGGTTCGGTATCGCAAGCCACTAATACGTATACCTCTCAATAGATTCATTAATAAGTTAGTATTATTAGGTGAACAGTTAACGCATAATATCTCTAATCCTTCATTAATCTCTCTCTCTCCATGTGCAGGTGACCATTGCTACATAATCTGAAGGGAAATTATCTCGATAAGCTCTGCTTCTATACTGGTGTAAAAACCTAAATCTGATAATAATAATAATAATGAATAATCAATGCGGCGGAGGCACAGTATATAGTGCTGCGTACGCCAGTAATATTTAATGTTAGAGTGCAAGTACAGATCAGGATCACCACGTTAAAATACAATTACATGTTATATAAAGCGCATATTATATTATACATATTATATTATACTCACGCACTCTTTATCATTATTATTATTATTGTTATATGTAAGTTGTATACTACTTTAAACACATTCGAGAATAGCGCTCGCTATTATATTCGTGTATAATAAATCATCATCGTCATTATCATCATATATAAATAATATACAGAGAGCTAATGTAAGAATAAGATTAGATTAAAGAATCGCCCGAAACAAAAGGCCTTACCTTTAGACAGTCGGCCAGAGACCTGAACAATTCCCTAACGGTAGACTCGGATAGCCCGACCGCAGAACAAGAGTCTAGGATCAGTGTGCGGGGTCGGCGGCGACCTATCTCTCGTAGCGATTCGTCGGTCAACTGCTGTCGATGTCGTAGGTCTATCTTACGCCCTGGTTGGGGGGCGGGGTAAGGGGGTAATTAGGGGGGTAAGGAGGGAGTTAAGGAGGTAGTTAGGGGGGTAAGGGGGGAGATACCGGTATAGGGGGTGTTAGGGATGTAGGGGGGACGGGGTAAGAGGAGGAGTTAGGGGTGTAGGAGGTGTGTGGTACTATCATGTTGGACGCGAGAATGCGAGTTCTCGTGTGTATTAAGTGATCACGTCGCGTCGTAGGGTCAAGGTCGCTGTGTTATCCTATCACACATCGCTGTGTTATCGTCACACTATTTCACGTAGTTTATTATTATCCTCATTGCGATCACGGGAATGTTGTGTATTCGCTGATTTGTTTACTTATTATATAACTATATTGTATTGTATACGTATTCCATGCGTATTAACTATTTATTTATATAGTTTTATATAATTATTTATTTATTTATATTATTAGTATATAAGTAAAATAAATATTATTCATTCATTAATTCCTTCAATATAATGACGCCGCGTAATTGTAGAACTAGGCGATCACAAAGACAGGTTAGAGGCTGCTATTGTGACGAGGGCTAACATAGACTACTGTCCATAGCGATACGGTTCCACGCTCTGCAGGTGGCGCACACTTTGGCCAGTTGACCGGTGGACAGGAAAGAGAACACCTTCAGCAGGACCTCGTCGGGCAGACACACCCAACGCGATACTTCGCCACGTTCTATTCTCGGACTCTACGGGATGGGGTGGAGGGGGTGGGGTATTAGAGAGCGGAGGGGGTGGGGTATTAGAGAGCGGAGGGGGTGGGGTATTAGAGAGCGGAGGGGGTGGGGTATTAGAGAGCGGAGAGGGTGGGGTATTAGAGAGCGGAGGGGGGTGGGGTGGAGGGGGTGGGGTATTAGTGAGCGGAGGGGGTGGGGTATTAGAGAGCGGAGGGGGGTGGGTGGAGGGGGTGGCGTATTAGTGAGCGGAAAGGGGTGGGGTATTAGTGAGCGGAGAGGGGTGGGGTTATTAGTGAGCGGAGAGGGTGGGGTGGCTTATTAGCGAGCGGAGGGGGTGAATATTAGAGAGCGGAGTGGAGGAGAGGGGCGGGGTATTTGCGAGTGGTAAGTTTTCTAGGGACATTAGAGCGATTCGAGTTATAGGTAAAACTTCGCATAAATTCGTGGATGGGATGTCGGGACTAGACCTAAATAAAAATAACAATAAACGAGGTAAAAGTAATAGACGAATTACGTTAACAAATTCACGATTTATCTAGGAATTTTACGATATGATTTATATTATTACATATATTACATATATTATTACATATATAGGTGTGCGCGATGGCTTTGCGCGGCGCACGCTTTGCTCGAGAATACATTCGCACGTATACACATGTACACACTTATACACACATGTACACTTGTTAACATCAACGACGATGTAGCTGCTATTACACTCGGTGATGTGGCCCGCTTATGTAAACATACCGGTATGACTATTGTTACACCGACCACTACCTGACCACTATCGTTACGCAATTAGACACACGATCTCAGCCGCTCTCTATTGTGGTGCCTGGTGATTATAGACGCCCGTGCGCACTCGTGATTATTGAATCGCTGATTCCTTTATAATTACTATTATATGCTACTACGATTACTGGTGATATTCTACTACTATAGCGCTAATGATAGCCTATCATAGCGCGTTCGCTAACCAGCTGTAGGTAGCGGTCGTAGGTTCTAGCCGGATAGTTGAGTGTTTGTTTGGCAGCGGCGGTGGTCGCCCCGCCGGCTGTGATTGTCGGTGTTGTTTGCGCAGGCGATTAGAAACTTATTGCGTAATCTCGTTACCGTAATATGTGTATTCGCCGCGCACACTAAGCGCGGAAGCAGCGCCGTATAGACGTCGAAGTGGAATTAATCGCAATGTGATTAAGACGTAGTAGTATAAGGAATCACTTCGCGACTACTCTACAATAACTATGAACGGCGTTATACGTGTAGGCGTATATGTTATCAAAGCACTCAAAGCACTCAAAGAAAATCAATGTTTTATAATTTAAATGTATCGTTTATATAGCGGGTAGTTTGTATATCTATTTATATCGATTAAACACATTATATTGAATTATTCATGAACCGGCCGATATCCGCGTGATTATTCATAAAATAAGTAATCAATAAGTAATCGAACAATATAAAACGAATATATATATATATGCACATATATATATATATCGCTGGTGATATTTATGACATCATTTTTAAAGAAAAGATAGAATTTATAACCGCGCCGAATGTAAATACATGTCACTTAATTTTCCGTTAACAATGTTAAATCGTAACTTAGCGCTTACGAGATGTAGAAGTAATCGTACATTACGAACGCCTACCATGCGTTATGGACGTGTTATTACGAACATTTGGGCACCGGCAGAACTGTGAGAAGCGGCTGAGACTTGTTGCGATACTCCGACAGTATCGGGTGACAGGCGAGACTAGGGCTGCTACGGCACACCGCCGCCCTGTTAGGTGGAGTGGATAGGTGGAGTGGTTAGGTGGAGTGGTTTGGTCACATCGCTTACTTAGTGCGTCGTTAGAGATTTCACTGTTAGGCGCGATTGCTTAATTCGTAAAGCATGTTATGTTTTCATGTTATTATTGTTTATGTAAACTGTCATCTGCTGATTTAAATATATGTATTAAAAATATTTATTAAAATATATTTATTTAAATTAGTATTGGTTTAATATTTAGTCTGACAATAATTAAATATAATTAAGTACTCATTTAAAATATTTTGACGAGTAATTATTTATAATTCTAAATATAATATTTGATTGAAAGTAGATTGGTAAAGTTAGTTGTTTGTGACGTATGCATTATATTTATGTATTTATACAAGATACATCAAAATAATAATATAACAGTTAATTAATACTAAATAGGATAGTAAACTTGTTAATGAGGTATTCGGGTCTATGTTCGGGGATTGAATACGATTGCCGAACTTTTAACACTTTACGCTTGTTTTCGTTAGAGTTGATAGATTTAATAATGGGTTTCTTAGACTCCCGTTTTGGTTCCTTTAATGCTTCCATCTGATCAATGATGCATAATGTATAATCTCATTAATTGAATAATTTATATCAAATTTATTAAATTCGAAGACAAATAAAAATTGAAAACCTGAAAAGAAGCTGACGACATCTGTAGAATTTTTTTATCGAGAGAATTTTGACTTTTTGTCATTTCTTTACCTTCAATTTATTAATAGAAATGATAATATCGATATCGATGCAATAATAAAGAAAATCAATATTAATTAAATTGATTATCATTATTTAATTAGTATTAAAAGTTATTTAATAAATTATTATTTAATTACTATTTAAAATTATATTATTTAATATATTATTATTTAATGACATTATTATAAGTAACTATTGCGATTGAATTATGCTCTAACCGCTAGAGCGAGCGTGATTCGGACTGCCTCTAGATCTGCGCGGAGATAACCGAGCTTTAGCCGAACCCTTTTTCCTATTGGTTCTATCGTATAGCCGGCGACCTAGCGCGCTAGGTGACTCATCTCGCTGAGGAACAGGAGGAGGAGGAGGAAGGGCTGATACTAGATCACCTGACATCACTTCTCCTTCTCCGGACACCCTGAGCTGTGCTACGGTGCCGTAGGTTACGTCGCGTCGAGTTACATCACCGCGTATTACGTAATCGTGCGTTACATCATCTCCGCAGAGTGCGGTATCCCTATCTTGATTACGATTCGAAAGAGCGGCGGCGATTTTAAACTCTTCGACTGCCGTAGTTCTAGTATTAGTGGGTTCGTAATTAGGCCCGCTCGCATCCGAACGCGGCGTCAGCCAGGCGTACACGTCTCTGGTTCGAGGACGGGACATCTCGTCTGGTGGCGGCAGCGCGGGCGTCGTGGTTCCATAATCTTTGATGGAGACGAAGTCGGATACTTCGGAAGGCGTGTAGTTCAGGAATTCGTCTATTTCGCGATCGAAAGCTCCGCCGTCACCGAAACCTCTCAACGTATCGCCTCCTTCTTCACCCCCTTCTCCTCCTCCTCCGCTAACTACATCCTCTCTATCTTCGACCTTGACTGTTCGTGATCCCTGTTCTCTTTCGTTCTTGCTCATATGCTTGACTCCTAGTTCGTTAGCCTCTCCTTCTAGTTCAGTACCCCTTCCTCCTCTTCCTCCTGCTCCAAGTTCATTACCTCCTCCTCCTACTCCTCCTCCAATGAGAACGCGACGACAACCTCCGCACCACGTTTCGCCGGCCCCGTTCTCCCAGCCGCATCGGAAGCACGAACACATCGCTGCGTTACCCACGACACCGGTGGTGGATGATCTCGCGTAGTTCGTCCAGAAATCACTGCCGTTATTGTCGCCATCGTCGTAAGTAGATAGACGGATGGCTGACATGTGCCCTGCCCCTCCCCTTTCTCCGCCTCCTCCTCCTACTACTAGTACGCTATCTTCTTCGTCTTCGCCGCTAGAGGCCGCCCCGGCGACTAGTTCTCGTCGAGCGGCCATCTTAATCGCGTCGTAGTCGATGCCGCACCGCCGCAGTCGTTCAGTTATCGAGTCGGGTTCCTTGACGCCGCCGGAACCAGAGCTATCCGGTCGTGGGGTCCTCGCGTTGCGCGGCGTACGACGGCCGGCCGCGTCGCGACAGCTCGACGATACCTCGCTGCGCGAGAATATCGGGTGGGGATTGGATTTCGCGACCATTACCGCTCTGTCCTTATTGTTGTTATTGTTGACTACGCGATGACTGATCTTGTGATCCGTTTGGTGACTCACTTTTCTGTCAATTTCGTAACTCATTCGTTGACCGGCTGCTTGTTTATCCGCTTGATGTTTAATTTGATGACTCATCAGATTATTCATATGCTGATCTCTTTTACTGCTGACATTCTGATCTCGTTGATGACTCGTCGAATGACTAGTTGAATGACTCGCCGAATGACTCACCGAATGACTTACTCGATGACTCGTCGATTGACCTACGCGATGACTAATCGCTCGCTCGTCGTCGTCGTCGGATAACAACTTCTCATCTTCCGAAGACAGCAGCCTTTCGCTGAAGTTCGTCATATCCGTAACCTGGGTGAAGTTGTCCGTGGACTGGCCACAGTGGGCTGCGGTGGCGTCCTGACAGTGCTGCCACCACTGGCTACCATCCGGTGGCGACCACGTCGAGTCGAACGGTATCTCGGCTCGGTGGCTTTCGATGGACTCAAAGTAGCGGTCAAGCGAGTCGCTGAATCTTATCGGACGATGTCTGCGATCGGTAGCGGTTTATTTAATTCTACGTTACCGACTCGTTAGACGATTTAGCGACCGAATGATATGAATATATTATTCAAAGTAACATCATTTTAATAATATGAATAATATAAGTAATATGAATATGTGAATATAGAATAATTAAACGTGTCATTAAATATATGTCTAAAGTTAATTAATCGATTAACTATTTTGATATGATAGATAGTAGAGTATATGCAAAGATTTTGCGAAGCTAAGATGATTCACTCCTTATCTAAGCTGGGTAATTAATTTAATATAGTTCCCATACCAACCACGAGATGGATACACGTGTATTATTATAAGTTATATTTAATATTATTAATTCATAAGGTAATTAATCTAATTATCAGACTAATATACTTTTAATATTATATATGTGAATTATATTTTAAAAATATATTTTCAAATTACGACATTTTCACGGTATTGAAAGTTTACATGTAAATAATAATAACTGAATAGATATACTTTTGACCTATACAAATTTGGTAAAATTGTGATGAATTCACTTTTGATATCTCCAAATAATATTTTTGCGGAACACTTACTTTTCGATAAATATCGAATTTTGAATCATATCTTAATTAAAAATTATATTAAGGTATTATTTTTCGAATTTACATGTAAACAGATATGAATCCAAAAATAGATTTTAGTTCACATACCCGTCGCATTTGAGCTAGTATCGTTTTATTTCAATAAATCAGTCGAGTGAACCATCTTTCCTTCGGAAAATCTTTGGTATATGTATTCGATGGATAACAAAAAGGATACTTATTTTTAAATATAATAAATTGCAGTCGAATGATAAAATATAATATTGCTATTGTATAGTTTTATAAAATATATGTTTCAAGCGACTGGTAATAGTACTTAAATAATATAATGTTTAAAAAATATTAATTACTAATAAAATATATCTAAAAACCTTGTCTTATTAAATTCCAAACTATCACAAATTACTGGGCGATCTTTATTTTGCTTGAAAAAATAGAATATATTAAAAATGTAATAGATTTATACTAATCACTAATACATTAAATCATAATTATATATATATATATATATATATATATATATATATTAAATTTAAATTTTTATATAATAATTAAAGTTATCTATACAAAATATATTTGATATTATAATATCTATATATAGAATGAATGAAATTATAATATTATAAAAATGATAAAAATAGGTTATAAAAGATTATATTGAATATTTATAATGTAAAAATCTGATTCAATTCACAGAAATGTATAATATAAAGTACTTTAACTAACTAAATTATTTGTATTCAATGAAATCCATCGGAATATATTATTATAATTTCTTTAAACTCTATTACACCATAATGATAATATATTACTAATTGTAATTCATAATCTTAAATAGAAAATTCTCTCAATTAAAATATTATAAATTAATTTATAGAATAAACATAAATTTAAAAATATTAAAATATTATATATATAAATTGATATTAAAGAATGTATCTTACCTTCGCTACGTTATCATTGTATAGTAGTTCTTTATGTGCAGTAATTTCAAGGGCTTGGTTGTACAGTTCATTCGCAGAAAATGAACATACCACTTCTAAGGAATGTCGACTAACTTTTCTCTTCGTATTCTCGCTTGAATCGAGACTTTTATTTCTTTCGAAATTAGTTCTATTACACGAATTGTTGCCATTGTTTTGCTCATTTTTACAATTTAGTGCGTTGAATTTTCTATAAGTGAATCCGATATTCTTATTAATGTGTAAATCTTCTTCGTCGTCAGTTGTATCGCGATCATTGTGGGCGCAAGAAATTAATTCATGAATAGATGATTCTACAGAGTGACTGTGGACATTTATTAATTTATGATAGCATTATTAATGCTGAATTAACATTTTTAATAATAATAATATTGAATAAAATATGTAAATATAATATAATCAAAGCCCTTTGATATAATGATATGATATATAATTTATTTTGAATATATATATATTATATATAATATTTAATAGATCAACAGATGTATGATATTCTAGTTTAAGTAGAAGTTGTAACTAGTAGTTATATTATATATTATAAAAAAAATAATAGTTTATGATAATTATTATATTATCATAATATATATATATATATATATATATATATATATATATATATATATATATATATATACAATTTATACTATATTACTGTACAGTTTTAATAACATTATACTATAATAGTAACTATTAACTTAATAATTAAGTTATAGATATAAAATGATTACATTATTTTATATAAATATATATAATATATATATCATATAATATATTAATATTATTATATAATTATATAATATCATAGTATTATTTAATAATTATATTTAATATAATATAATTATTATATATATATATTATAATAATATAATATTATATTAATTATATACAATTATTATAATTATACAGGTGTAATATCACATTTAACATGTGAATACAGCTAATACACACACACACACACACACACACACACACACATACGTATAGATTAAGGACATGTCCTCGATAATAACTGAGAAGATGGAAACTTAATTAATCATTACATATCTATAATTAAACATACCTAGGATCAATATTTTCCTCATTCATATGCTTATCGATTGCAATCGAAAATGGATTTTCATAATTAGATTTAATTAGTTCAACAGGTTGGTTATCCTTAGAATCGTAAAAAAGCAATCTCTTCTTACAAATATCTTTTCGGAATCGAGTTCTAGGTGTATCCAATGCGGGTATCATATTAACTAATGATATTACAGGTGTATGTGGTAAATGTATATTTCAATCCATGAGAACGTTCGTATTTGTTTATTTACGTTGGCATGTATCATTTATTTCGGTTTACCAAAGATGTTATCAAAATATTATTATTTATCATATGACAGATTAGCATCCAGTTGTTAGGAAAACTTTCTAATAGTAAAATAAAAGTGATTAACTATGCTGAAAACGATAATTCTAATTGGAGGGCCTTCCAAAGGTTTATATATAAGATGTATCGATATATTAATATATAGTAATCAATATAACCTATAATAAATACGTATTAATTGTCATGACGTGGCAAATATTTCGGAAAAATTCAAATAAATTATAATTGAAAATGTCTAATTCAATGAATACAGCTTACGATATTATTAATTTAATGCATAATATATACTCTACAAGTGTACCCAGTGACTTAATGTATTACTTCTTAAATAATAGTGAATTTTATATTGATGATGATTCATCATTGATGAATTATTGTACACAACATTATCATGATTATGTTTTTAAATATTATTTGAAAAGTATATGATAGACTTTATATGATATAAGTTTATATCGTATATCAATGATAGAGTCTATCATTGATATACTATTTGATTATTATAATGATATACTCAATCATATAGTATATACATTATAGATGGAGCCTAATAGTATTATTATAATAATTATACTATAATTATTATAGTATAATTATTATAATAATACTTAGTATTATAGTGTAATTATTATAATAATACTTAGTATTATACTTAGTATAATACTAAGTATTATAGTATAATTTATACTATGATCATTATAAAGATTATCATGATAGATAATACCATATACTATGTAGTCTACAGATTGCAGATCACTTCAAGTATATTGAGGTAGATAGTATCATTATGATAGTAGGTAACCTACTAAGTATCTCAGATTCTACGAGAGTAGCCTACTATCATAGTAGGTTACCAAACGTGATACCTCGATATCGATCAGCACTATAATGACGCATCATAAGTTATGATTCATAACGCATATAGGAATAACCGGCGTATTTTAAATAATGTCACATTAAATATATTATATTATTAAATGTGTGGAGTGTTTTCACGAATGAGAGCCACCCATACTATGTGTCCCATAGCCAATGAAACATCTATTAATTTTGTATTAGTTACTTTAACTTAATGACTTTAACTTAATTACTTTTGATAGAAATGCGACTTAAAAATATTAATATATTAAATAATACATTAAAAAAATTATATAATACAAATATTATATTCATATTTGACATAATAAGCATTTATCAATATTCAATCCACAGTATTATCAACTCAATATTTGGTTTCGTAAGATTAACAAATATATATTATGTTCTGATTCTTCATGTTTAATCTACAAATAAAAATATTAAAACTAAACTTGAAAGTAAAATACCAATTCATTTACTTTGTAATAAAAATGTTTTATTTCCGTGCTAAATTTAAAATTAATTAGTTTTAAAATTAATGTATTTAAGATGGATTGAAGAATTAAATTGTATGTGATAATTTTTAAAACATCAATCATTAATGACAACAAATTTATATAATTAATTTAAATAATGTACTATAATGTGCCTGTCTGCATTTATCTATGACTCATCACTATAATGTGCTATCTTGCATTTATTACCCATATATACTCTAATAAAGAGTTATATTTAAATATTGAATGTATACTATATAGTTTACTATACAGTTTAAATTGATAATCTAATTCTATGAACACAATATTTTAATCATTTATATTGATTTTTTAATTATGATATTACGATAAAATATTATTGGTACAATTTGTACAATATTGTACAAATTGTATAAAAAAAATCAATATAAATGATTAAAATATTGTGTTCATAGAATTAGATTATCAATTTAAACTGTCACCATTATTATTGCTCACCCCTATCTGTCCATACCCATCGCTATAATCACCCCTATCTATCTACATCCATCACTATAATCACCCCTATCTGTCCACACCCATCGCTATAATCACCCCTATCTGTCCACACTCATCGCTATAATCACCCCTAATCGAAATGAACGCTTATATCCAGGTACCCGATTTCGTCCACTTTCTCTCGACATTCCGAAACCACTGTTTCCCGTCGCAGGCTTCCCCATGATCTATCACCACATCGAAGCCGCCTCCAAGGTTAATCTTCTCTCGCGTACCCTATTGTCCACATATCTACGATGCAGGCACACCACTATAGTCACGGGGATCGCTTCTGTCTAGTACACAACATATATTTATGTATCATTATATACACTGATGGGCACCGATTCTTTTGTTCCTGTATCGGCGATCCTAGTCCAGATCCTTTTGTTCCTGTATCGGCGATCCTAGTCCCGATCCTTTTACCGATCCCGATCCTCCATTTGTTAACCGATCCTTTGCTGTTCCCGATCCTCCATTCATTACCCGATGCTTTGCCGATCCCGATACCGATCCTCTCTTTCTTACCCGATCCCGATACCGATCCTCTCTTTCTTACCCGATCCCGATCCGGATCGGATCACCGATCAATGATCGCGATCCTGCCCATCACTGACTATATACATGTATTAATTTATAATATTTTGAATAATTACACAGATAGAAAATATGAAGGAAATCATACTGATTGGTTCGTTTCAACCGTGTGACTCACTCTCAAGATTCTGCGTCGAAACTCAGCGTGATCTAGATATTCATATCAGGTTACTACATTACATCATCGATTGCATCATGTTTGCACTACACATTTACCATTATACTGTACACGTATATTTCATTATAAATGTCTTCAATGAAGACTCTTCATTAAACATCTCTGTATCACTATATCTCAATCCTTCATCATTGTTTAATAACCATAACCATCAATACCATGATCATAACCACCAAATCACCACCATAACCACTACCACTACTACTACTAGTACTACCATCACCACCACCACTACAACCATGACTACTACAACCACTACAACCATGCCTACTACAACCACCACCACCACCCCTATCACTACAACCCCCACCACCACCCCTACCTATAGATACCTACAAGAGTTCACAGCCCTAGGTACGGCCGGAGGAATGTACCACTTTCGAGACCAGATCCTGTCGGGCAAGCCCCGCCAGCTGTTTGTGATGAACTGCGACGCGTGTGGCGAGTTCCCCCTAGCTGAGATGCTGCGCTTCCATCAGTCTAAACCTTCGCCCGCCTTCACTATCCTCGGAACAGAGGTTATCCACTGCACAGATTTCTCTCGGGAAAGATATAACACACACGCGAAACCGTGTGATTTTGTGCACAAAACATGCACAGCGCCACCTATATAGGTTACATTTTCAGAAATGGGTTGTCTATAATGTAAATTCGTATCAAACTATACACTCCTAAATGTAAAATAATATGCTTAAAATTATTATTTATACGATGAAAACTAAGTATTCATTACTAATATATAATAAAGAAATATGATATGTTGGTTTTAAATTCTATACATATCTACGTGGCGAGTACAAGTCAAATTATATTGCACGTAATTTAATAAAACGATGAAAACATTATTGTATAGAAACCACAGAAAATATAAACCTAATTCAGTGATTTCGATGCTATTGATGATGATTATGATTTATTTAAACACTAATTCAATTATAAAATTCTTATAGTGTGACAATAATATATCAAAAAAAATAAATAAATGTAATAATAAGTACAGATAAGTGTACAATATGTCGAAAACGAATATATTTCAAGTTCAAATATCATGGTCAAGGAGTGGTGGGGTGTTCTATTAATTGCTTAGATAGGGAGTGTTATATCTCTGATTCACACAATCTTTGTCTATAGTGTGGAGTGTGCGCTACCTGTAACGCTGCCATTATCACTTGTATTGTTGTACCTTTATTCAACACTTAACATTTATCAATATAGTCGTATCTACCTTTCTTAACTTTTTTGACACTTGTTAACTGAATCGAAAGTAGTCATACAGACCATCATATTAGTAAAGAGTAGTAAATAAATGTAAAACAAACGTATAAGTTAATAAAATACTATAAATATAATTCATTTACATAGTAATATAATTAATTGATTCACATGCTTATGTAGATTTATTGAATAGAATTTAAAATATTCATTGATGATATATGAGTATTTATATTGTTGACTGCCATGCAGTAGTTATTGTGAATGAAATGTAAATATACGTGTGTATATGTTTCTATTTGTATAGGTCATGTGATTCATGCTATTCTACCTTGTTACTTCAATGTTAATATTCACATAAATATTATTTATGAAATTATAAAATAATTACTTATTCTTTAATTATTGAATTATTGAATTATTCTGCAAGACATTATACTATCAGCACTACATTAACTTCTTCTATTGTCGGATTAACTTCTATTATCGTTGTTTCAGGCTACTAGGGAACAATCGTTAACCTACGGATGTATCGCGAAGAATGCCGAATCTGAGGTTATTACATCATTATGACATCAGTATTACATAATCAATATTACGTCATTATTATATTATATCATAATTACATTATCGTCTTCATTGAATTATCGTTTGTACAGAATTATTTTATTCACATATAAATTAAATATGACAAATTTAAATATAATATATAATGTACTTCCTATAATAACATGTACTTCCTTTTATAATAACATGTACACATATATATATATACATATATATATATATTATATATATATATATATATATTATATATATATATAATATTAATGTTTTTTTTTTTAGTATTATTTCTTAAAAAATCATCGTAAATGTTAAGTTCGATAAAAGCTTGTAATTTTATAAATAAATTATTAATGTTAGAAATATATCTACAATTATTATCAATATAGGTATAACGTCACTTGTAGAATATACAACATGTAAATAATGTAAACAATTACTCGATAAGCCCTGTGACCATCCACGCCTATGTTACGACCCCATATTAATGTACACATGACAAGATAGACGCCTATAGCTAGATAGATGTAGATAGTTTATTGAATGTTAAATACACACAAAATGACATGAAACAATATGTTAATAATAAGTAATAAATGAAAAAGAATAATGATGATTTACACATGACATAAGTCTATATCAACATTCTCAAATTACCATGCCCTTCTTACAACACCTATATCACGACCCCATTATTAACGCCCCCATTATTAACACCCCCATATTAACACCCCATTATTAACACCCCATTTTTAACGCCCCCATATTAACAGGTGACTCATTACGTGGAGAAACCCGAGACGTTCATCTCCACAACCATTAGCTGCGGTGTCTACTGTTTCGACCCCGACATATTTGACCATATCGGTCAAGCTTTTCAGAAACATCAAAATGCCATCAAGTTAGATTCATCACCGCACTTGTCATTACATTAGCGTATGAGAATAGAGTACGATTCTTATCAT
Organism: Osedax fenrisi; assembly: GCA_964019155.1. NCBI lineage: Eukaryota > Metazoa > Annelida > Polychaeta > Sabellida > Siboglinidae > Osedax > Osedax fenrisi. Next base: position 28,307,653 of record OZ025242.1, read on the forward strand.
TATTACAATTAATAATATTAGTATTATTTACATACCTTAATAAAATTATATTTGCTTAGTTTGGAGTTATATTTCACGTAAAAGTATGATTTATGTACATATAATTTGATATGCATACATTACATTAGAGATGAGCAGATAATGGCCCTAACCATGATTGTACTAGTGACTCATTCTCTTGCAACTAGTGACTCATTCTATTGCAAATAGTGACTCATTCTCTTGCAATTAGTGACTCATTCTCTTGCAATTAGTGACTCATTCTCTTGAAATTAGTTACTCGCTAGAGGAACAAGGCTACGGAGGACACATCCAATTCGAGAAGGACATATTCAGCGAACGTTTGGCAGGAAGTGGAAACCTGTACGTTTACACGTCGACGAATTTCTGGAGTCAAATCAAGTCTGCGGGGTTTGTTGTTACCCTACCTCCATCTGTTCTTGTCATAAGGGGTGTACGCTTTCGTTTTTGTGTGGTTTATTTATTTGATATACCTTTATACAATCATATATATATATATATATATATATATATATTTATATATATATATATATATATATATATATATATATATATATATATATATTAATTTGAATACATTTAATATTAGTATCAATATTATTAATAATTGTAGTCTACTGTATATAAAGTATACCATGTATCCTATCGGAACATAATAACAATTAAATAAAATAAACGTAATAACAATTTACATAAAAAAAAATATTATTTATTTGTGATATTTTATATAAAATGTATTCATATTATATTGTACAACGAATTAGACATCAACGAATTAGATATAAACTATATACCGTATTATAAATAAAAATGACACTAGTCTAATGTTTGTACACATATATACATGAACCTATATACCACGTTGCCGTTACCAGTGCTGCCATCTACGCTAACGGCCGTTACATGAACGTGTTCAAGAGAACCCACCCCGAGCGTCTGGCTGTCAACTCTGGGGCGGGGGACGCTACCGCCAGCATCATCGGTCAGGTGATCATTCACCCTTCAGCTAGCATTCATCCCACCGCTAAGGTTTGTATTACACTCTCTCTCTCACTCTCTCCACGTCATTATTAGTGAACATAGCCATAGCACTAAACCCATCACTGCTATATCACCTCTAGCATTACCCTATAACCTCATCTCACCACGGCGCATCATCACATAGTGAGTCACTATTAGTGAATATGATGACGATGATGATGATATAAGTTTTATTAAGCACTAAAATAGGGTCATGTAGACCCCTTTGCTCGCGCGGGAAGAAAATAATAATAAGGTAATAGTAATACGATAACAGTAATACGATAACAATTTACAATAATGATATACATTGAATATAACACGGACACAAATAATAAGTGATATAGAGGAGTGTTATATACTACAGACTGCATTGATATAGCTATAGCGCTAAACCCATCACCTCTATATCACCTCTAGCATTACCCTATAACCTCATCTCATCACGACGCATCACCACATAATGAGTCACTATTAGTGAACATAGCTCTTACACTAAACCCATCACCTCTATATCACCTCTATCTCATAATCCTATCTGCTAGCTTATATGACATAGCTAAGGTTTAAGGTCATCGTATTGCCCCTCCATAGCCCCATAACCTCATTACACTAACCCCATTATGACAATAGCTATTACCCCCCCCCCATTACCTAATAACCCCCCCTCATTACCTAATAACCCCCCACCATTGTGACCACTACAGCTCGGACCGAATGTTACAATTGGCCGAAACGTTGTGATCGGTGAAGGAGTCCGTATAAGCAGTTCTATGGTCTTGGAAGGAGCCATTATCAACGTTTAACTACCGCCTACTTTATAATATAGAATAATGCCTCCCCATATATAGGCATTACTATATAGACTTAACAGCATTCTTTTATGAAATATATTCTGTAAAATGTAAAACATATCACTGCGTTTTTGTATTTAACTTAATAGGCATTTTTAAAAGGAAACTAATTATAATAATAATAATAATTTATTTACCACTATAATTACAATTTATATTATTTTATTATAATTTAAACGTATGTGCATATTTAATATAACTTTGGGCTATGCTTTCTTCCATAGTTTACAAAGTATTCAATAATTAAGTTTTAAAAATCAATTGTTATTATCTAGAAAACACAGATACATACATCAAGTAAAGTAAATAATATTGAATATTATATTTTACAAAATCATAAAATTATGTAATTATATCTTTATTTTTACTGACAATTTTAATTACATTACAAATTAAAATATTTTTTATTGAGATATAGATATTCTTATAAGTATATAGGTATATTGAAGATAAGATGTTGATATTTTACAAAATAATAGAAATAATAGTAAATTGATTCCAAGATTTATAATAACATTAAATATGAAAAATAATGTATTATATTTAAATTTTAATTATTGTATACATATATATATATATTATATTTTATGTACTCTTAAAAAACATATAAATATATATATATATATATATATATATATATATATATTAGAGAGTAATAATAAAATAAATATAACTATAAGTTTTATGATAATTATATGTTAAAATATAAGATAACAAAATTTAAGTTTGAATACAAATAGATATTATAATAGACATTATCATAAGATAAAACACCTCTTATGAATACTAATCAATTACATAAATATAAAACTACTATAAAATGTTGCATATTCTTAAAATATCGCATATTCTTAATCATCCATCATCATTATTTACATATTATTTACAAATTGTTATCAGTCTTTAATATTGAGTATAAATTATATTTTAGTTTTTACATCAATTTATAGCGATACATTTATAGTGATCAATTTATAGTTATAAATCCTCGATAACGTTGATACCTACATCGAACAGGAACACTGCTGTATCCTGCATACGGTAGTTGGTTGGAACGCCAGAATAGGGGCGTGGTCGCGAGTCGAAGGAACGCCCTCCACCCTGGACGCCAATAAAGCTTTTGCCAAGGTCGCGGTACCCGACCTCTTTAACAGTAGCGGACGGCTTAATCCGGCCATTACGGTCATAGGTCAGTACGGGTACCAGCCAATCTGTACCAAGTCAATTCGTACCAAGTCATTTTGTACCAAGTAAATTTGTCCAAGTCATTACATATCAATGAAAAAGTCAAATCTAATCATATATATAAGAACAATTGATTTTGTTTGTACGAAATGACTGGTAATCGTCAATAGTAACCTCTCGCAACAACACTAGAAGCTATATTCTTTCTATAATCTTTGTGTACGGTAGTAATTAAAATACCCGGATGTGTTGCAAGTAGGCACCTATAAATGTCCACCATATAAGTATAAGTATTACTTTTTATAGTACTAGTTTATATCTTATCTACGATATCAATTAATTAACATATTTAGATGATTTCTAAAATCTGTAACCATAAATATTTATTAATATTAACACTAACGTGTTTTACTCTATATAAATAAATATCCTGAATAGCATGTGATGTAATGCATTTCATGTAACAATTCTCCATATACCCGTATAGCTCTCGTTAATACTGTTACTGAACGCTACAAGGGCCTATAGTAATCTATACACCTCGCTACTACTGCCTACATTGATAGCTATCCTCACAGCTGATGTGATCTACTACAATACAGATGTACATATTCACCTTATTAATACATCTCAAATGGGATATCTAATTTCAAAGTGTCAAATTTCTAGTATGCGTAATCATTACATATAGAAATTATTAAAATAAGTGCAATATTTAACTACAACATCGTTCTATTTGTAGATATAGTTGTATATAGTGATGGCGTGTTATTTATATGATTGTTAAGCTCGTATTTTTAATAATTTTATCAATATTATTAGTAATAAATATATTTAATAAGAAATTAATGTATTTTGAAATATTATGATTTATATCACATTATTATTGTAATCTTGTGGACATATTTCATTTTGATAATAATATGATTAACTTATGTAAGGTTATTTAAAGTAATGCATGCATCTCAAGAATATACTTATACAAATATGTTTTTCACCATATGAAGATTTACCTTTTCTAGCACTAGTTTCAGAATTATCTATGCTATTTATGATAATATTGTACTTATTATACATTTACTAAAACTCTATCCTTTATAGTTTATATGTCGTAGTGATAATCATTAATGACATTATCTTTTATTAAATTTGATAGACTTTTGTAAATAAAATATGTTAGGTAATGTAAGGTATGAATAAATAATAAATAATACATTTTAATTATTATAGTTGAACATAATTGAAATCATCTATAAAATATAAATAATATATATATATAATATATTTTTTATTATTTTGAAATTAAGTGTTTATTAAATAAAATTATTCAAGAATTTGATTTTCTACATTTTATATTACATAAAATGTGTATGTATTGATTTGATGATACCGTACACAATGCATGAGTTGATATCTCACAAGTTTACCTATATCTATTTTCTATAGAAACTAACAACACAGGATTGTTTGACTTCATTTACATTGTAACACTGTTTCTTTCAAAAATTTTTAATATTTTTGTTGATATTAAATTTTATTATAAAATACTTATATAATATATAGAAAAAATATATTTTATATTAAAGTATATTTTTAATAAGCTATAAATGTTACTACAAAACATATAACTATTTATTCAAACCGTCCAATAACATACTATAACACATTATAATAGATGTTTGGCTTAGGATAATTCTTGAATTAACATATTCTTTTAACCCTATGAATCCCTGCCATTTTTAACCTAATAATTGAATAATTAATTGAATTGACATATTCTAATATTTTAGCCTAGTATTCTAAGTAATTCATTATCTATATAATTCTTATTTTACAGAAATTCTAATTGTAATAAGAATTCAAAACTACTGACCACTTTTGTATTTATAATTAAATCAAACTCATTATTTATCAATATAATCGTAATATGTTATATGTGTATATGTTTACATGTGTATACACATACCATAGTATGTATATAAGTCACATAACTGTTTAATTATTGCACATTCACTGTCTACTTTTAATAAGTTTTAATTTGCAATTACTTTTACCTCTGTATTATGAGGCAGATTCTTTGTGTGATCACATGTAAAATATAGGCAAATTCAACTATTTTTAAACTTCTCCAATTTTAAATATAATGTAGTACAAGATTGTATATTTTAAAATAATGTGTACACGTACATAACATTAATATATTATTCTATAGTGTTGATAAATTTTATTTATACAATATATAAATTTTATATTACATACAAATTAATTACTTTTCACTTAATACAAAATATATTAAAACAAAGGTAGATTATACTATATATGATAGAGTATAAATTTGTTATTTATCATATTCAATAAATAACAAGTTATATGCATATGAGTATAATCTTCATATATATATAATCAAAATATCACTAAATTATATAGATAAATAAAATATTGAGAACATTATTATCAAAGATTAGTGAAATTTAATGAATATACTTTTTTTAAAAACATTGATCACAATCTATTATACAAAATATCTTTATACTTTATTTAAATGAATAACAATTTTGTATACTAAAATTGATTAAATTAACTATTATTATTCTTAACTATTACAGATTAATAAGATTTATAGTTATCATAAAATGTATCAGTTACACATCAATGTAGTAATATTTGAAATGTTCTAACAAATTAAATATTAGAAAATATAATTATAAGATGTAAAATTTAAATTATGCATTATATAAATAGATTTATATTTTACCTAGATTATTGAGTTATGCTATATCTCACTAATGTAAAATTCTTCAAACAGACGTGGTGCTTCGATTTAGGTAACTTAAGATGGCCGACTATCATATAATACATGAAATTAATAACATATATTCAAACAAATAATATTGATTTTTAAATACATTAGATTATTTTTCGTTATTATTAATTATTTAGCGTTTCAATTATATTAAAATAAATATTTATATTAATCTATATTATATGTTTATACTGCAATATAATTACAACATTTAATTTGATTAAATAATACTTTATATGTGATGGTCGGCCATCTTAAGTTACCTAAATCGAGGAACCATGTCTGTTGAAGAAAAATCATGTGACTACCAATCTAAACAATTAATCTAATATTATAAAGTTCATTAAAGAGAGGGATGTCGTTGGTATTTTCTTAATACAAATTAATGTGACTATTATTTGTTTATTTGTTTATTTTATTCAGTAAATAATTACCTATGTCGCATTCTCTACATAAGCCCTGTAATCGGGTTTTACACATACCCAACAAAATAATGTATAATAAATATTATAGGTAATAATATAATAATAGTATAATTAACATTGGCTATAGTTAATCAAATATAACATAAATTAATATAATTTAAAAAACATATACAAAATTATTCAGTTTAATTATTATTTAAAAAAATACTTTCTCCTTGAATTATTCAATATTACTTTTGAATACAATTTTTTGAATCGCCTAATTACAAATCCATAACGTTTTAAATATAAAATATAAATTATTCATTCTAACATATATTTCAAATTTTAAATAAATTTAAAAAAAATTTTAAATTATCATATTTATAACACTATTTTTAGTTTTATTTTAAAGGAACAAATATTTATTTGTAACTAATATTTATTGTTATTTGTTATTTTTATTTGGTGGAGTCCTTTCGTCCCATCCAGGAACTTAGATGAAGTTTTCACTTATAACCATATATGGTTCTAATGTCCCTTCGAAGCCGCTCTTATGTTAAGGCATCCATGGTTTTAACGAGAGCCGATCATTTATTTATACACAATTATATAAGATCACTTCTAAATAATATTTTAAGACCCATTTTATATAATTAATTAATGGTCCGGAAGAGGCTCGAACCCGTGTCCTACTGCTTGTGTGTCTGACACCTTAGCCACTGAGCCACACAGGCAGTTATATATTTTATATATATATATATATATATATATATATATATATATATATATATATATATATATATATATTTATATTAGTATATTGAATTTATAATGAAGTATTTTTTAAATATATTATATTGTAGAACATAATTGAAAAATAGATATGTATACATAAATATAAAATAATAAATACGATTGCCATATCCTAGATTTATAGTATTTATCTAAACAAAATTATTTTAAAATCCATTGCAAAAAAAGTCTATCAATATTAACATAACTTTATTCACTGGCAGTATTTTCTTAACTATCATATAGCAATATATTGCATGTAATAATGCATGTATTGTAATCAGGAAATGGCCTCCCCCTTTAAGCAGTAATTCTATGTTGAATATCTTCATTTCTCACATATAGTTTGTTTATTTATCTAAAGGTAATTGTATAAAAATATGTTGTATATGCTATCAATATAATTTGTTTTTAAAATATATTATGGAATAGTATTCTCATTGTTGATGAAAGCTTATTATTGATTTTAAAAAGATAACATGTCCAACCAAATCATTATAAAATGCATGTACAAACCCCTAATGCATGTACATCGAGATTCTACTATTTATTATTTGTTCAATAACATACGTATAATGTAGAAGGACTAACTTCACTAGATGTCCATGTTTGTAGAGAATAGCATGTAACTCAGCTATGAGCTTTCGACTATATATTTAAATAATTATAAAATCAATGAAACTAATGTCAGTCTACCTGAAGTAAATAAGTGCTTAAACCATTTTTTACAGGTTTATGATAACAAAGTTAAGATATAAATATATAACAACAAGATTTTAAACTCATTACTTCACCGATATTTGTAAATTATTTGTTTACAAATGATAAAATATTACATTTTTATAAATGCAATCCGGAATTAATTCACAACACTTTCAAACTCTGATATATTATAAAGTTCTAAAATTAGAAACAATTGTTATTAAAGTTTTTTTTATATATTATACTATTCTATCTATATGTATATATAATCTATATATATATATATATATATATATATATATATATCTAATAATAAAGCATATTTTAACAATTCCTAGTCTTGTACATGTTATATATAACCATGCGATTCCTGGAACAATACAACACATAAAACATGTCCTTACATTTTCTATGTTCTTTATATATCACAATATTAAGAAAACAACACCTACGGAATACATACCTCTCTCTCTTTGTAGTGACTTTCCATCTATACTCTATATTTACTATTAAGTTTCTATTAAAATATAGTCTCTCTATTAACCAATCAAAATACATAGATTTAATTAATACATGAAGTAAATAATTATCCATTTATTAAACTAAAATGTTAACAACAATTATTTTGTTATAACTAAAATATATATTGTATTATTTGTATAGCTTAAGGGCACTACTCATCCATCGCATTACTAAGATGTACTGATTACAATAATACACTGAACAGGTTCGAATGTTGTGATCCCCTCTGAAGTCATCATACTCAACTCTATCGTTCTACCTCACAAGACTCTCACCAGATCCTGTAAGAATCAAATCATCCTCTAGACGACCTCTAGACAACCTCTACAACAATGGCTGCTGCCCCGTTGGCGCTAATCAGCCATCCGCCATTGTTATCTATTGTCACACGTGCCTCTATCGTTATATTTTATAAATATATATTATTTATTGATCCACTCAGCAAGCTACATTGTTAATATTCCATTATTTATTGATTGTTATTTTACATGTTACACTTTATATGTGATATATACATATATATTATTAATTAATATATATATATATATATATTTTATGGTTTTGATCAGTGAAATGATCGTGTTCATTGAATTTCTCTACAATTGTACGTACATTGTAAACTTTGTAAATATGTATACCTATATTTGTTAAATAAAAGATGACACTACATACATACACACACACACCTACATAGTATTGATTAAATATTGCCTCCTCCTCCTCCTCCTTTAAGAGGTGATGGCCTACCACATGCTGATACTGTTAATCACTACATCTATCTATAATACCTACACACGGTCATCTAATACACATATAGAGACGTCTCCATGCACACAAATCTGTCATGCTCAATGGGCCGTGAACGAAAGGGGGCGTGGTCGAACACCTGCCAATGTTGTTGTGGGCGTGTTTATCCGCCGGTGATGAATACAGCGCGCGTGCCAATAACATTTATGAATGCACGTGAAATATGATTAATATATAATTAGTAATTATTAATGTCGTCTGTGTGCTGGGTCTCTCTCGTGTGTTTACTAAGCATGATAGCTGTGACGCGCTACCTTTTGACAGACCTCTTGTATTCAACTGTGCCTCGTCTATATATAAATGGGGCTGAATATGTGAATACTCCTACTCTAATACCCTACAATGTATACACACACATGCATCAGACATGCGATTATAAGCTAATATTCTCCTTGTATGATACTTTTAAAAGGATATTTCTTAATTGTACTACAATGTATGCATTTATTTATAACCAACATTTATTTAGTATAAATCAATCAAATAAATATATATATATATGCCTCATATTTCTTAAATTTTATAATATAATATATATATATATATATATATATTTATTACATTTCTGTTATATTAATTAATTAATGATTTACTAAATACTGTATATATATATACAATATACTCTATGTAAGTAGTGAGTATTACCTTTTTCTTTTGAACTTAATTTATTAATATTTGTAGTTTATTCATATTAACTTAATATTGGATATATTTCAAGTTTATTACTAATACTATATAGTAATGGTATAGACCAATACTATAATATATAATTTTATACTAGCCTTTTATTTCGCTTACTATATATATATATATATATATATTACTATAGTATAATATTATGTATACATTATATATACATTATGTATACTTTATATATATATATTATATTTTAATATAAATGATATAGATATTATAATTAATAACATATAGGTATGCATGGTCAATCTTATCATACACTGTACATAGTGGTGGATTCTTATCTATTATGATATTAGATAACAACTAACTTACACGGAATGCATGGCATCCTCCGCTGAGAGATAAGATCATTAAAGCTCAGCTGGCGGATCATTCATAGTATACGACTACACGGGTTGATCCTAGTCAAGCTATATCCGTTGTCATGATAACATGCATACGTCGTATCATAGTATACTATTGTATGTAGCCGTATACTATATTATGTATGTGACCTGTTATTACCAGAAGTACACCTCGTACAGTATATGACGTATACTTATTAAATACTGGTCAACCTATAGGCAACCGTGTATGATGTACCTACTATTATATTATATGATATAATCTTAATAAACTTATTTTTTTATTACGTTTTTAAATTTATAAAAACAAATATCAACTTAAAACCTTCTCAGGCATATACAAATGTATCGATATACAATATAATAATATATTATTAATAATAACTAATTATTATTAATAACTAAAGCATTCTAAACATTATATGCATAATTACTATATTTGTTATCAAATATTAATTAAGTTATAAGCATATATATAGAATCCATATAATTCCCTAATACGGACACTCTAGATGTCTTAATACGGACACCCTATAAGTTATAGGCTATAACCAATCAGCGCGAAGCGTGTGAACTATTCTGATTTTCAAAAAAATCTCGTGCGTTATAATAGTAATACCACCTAAGAAGCTAAATCTAAAATTTTTATTATTTAGATACTTAAATTGTATTATTAATTAAAAAAATAATAAAAATGAATAAATTATTTACTAATTAAATTATATTAAATTATATTAAATTATTCATAAAATTAATTATAAATAATGTAATTGTAATTCATCTGATTGGTTCATCAATAATATATAGTTTATCTATTGGTATATAGGGTTTCCGTATTATAACACAGGGTGTCCGTATACGGAAATGGGTACCGAATACAGACACCCCCATTATCTATTGAATAAAAAGATTAACTAAAATTTTAAAATCACAATAATATCTATAATCATATAATATTAAGATATTGTAATGTTTGAATACAAATATTGAGTCATAAAATGTTAAGACCATTTATTGTTAACGTGTCCGTATAGGTTACTTCCCCCTACCCCAAACTTGCCGGAAATGTAGTAACTTTAAAGGAGGTATCCGACAACAACTTTCTAGAAAATCACTTTCTAGCTAATATTTCCGGACATTATTTTACGGCAACTTGCCGGAAATAATGTGACTTTAAAACCATTTTCTATCAAGTTATAATGGGATACCCCCTATAAAGTTACTATATTTCATGCACATTTCCGGAAAGTAAGGGGGTATCCCACTACAATTGTAGTTAACTTGATAGAAAATCGTTTTAAAGTTATAATATTTCCGGCAACTTGCCGGAAATACTTGTATACAAGTACCCACTATAGAGTGGGATACCCCCTTTATACAAACGTAAAGAATAAACTGCATCTGAATAAGTAGACAATGTATATATGATATATAATATATTTATAGATATCTCATGTAGACTATGAAGCGTAGTACGTAGTCGTGTTTATACCATCGATATACTTATCGATGCTTTATAAGCATACATTGGAATAATGTCAATATATTCAGATTTAGAATTGTGTATTTTTATTTCGAATATTATAATACAAATATTACTCGGTAATAGTATTTAATATTATTAATTTATATATATATATATATTAATAAATTGATAGGTTATAAACTGTATATAAAAATAATAATAATGATACTAAAAAAATAGTAATAATAATAATAATAATATTGATATAAACGGGAATTCATTATCGAACGATTACGTACACAAATAATCGATATCGAACGCGAGTGTGCGGGCGCGATATCTTAAGGTCACGCGAAGGTCACTTAAATCGGGAATGTAATGCTAACGGGTGGCGTCCCCGCGACGTAGAGGTCACGACCTCAGCGCCGCAGCCGCCGCGGTCCTAGCGGTCGCCGCCGGAAGTTGTCGTCTGTGCGTCTTGGCATGTTTGCTGAGGTGGTCGCTGCGCATGAACCGTTTCGAGCAGACGTCGCACACGAACCTCTTCTCGCCGGTATGCGTACGCAGGTGGCGCTGCAGTTCGTCCGACCTGGTGAACCGCTTCCCGCAGAACAGCCACGTGCACAGGAACGGCCGCTCGCCGGAGTGCCAGCGGAGGTGCGCTTTGAGGTGCGACGTCTTAGCGTAGGACTTCCGGCAGCCGAGCACGTGACACGTGTGCAGGGTGCGCGTTCGCGAGTGACCGGAACCGTCGCCAAGGTTACCGGCGTGTCGGTCGGCTAGGTCGGCTTCCACACAGTTGGGGCAGTCGCAGTGGAGCCGGGCGGCGAACCTACGTTGTTTCACGTTAGGGGGCGGTGCCGTGGTCGAAGCGGAGGAGGCGGACGAAGAGGAAGAGGGCGGGGCTAGTTTGATGACGCTGCTCTGCTGTAGTGTTGGGTAGACGCCTATTCTCTGTTCCGTGGCGGACGGCGGCGGTGGCAACCACTGAATCGGAGCGGCGGCCGAGGAGGCGGGAGTCGTCGGTTCGGCGTACCAGGAGGGCGTGGTTATGCTGAGCTCGGACTTTATGCTGACCACGCTCGGGGGCGGGGCGTAAGGGTCTTGGAAGGACGGAGGTATTGCGCGATAACTTCCGGGTACGAGTGTACCCGAGCCGGGTGGAACTCGGTGCAGAGCCGAGCATTGTTCCAAGCACGCCGGACCGCTGTACTGCTGGTTTAGGCCGCTAGGCGTCGATACGTAGAGTGGCGCCCCCGCCGCGTGTTGGTAGGAACTCTCGTACTGTATTATCGGCTGGCGAAAACCTGGCGGGTAAATCGTGCATCATTACAATCAGATATAATTCGGATATCATATAATATAGTCACTATTTATTGTAATATATATATATATATATATACTAGTTACATTTTCAACTATGTTTCTACATGAATATGGTACCTAATAGGAACATGAAGTTACACATCTATATACGTATAACATGTATGAACTTCGCATGACACACCTATACGTGTGTCTATATACATTACTTATTAGTATCTATATACGTAAAGCGTTCATCTAAATATATAATATATATATATATATACACAACACGTATATACACAGTGTATATACGTGTATAATACACTCACACACACACACACAAATATACAGTGTACAATGTGTTGCAAACTTAGCCCCCCCCCCCCCGGGCCGGCCCCCCCCCCCGATGACGAGCACACTGCAGTGTACACATAGCCACAGCACGACATATGGCGATATTACATGACATACTACACCCTATTACCAAGGCATTGTTATTACCCTGTAACAGTGGTCCTCGACATTGACACGACATTGACACGCGTACACCATGTCACTTTTTTATATCAACATTGTGTATCGATTTGTGTGTAGGTATATACCATATAGTATATGTATAGTATAGTATATTATAGTATATGTATAGTATATGTATACTATAGTATATTATAGAGAGTGTTTATTTTTAATTCCTGTATAAAGTTATATAGTTTATTTTGAAATACGTATAGTTCTATAAATATACACTATATATATAGCTATACGTATATCATGTATTATCATGTATTATCAACTACATATATGATACATACATGTATATAGCTGAACATAACTACAGATGCGTTCACACAATGCTCTGCATATACCTACGTGCAAACATACGCTCAATAGGCGCATGCCATAACCTACACATATAGAAATGATATATTAAAATTACTATATTTATAATAAAGCTGATAATTGAAATTCATATTTAACTTTCTTACCTAGTTATATTGTTATTGTTATTGTTATTATTATTGTTATTGTTATTTCGGTGGAGTTATTTCATCCCATCCAGGAACTTAGATGACGTTTTCACTTATAACCATATGGCTCTAATGTCCCTTCGAATCCGTTCTCGTGTTAGGCATCCATGGTTTTAACGAGAGCCGGTACTTTTTGTATTATATAATCACTTCTAAATATTATTTAAGACCAATTGTATTGTTCCGGACAGGGATTGAACCCGTACCCTACTATATGTATACATGATGCATTAACCAATAGAATTGAACATGCATTATATCGAATATATTTGTTAATCAATAACTTTGTGATACACATTTGAGAATTTAAAACTTAGATCTATTTCGTTAATTTTAATTTAAAAACTATGCAAGACATCTAACTAAAATGTATGTTTTAGTTCCTATGAAAATATAAATTATCGTAGGTGGCGAATTCGGACATAGCTACAGATTAGACACTATAGCGTATACGCCGGTTACTATGGAAACCACGGTTAGACACGCCCTATTTATCAAAAATTATTGAGTGAAATGGCTGCTATATTGTTAACGTGATCGTTAAAGAAAGGGGCGTGGTTTAACGCACGTGATCGACTGGACCACGTGACATTGTTACGTAACTGTATTCTCTTTTGTTTACTAGCGATTAAGTTATTGTTTAGTACGGCGACGGCTCGGTAGGTGGCATATCCACACACGCACACACATACGCACACACACGCACAGTGTGCGTCGCACACCCATCAAACAGTAATATCCGCATAATAGCAGCATAACAGCATATGTTATAGCCTTACATGTTTACATTGTGCTATTATGCTGCAATTATGCGGCTATTACTGTTTGATTGGCATACACATATCGTATTGTGGTCGGTACGGAAGACATAAATATAGTTAATATACCGCTATCACAGTGATGCCATTGTATACTATGTGTTACCATGGTAACGGGTGTAGCCTAGCGGTGATCTAGTGTATTACTCGTATACTATGTGTTACCATGGTAACGGGTGTAGCCTAGCGGTGATCTAGTGTATTAATCGTATACGGTTGTGCAACGTTACTACATTAACAACAATTATTATGTTTAAAACAAGCATAGGTTTACAAACTTGAGTATTTTTAATACTTGACAAAATATATAAATAAAGATGTATAGAAATATATACACTAAATATATACTAACAAATAATCAATAGTAAATATAATGTAACTAAGTATTATTGATATATAAAAAAAATTATAAAACATAATCATAAATAAAAAAAGTATAGCATTTAAAAAAAATAGCAATTTTCCCTATATTTTACATGTAATATGTAACTTGTAAAAGTACATATTTTACATGCATGTAAACTCGCGAACGTCGAATTTCCACTTAATCTATATATGTAAATATATATATATATATATATATATATGCATATATATAGGTATAGCTATAGCTGTATATGTAGGGCCTATATACGTAGTATACGTTACCTATATTGTGGAAGCGTTGATTCACGTTCGTGATATTCATATCGTTAGATCTCCACGGCACGAAGGTGGCGGAGTCCGGGGGTGGTGGTGGCGGCGGTAACGGGGGAAGCTGGGGCAGATGAGGAGGTAGGGCTGGCGGATGAAACGAGGGCGATGGGTGGGGTAAGACGCCGGTTTTAAGTCTGCACGCGTTCTCCAGGATATGCGTCGTCGAGTAGGCGTGGTTCTGAAAGGAGGGGGCGTGTCCGCGAATTGAGTTACGATGCTAATTAGGTACGCCCACTTTAGGATAGGTTACGTAAGCGGTGACCGGTGATTCAGCACTGAATGTTTACGAAATTAGATTAAATTATACGTTATTTTTATAATTATATAAGTGAATAATGTGCGTAGAATATTCATTGTATACATTGTACAATGTACATTGTATACTATGTATAAATATACTATAGTATATATATATATATATATATATATATATATATATATATATATATATTTATATACTATATATATAGTATAACATTTATAACGTATAGTTTACAATATACAATGTATAAAATATATGTACACTTATAATCTATTCTCTATATATACTCTATAGAGTATATATTTTATACAATATAACATGTAAAATGTACAATGTACAAATAAAATTAATAAAATAATATATATATATATATTATGAACTTCGGTTTGCCAATTGTACATATGTGACAATTTTATTTGATTAAATACTAATACAATTTACTCTTCAGGATTATTTTAACGTTATATAACATTTTAATTTTAAATAATTTAAATTATATAATTTGCATATATATATATTTAATATTAAGTAATATTATCTATATATATCGATAATAATAATAATAATAAATATTTATTAGAAGTTTTAAATTGTACATTTTTTTTCGTATGAAATATATAATTATTTATGTTATTATTTCTTCTAGAGGGCTTCAGATTAATTTCAATATCTTTTCTATGCTGTCGCCCGATTATATATATATATATATGCACATTATATAATTTAAATTATTTAAAATTAAAAGTTATATATGCTATAGTGACTATATATAGTATACTATATTATACTCTATATACTTATTGTATTATGGTGAATTTTTAAACCGCGGTATATATTAATCCGTAATGTGAAACCCGCTTTAGGTTCATAATTAAATAAATGTATACAACAAACTTAACATTGTTAACATGTAATGTCGGTATTACGTATAAGGACATTTTTAATTTATTTTTATAAATATATATCTATAAAATATTCTATACGAGATGTATATTTTGAATATTAGTAGCATTTAATAAATTATAATTAATAATTATTTATAACCATTTAAATAATACATTTAAATAAACAAAATCACAACTTATTAGGTAAATTATGTTGATTTTATTTTGTCCCTATGAATTCAAAAATATATTTTTAAGATTATATTTTATTAAATATATCTAAGTATATTGAAAAATCAATAACACAATAATAAGTATATTATCTATTTACAAATTCTAAATATATTTACATATCTAATATTATATATATATATTATATATATATATATATATATATATACAACTATCTAACGATAGACAATATTACAAAGTAATCACGTGTTTTGTTAATCAATTGAATTGTTTGAATGTATTATTACGTAATGAACTGTGAACAAAGTAGATACGAACATGCCTTGCACACGCACACATACGCGCACACACGCACGCACAGTGTGTCGCACACACACATGCATATATATATATATATATATATATATATATATATATGTATATATATGTATATATAACTAATATGTTATGCACATAACATGTGCAAACACACACATAGGTGGATACGCGTTCAGTTATACACATATTTATTACCAGTGATGACGTAATCAATCGTTACATCATTTCTACAACCGTAACAACCCTACTATTGTAATGGATCCCAGACGCACCGATCGGGGGGGGTACCCGGGTCGTAAACGGAACCCCCTATCCATCGCAACCCCCGCAAACTGATTAATAAACCTCGTGATAAATTAGCGAATATCGCGCGCGTCTCTTTGATGACCTTCTCGACGACCTTGAGACGACCGCTACTCTATTACATCACGTGACACGGTTGCTACACGGTCGCGCACTCATGCTGTGATACCACCACCACTACCGCCACCTCCACCACTACAACTACTACCGACAGATCTCCCTTGTAATAATATTCAAATTAGCGAGGCGAACGCGCCGACCAATCAGAAGCCGTCTCGGCGCCGGGGCGTGGCCTATTACGTAATATCAAACGAGATCGTCGCGCGGAGCCGACTACTAATTAGAAAAAAACAAGCGTTAATCCAATTAGCCGCTTTTACTACACACACACATACACGCGGATATCTAGCCAGGTACCTGGATGTACGGAGACTGAGGTGTGACAAGATAGCTAGCACCACCACCACCCCTACAACCCCGGTGTGGGTGTAAGAGGTGTAAGGGGCGGCATCCTGCGTTTATTGTATTATTGAGACAGCTTTACGGTAATTAGAGTACTATCTACCCTCTGTAGTAGTCCATGTATACTTGTACTATATATAGTACTATACTATTGTATGATATTATATAATAATACTACTACTACTACTACTACTACTACTACTACTACTACTACTACTACTACCCCTACTACCACTACTACTACTACTACTACTACTACTACTACTAATACTACTACTACTACTACTACTACTACTACTACTACTACTACTACTACTACCACTCTACTACTACTACTACTACTTAATTATCTAGTGATCTGCTTATAAGCTAATTGTAATCAATATTTTAATATACGTGTAAAGGTGATATATATAATATTTAAACGTATATATATATATATATATAAGAATATTTAAATCGTTATAAAATATGATAATAAAGATATACTAACATAAATGTTCTATATATAATATCACATCAATCATCTCGTATGTGGCTACCCTCAGTAGTAAATTACGTGTGCTATCTATAATCCATAAATCTATATATTCTTTCACCCCTAGCTATATTTATGATCTAATTAAAAAACGTACAATATTACCTTCTTTTTGTTACCAAAATATATCATTATCTCCCAGAACTTACCTAAATTCTAGAACTTTTAAAAAGTCCCTCCCTATGTAATTCCCTCCCTCCTACCATTCGTTCTATTAGATCCCACAAAAGATTTATATATCTTACTTCTTCTTTTCTCTCTACCTCTAAACATTAAATCATCCAAATTATTATTTTTATCTTGTGTTATATTCAACGTATTATTATTATTAAATTGTTATTGTATTATTATTATCTTATTAATTTTCCTTCTCGCGCGAGCGAAGGGGTTTGCATGGCCCTATTTGAGTGCTTAATAAATCTTATATCATCATAATAATCATCATATACACAACTATGGTTCATATATTATGTATATAATTAATGAATTGTATAATTCACTTTACACTAAAATAAATATGATATGCATTATAAAATAGTTTAATGCTTAAACAAATATAAGTAATGAATACAAACAATAATATATATATATATATATATATATATATATATGTATATATATAATTAATACTAGATTACCTCTAAATATATTACCCCTATAGGCTATATATGAAATGTATGTTTATTTCGGTAAATCAAAATGTTACATAATCGGATTAACGTTTAAGTGCGCCGCACACGCAGTAACAGGGACGAGCTCAGGATACGCTACAGTATACATATACGTCGTACGTACAGTGTACACATACCTATGGGGTGCCTGTCTAGTGGCGATTATTTATATCACGTATATATACACATATATATATATATATATATATATATATATACATATATACTAATACACGTATAAGTAATATCACATAAGGGCACGCGTGTGCTGCTGCCGTCACCTGTTCTTATGAAGTTGTTATCTAACCGCTACTGCTGACCACTGCTGACCACTGCTGACCACTGGTCACTACTGGTCATCACTGATATCGCCGCAGTATACTGACTATAGCCGTCGCTACAACCGTCACCGCTAGGGTGCTCTCACCCCAGTAGTAGTAGTAGTAGTAGTAGTAGTAGTAGTAGTAGTAGCCACCGCTGTCCCTAATTACGATCACTTATCACGAGCGAACGCGCGCACGTGCGCGCGTGTGTGCGTATGTGCGTGCGTGCGTGCGTGTGTGTAATCAATTACGTGACCACCCCACCCCTACCCCTATCTTTATCTCGACCCCTCTTACTTACCACCCCTACTACTACAGTACTCTAGTTATCTTCGTGGCGGCCCCAGTGACTTTAGTTACGTCACGTGATACTACATCACGTGACATGAAGGACATCGTATGTAACTCGTATACGAATGTTATATCACGTGTGTAGTGTATACGACTTCATACTACTACACGTTTACTACAAATACACACGCGTACTCGCGTATGAAGTGAGTTATATATCATGAGTTATGACTCATAACTATTATCTACTAATATTGTGACATCCGTATACGGACTATAGAACGTTCCAGAAGTAAATTCAAACATTTTTGAATTGCTTATTTTCTTTATTCGTATATTTTTATTTTATATTATGTACATACATGAATAAACGAAAACGTTCTCGCTTAATTATGTATGTGTTGTTATGTTAGCTAAAACACAATCTCTCTTCGATATACTTGTTTCTAAATAAACCAAGCTCTATAGATATATGTATCAAGCTATCTAGTAGTTAGTAATATCACTAACTTTGAATATATTCGCAAGTAACCGAATATAATCGCATTAATATATATATATATATATATATATATATATATATATATATATATATATATAGGGAAAGTAACCGAATATGGACACTCTCGGTATCTCATAAACCATATAGCCTACAAAAAAAGTGTCGATAAAATATTCATAATTATATAAATTAGACTATTTAATAAACTGATTTTTTTATTACGTTTTTAAATTTATTTAAATAAATGTCAACTTAAAAAGAATATTCTCAAGAATATACAAATATATCGATATAAAAAATAACAATATATTATTAAAAACGAAAGTATTTTAAACATTATATACATACTTGCTATATTTGTTATCAAATATTAATTAAGTTATAAGCATATATCTAGAGGTCATATAAGTCCCTAATACGGAATCTCTAGATTTATTAAAGAGGGTATCCCACTACAAATATTTCCAGTAACTTGCCGGATATATAGTAACATAAAAACTATTTTCTATCAAGTTGTAATGGGATAACCCCTTTAAAATGACTATATTTCAGGAAAGTAAGGGGGTATTCCACTAAAATTGTAGTTAACTTGATATAAAATCATTTAAAAGTTACTAGGGGAAAGTAACCGAATACGGACAGTGCCCGGACAGTGTCCGGCGGACACTCTTGATATCTCAGAAACGATAAATCCTACAAAATATTGATTGATGAATAAAATATTCATAATCATATAAATAGTCTAAATAAGTATTTTTTATTTTTTAATTAGTTAAAATAATTCTGATATATCCAAAACACTTATTTTTTTATTACGTTTTTAAATTTATGAAAAAAAAATTCAATTTAAAACTTCTCAAGAATATACAAATGTGTCGATATAAAACTATATCATTAACAAATTAAGCATTCTAAAAATTATATATATAATTTGTATATTTATTATCAAATATTCATTAAGTTATAAGCATATATCTAGAGGTCATATAAGTTCCTAATACGGACACTCTAGATGTATTAATACGAACACCCTATAACCAATTAGCTTACAGCGTATGAACTATTCTGATTTTCATAAAAATCGCGTGTGTTATAATATTAATACAACCAATAAAGATAAATCTAAATTTTTATTATTTAGATACTTAAATTGTATTATTAATTAAAAAATAATAAAAATAAATAAATTATTAACTAATTAAATTAGAATAAATTATTCATAAAATTAATTATAAATAATGCAATTGTAATTTGTTTGATTGATTCATCAATAATATACAGTTTATCTATTGGTATATAGGGTGTCCGTATTATAACACAGGGTATTCGGAAATGGGTACCGAATACGGACATCCCCATTATCTATGGAATTAAAGATAAAATAAAATTTAAAAATCACAATAATATCTATAAGCATATATTATTAATATATTGTAATTTTTGAATACAAATAATGAGTCATACAATTTTAAGACCATGTATTGTTAAAGTGTATGTATTAGGTTACTTTCTCCTATCATGCTTATGCTATATTAAATACCTATTACATAACACGTTAAGTGAACATGGTTCACCTCTAGGTCGGTATTACATAATACGCGTATCATTCTAATTACAGTGAGACAAATAAATGCAGTAGATGTGCATTAAACGTATTTTTTAATGCATTAAAAAACAGCGTTTTTTGAGTAACAAATTATAAATAAATGCATCACAGAATTAATTTATTTTTTTAAATATACAACTATAGTTAGTATACTATATTATAGTTATATTATAGTTAGTATAATATTTACCGTATACAAGTTGGCGTTAATAATACAACCATAACGATATAAACCCTGGATATAAACCATGGGTATAAACCCTGGATATAAACCCTGGATATAAACCCTGGATATAAACCCTGGATATAAACATCAAACTACGCATACCCTGTAACATATACCAATCATTATAATTATAATACTTATTTATTAGAATGTTTTGATTTAGAATGGTATTCACTTATTATATAATATAGTATATATGATGAATATAATGAATATAAATTTATATTCATTATATTCATTATATATACTTATATTATATAATTTATTAATAAATACAAAATAATAAATATATTTACTTATAATGTTGTTGCATTTAAGGTGTAAATATGTTCTATTTTTGTCGTCCAGTATGTATATATATATATATGATGTACCTATATGATATACATATTACACATATAGTTTATATAGTGAATATATATATATATATATATATATATATATATATATATAGTATACTATGCATACAATGTGTATATACTATAGATATACATAGTTTCGTGTACAAGAAATATATTCCTAATAATAATGAGAATTTTTAATTTAGTAATTTTAATATTGATGATTACGAAAATAAAACATAGATTTATAATTATAATGATAGCACCAGTGGTTTCGTATTGTTATGTGGTTTCAACAATAACTTACTACACTACACGTAGTGACGTTAAGGCATCGTATACAGTCAGTAGTAGCCTATCAACGAGTTGTTAATGAGGCCATATATGGGTATACTCATTATTGGTAGCACGCAAATATGTTATAAATAATCAATACATTAATCGCTAAATTGAATTAACTAAACAACTAAAATACTAATATTATATTTTATATTAATTCTAAATCCGTAGTTAAAGGTGTATTTAATTATTATTAATTATTGTTAATTATTATTACAAATGAATAACTTATTCATAAAATATAAAAGTGACATTTTTATATATTTCTACCTATTACATAACACGTATGATCAAAATAACAAGTATATATTCCATATATGGTATTTTTTATAAAACTTGTCTACTATAAAACTTGTCTACTATAAAACATTGTCTATACTCTAAAAGAGTATACTCTAAAACTCCTTTAGGTAATCTCCTACCTAAGATTAATCTCCTAAAACTCCTACTACATATAAACCATTAAAATATGTAAAATATTATATCATACAATAATACTAAATTAATATTAATTTAATATCAATATTAATAAATAATAAATGTAATATAAATTAATTATTCAAATAGGTGTTATTTATTACTATTTTCTAATGAAATAACTATGGATAACTTAATTAACCTACTAAATACTATTTAATAAAATACTTCATAAAATTGTCAAGTATTTTCTAAATTATAATATAACTATCTTCACTATACGTATATTAATTATATATAATACAATTTAATTATATTTGTATGTATACATATATATAATAACATTTAATAATACACTGTTAAAAAAAAGAGTTTTCCAGCGTTTATTAAAATATAGAAAACTCTTTATTTATAATCTAGAAAACTCTTTATTTAAAAACAGTTTTCTATCTACTAATACGGCCAAATACTCTACAAAAGAGTATTCCATATCATAACAGATATACAAACTACCAAAAGAGTTTTCCAGCGTTTACAATTTAGAAAACTCTTTTTTTTATAATGTAGAATAATCTTTTTTTATAATGTAGAATACTCTTTTCTGTAGAATTGATGTAAATATTACCTAAATTAAAGTTATATTAATTATTTAATATAAAACAAATAACATATTATACCTTTTATTTATTGTATTATATTTATTATATTGTTGTTTATCAAAATTAATTATTAATTATTTTTTTAATTGTATATTTAAGTCAATATACTGTTTAATAAATATATTTTTTTTGTTAAACTTAAATTATTTAAGTATCCTATATATTTTTCTAAATTATCAACTACAACTTGTATCATAATTATATTGATAATACAATTCATGTTGAATAATTGCTCGATATTGAATATGTATCAATTGAATATTGATTAAATATTGTATTCAATATTACAATTTTATTATTATTGAATTTAAGTTTTAATCTAACTTAAATGAAATTATATAATATATTGTAATATACGAGTTCATACTTTCATGTTACGATAATATTTACTGCGCTAAGATACTAATATTTATTTTAATATTTTATTTTATATTTAAAACTACATCAACAACTTAACTTATTAATAGC
Source organism: Osedax fenrisi (assembly GCA_964019155.1). NCBI lineage: Eukaryota > Metazoa > Annelida > Polychaeta > Sabellida > Siboglinidae > Osedax > Osedax fenrisi. The sequence continues at coordinate 28,331,926 of OZ025242.1, forward strand.
TAGAATAATATTTTAGTAAATAGTTTTTATATGTATTAATAGCTAGAAAAATCTTTTAGTAAATAGTATTTATATTTATTAAAAGTTAGAAAACTCTTTTGGTAAAGAGTTTTTATATTTATTAAAAGCTAGAATACTCTTTTGGTAAAGAGTTTTTATATTTATTAAAAATTAGAATACTCTTTTTCAAAAGAGTTTTCTATTTGCTTAATGCTCGAAAAGAGTTATAATACAGGGACACTTGGAAAACTCTTTTTCGGTGGTATAGAAAACTCTTTTTTCTAACAGTGTATGTTATCTTTAATCAAATTATCAATAATACAAATATTTGCTAACAAATTTAATTAAGTTATAAGATATAAGTTATTACTCATATGATTATAGAGATATATATTCCATATATGGAATATATTATTAAATATATAAAACAGATATGTTATTTATAATTATCAGGTATACCTGATAATTATAAATAACATATCTATTTTATATATTTAATAGTATTACAATTTCAATGTTATTAATAACTATAGTTCATAATCTTAAATGTTGTTCTGTTAAGATATTTTTCCGGGTTATAGATTCCGGGATTCGGTTAATTATATTATACACCAATTAATAAATCATAAATATATATACAGTCAAAGCTCGATAACTCAACATTGACGGGACGGAGTTTTCATGTTGAGTTAGCGAGTATGTTGAGTTATCGGATGTATAAATTAATGACTTAATTAATGTTTTGTTCACATAAATGCATTCAAAATAGTACTCGTATGATAATATAATAATTGTAATTGTATTTTTACGTTTATATATTTATATCCATATATTATTAAATAAAACCATGTTGAATAATGTATGTTGAATTATATTTGTTGAGCAATGTAGTTTTACAATTGTTTTACATGTAAAAGATACGAATCCAACAACATATATATGAACATATGTTTGTGATATTCTGATTTTTCATAAATGTTGAGTTATCGGATGTATATTTACATGTAATGTATAGGCTAGGATTATAAAAACGATGTTGAGTTATATGTATGTTGAGTTATATTTGTTGAGTAATAGGGTTTTTGTTAACATGTAAAAGATATGAATCCAACCAAATATTTTTTGGATGTTGAGTTATCGGCAATGTTGAGTTATCGGCATGTTGAGTTACCGAGCTTCTACTGTATATATATATATATATATATATATATATATATATATATATATACTAATAATGTCATATTTAGCAAAATAATTACGAATATGCTAATTTCATAAACAATTGTAATAGTATTAAATAAAGTGAATATATTTATTTAAAATATGCCGTATACGGCATTATCAAGTGTGTGCATATACAGTTGCGTACAGCACATCAACGTGTACACAACACGTACTGGTGCGGCAGCGCGATGAACCGATGTCGTATAATCTTATATCATTAGCTATAGCTATAGATAGGTATATACTATAGCATTAGCTATACATAGTGCCTATAGGCCTCGTTGACTACGAGTAACATCTTCAAATTAAGCACGATCGCTGATCACTGTTCACCTTCACAGTTACGTAAGATTACGCAGTTCAGTGATACGTTACGCAATAGTGTGACAACGAATGACGTAATAAGGGCGCGATACGAGTTAAGCGCTCGCGAATAATCGCTCAAAAACCGCAGTCGCGAATATAATATAGTATTTAATACATACATGATTGTGATATATATATATATATATATATATTTATAAATCGCGTTTATTATTCGTAAATATTAGCGAATATTCATACATTAGTAAGAATATTTATAATCGTGGTCTCAGCTTTAGTATATTTAATATATTTAAAAACCACACTGCAGTTACCCACCCCAGTGTCGAATGTAGGGTGTCTAGGGGGTTTAGGGGGCAAGGGTAACCAAATATTATGAATTATTGCAGTGAAATCATATAAATAAATACATTACTTATTTATAAATGCTTATATTACTTATATAATTTATTATACAATTAATTAATTATATAGATTCAATAATACTTATACGTATACTTATATATAAAAGCATGTGTAATATATATATATATATATATAAATAAACAATTCCAAGTAATATTATATTTAAGTTTGCACTATTGTGATTATGAACTTCTGTAACTTATTATAAGTATAGCACATGCTTAACTACACACATTATATATATATATATAATAACGATAACAATTAATATATATATATATATATATATTATATAACAGGTTATACATAATATATTCATAACTGGCGCGTTATTAGAATAAACATACCGAACGAGTTTCTTGCGATGTCTAATTAATTAAAGAAATACTACACGCACGCGCGTACACACATACGATCGGTGGGATGATAACTAACGCCTATCGCTGTGTCCGTCATAGTAAACTGTAGCCTGCCTGCCTCCCACCTAACCCACCCACCGACACCCACCCTAGCCCCACCCTATTCGCGGCGTCCCCTACCAATCAAGCCACGCCCACTCGGCGGTGTCACTTCGCCCGGCTCGTTACGCCCATCGCTAGCGCCGCCCGCGCGCTATCGGTACGCCCCTAACTCCTCCCCTCTCTAAACTTTCGCCGATCGCTCCAATTAAACGCATCGATGAACAGATTTTTTCGTAGAATAACTCACCCCGTACATCTCCGCGGAGAGTGATACGTTTTATTATTTCTCAGATGCGCACACGCACACGCATACATATACACGCGCACACACGCTCTATTTCACTCACACATACACATACACTTATATATATATTACATATTTATTAAATTCATATTTTTCTTAAGGGGACGAACGACACTAATTTTTTTCAGAAAAAAAGTGATTATAAATTTTAAATATTATAGATTAATTGACATTAAAATTGTATTTATATATAATTATATAACGTTAACGTTTAGTTATAAATTATGTATTTCACGTATACGTGATATATATATATATACGTGATATATATATATATATATATATATATATACACGTGAAATGTTTATATTAATATACACTTTATAATACGATTAAACTGAAGACAAATAAATTCAAATATTTAATCCGATTATAATGTATACCCGAATGTATATTAATAATTCATTATTATATCGATTTTAAAAATTTAAAGATTATATTAAACTTGTTTATATTAGTATTACAATATAACGGGTGGCGATATTTAGCAATCTATAGGCCTCGCATTGAAACATATTATGACAGATGCGGTTTATATCCTACACTTCAATCCTACAATTGTTATTTGATAAAATGTAATATTTTGTTTTTACTTTTTAAATAGTTGAATAATAACTTGTTTTAAATCATTGTAAATACTTTATTAATTAAAAGAAAACGTAATACTGCACATAATATTGTAGATCAATACAATATTTATAAATAATATAAAAATCATTTAATTTGAATAACTATTAAAAAATATATCTTAATTATAGCAACCCATATGATTTTCCTATTACCGACCCCCTAAATTACCCTAATACCGACCCCATGTGATTTATAATATACAATCAAAATAGATTCGTGTTTTACTTTAAAATATGTCGTAAGTTGTTTGTGTATCATTGATATATATTTATGATTCATGAATCCAGTTGATTATATACATATTGATTAATAAACAAATATTAAATAATAATATACACTATTTTAATATAATTACTATAAAGATTAAATTTAAATAAATTGCGTTCATATTATAATTAATTATATTTATGTGTATCTACTATTTGTATTGGATATATAATACTACAATTATTTATACCACGATTATTTTAGGGGGTCGGAAATAGGTGAAGGGGTCGGTATTAGGCACATGTATCATGATATACATAATCTGCAGATTACCGACCACCCTGTTTATTCTTATAAATATAATGATATACAAAATTTAAAATAGCCATATTATACATTTCCATAATATTACCCTAATTACAAAATTTCAAATACATATATTTAATATTGAATAAGTTATTACAAATAATCATTTAGGGGTCGGTAATCGGAGACTTTCCGGCATATATATATTATATATAAATATAAATGATATAGATATTATAATTAATAACATATAGGTATGCATAGTCAATATTATCATATGGTGTACATAGTGGTGGGTTAACTACAATTTTAGTGGGATACCCCCTTACTTTCTAGAAACTTGCCTGCAATATAATAACTTTAAGGGGTATCCCGTTACAACTTTATAGAAAATGGATTTAAAGTTACAATATTTGCGGCAACTTGCAGGAAATACTTGTAGTGGCATACCAACGTGAGAATATTCAATTACAATATTATAATATTTAGAATACGATATAGGGAGTATATATACTCCCGTCACATATGATGCGTTCATAAAGAATACAATTGCAATTAATATATATATATATATATATATATATATTTTATATCTATATACGATAGAGGGTGCATACTATAGGGTGCATACTATATTATACATTTTACATTGTAATCGCATAATATAGATATATTCAGTATAAGTGATGACTCATTAATAACGAATGAATAATGAGTCACTGACCATACATACGTATATGTTCATGGCATATCTTTACGGGTATCCACATCGTAATCACTTTCAATATATTACTTTTTCTGAACTATTATTCCTATAGGATATATTCCTCTACCGTATACAGTATCCATATATATATATATATATATATATATATATATATATATATATATATAATATGTACGTATACATAATTATGTCTCTAATTATATAACTATTACATATATGTGGCTCAGTGGCTAAGGCGTCAGACACATAAGCAGTAGGACGCGGGTTCGAGCCTAGTACGGACCATTTAAATAGGTCTTAGAAAATAATATTTAGAAGTGATCTTATATATCTTATACAACATTATATATAATGTTGTATAAATGATCGGATCTCGTTAACACCATGCAATATACGCGCGTAAGTGCGCGCGTATGTGGTGTGGTCATTTAGTTATCAGCAGCGGTGTCCGAAGTATACTTCTTGACCACACACACGTACGCGCGAACCTACACATAAGGACATATTAGGACATAGTCTAGTTAAGACGTAGGCGATGTGATTAATAGATGTCGGCGTGCTGACGTGTCGCCATCTACCGTGAGAAGGAGAGAGTCGCGCATGCGTAAACAATAGTAATAGTCATGCGCACCGGAGAGAGAGGGGCAGGCCCGACCGGAAACAGAAGGCCGCTCGACGCATTCGACGACCGATTCCATTATTAAACTGTATTTAATAATTATAAATTAGAGATAGGCGTGTCGGTCGTAGCGCTGGCAATGATGGCGCTAATAATAGAAGTAGGAACTCTACGACTACTACTTTCTTCGGTAAACAACTCGCGTAGTTCCTCGGTCGCTCGCTAGGGTGGTTACCCCGGTTACCGTACGCGCGCGCGTATTTACATAATGGCCGCGTGACACTGACACACGATGTGACGTCACTCTGTTACGTAACCGTCCGTGAACATGTGACCACCTAGTGGAGAACTAGTGCTGCCGACTAGCGGTGACGGCGGTTATAGTGAATCATAACAATGACGACACTGTATACAGCTCTATAGAGCTCTATTGTAATCGATGCGGACACGTTCTAGATGATTCTATAATCCGATTGTGTTTAGCGAATCGTGTTTACGTGTCTCCATGGAGATACATGTTAATATATACATGTAATATATACATGTAATATATACATGTTAATATATACATGTAATATGTACATGTAAGACTTAGGGTGCGTTTTCGTAACCTACCAACGTACCATCTGTATGCTTATACATGTAAATGTAGATGGTATGTTGGTATGTTACAAAAAACGCACAATTAGAGCACTCGTACGGACTTACACACATATACATACTATATATAGGTCTGTATAGCTTCACATATTAGTAAATATGCACTTCTGTAATAGCAATGCAACTTTATTAACATATAACTGTTATCTTCTATTATAACACTTTTAGATACAGATATATATATATATATATATATATATATATATAGATAGAAATATCTAAATTATTTTCTATTTTTAATGAGAGAGGAGTGTAATTATTTAATAAATATAGTCATATATATATATATATATATATATATATATGATCATGTATACATGATTATATTTATACGTATACGTTATATATAATTTTGAATAAAGATAACAATTCTATTTCAAAATAATATTCTATATATATAAAGTAAAAGCCGTTTACATCGATATTACATTAAACCTCATGTTTCAATTCAATCTCTTAGAACGACAGATCGTAATCTACGACATATCTATAGAACGAAATTAGGATTATAATGTAACTTATAACAAATATTTCGTCGCTTATCAAAACTAGTTTGAATTAATAATCTATGAATTGATATATTTTATAAACGCATGCATTATACTCGGATATCAATCCCATACTCGATAAGTAAAATCCTGTAAGTTATATATGACTACAGTTACTGTATATACACATCTACCAGAACAATATACGTATACGTATATATATATATATATATATATATATATAGGGGAAAGTAACATAATACGGATATTTAATAATAAATGGTCTTAACATTTTATGACTCATTATTTGTATTCAATAATTACAATATATTAATATTATATGATTATAGATATTATTGTGATTTTTAAATTTTATTTAATCTTTTAATTCCATAGATAACGTGGATATCCGTATTCGGTACCCATATATAGCAGGATATATCCGAATACGGACACCCTGTGTTATAATACGGAAACCTTATATACCACTATATAAACTATATATTATTGATGAATCAATCAGACAAATTACAATTACATTATTTATAATTAATTTTATGAAAAATGTATACTAATTTAATTAATTAATAGTTTATTTATTTTTTAATTAATAATATAATTTAACTATTTAAATAAAACAAATTGTATATTTAGCTTTATTGGTGGTATTAATATTATAACGCACGCGATTTAATGAAAATCAGAATAGTTCATACGCTGCGAGCTGATTGGTTATAGGGTGTCCGTATTAGGGACTTAAATGACCTCTAGATATATCCTTATAACTTTATGAATATTTGATAAAAATAGAAATTATATATATATATAATTTTAGAATATTTTATTTTTTAATAATATAGTGTTATATTTTATATCATACATTTGTATATTCTTGAGAAGGTCTTAAATTTTTTTTTAAATAATAAATTTAAAAACGTAATACATATCAGCAATATTTTTAATAGTTAAAAAATAAAAAATAAAAAATACGTTTTTAGACTATTTATATAATTATAAATATGTTATTCATTAAACATTTTTTTGTAGGATTTATGTTTTCTGATATACCGAGAGTGTCCGTATTCGGTTACTTTCCCCTACTATTCAGGTATACCTCTATAGATGTGCAGTACACACATTGTGTACAATCAATCTATACATATAAAATAAATATTTCATATATCGTTATTTACTATGTTATACGTAATAGGTTTGTAGGTAAACTAATATAAATATGTACTTGTAATGCGTTACCGTAAAATATACTTTCTAAAGTTATTAAAGTAACAAAGTAGGCGTTTCCACTAAAACTAGCCACACCCCTTATCGCATGCATCAACATATGTCAACGACAATGCCAGGCTCTTCCTGTCGATATAGCTGCGTTTACTATATATATATATATATATATATATATATATATATAATACATATTATAATTATAATTCTGTTTTAGAAATAATCTTAGTACATTAATGAAATCGAGAGTTTTAAATTAAATTATAAAATCTATATATTCTAATAAATATAGTGTTATTTAATCTAAATTGTTGTTCTAAAAATTATGTTTATACTGTCAACAATGTCCGACATGGTATTCTTAATAAAGTCATACTTAACTATTATGTAACATTAGGTACTCTTTTTGATTAGCTGAAATTTATATTGATTTTATTGTTATAGGCCATAATATTTACAAGCTATTGAACGTGAATTTGATATTTATAATATTGATTACGGAATAACTTAAGTTATTATTAATTAATAATAATTACGTAACCTACTATTATGTTATTGGAATATAACCCTACTACATTTCCTATTGTTATTAATGCTTCCATGTTCACCAGATAATACATTTATATCGTGCTCTAGCTGATCAGCTGATGATACAAATTTAATTATTAGTGATGAATAATAGCTGATGAATCATTGGGTATTTTAAATAATAATTAAGATCTGATTGTTATGCTGTTTTTCTATCGCCGTCAAAACTTAACTTTAAACATGTAATATAATATCGAAATATTTATGAGATATATTTATGTATCAAAATTAAAATTCAATTATGTAATTAAAATAAATATTATAAAAATAATGTTTAATAAAGTAAAGAATAATAGGTATATAGGTATTAATAATACCTTAATAATGATGTGTTACCTATATTTATAATTATAAATATATATATATATATATATATATATATATATATATATATATATATATAATACTAGGCATACCTAGTTCCATATTCCTCTTTCTCTATTTAATAAATAGTAAATAATATCCTGATGTGATATCTGCAAGTACAAAACTATAGATTTCTACATATACATGGTATATATAGCACCTTTTTGTAAAGATGTTTTATAAATTATGCCATATATATATATAGTATATATATATAGTCTATAGACTATAGTATATATATGTGAATAGTATATTATTATTTTTATTATTTTATATTTACGCCTATAAAATAAATTCCCCACTTATTTGTAATTACATTTTCTCAATAAAACTGCAGTTGTTGATCTGCGTTCACCTATAGGATGATTAAAGTATGCCTACAAATGGGTTTTATAGTTTTTATACTATTTCTAAATAACCTAACAACAAAAATGTATAATTAATTTTTAATTAAACGTAACTTAATTTGTATTTATATTTAATATCTACAACTTATAAACAATATTTTTTCCATTTTTTATTTTATAATTTATATTTAAAATTTTATAATTTATTTTAACATTGTATTTAAACATCGTCATATTTGTAGTTTTCATCTACATAATATATTTGTTATCTGAACTTTATGTATTTAATATAGGTTATTACATCTATGTTATTAGTAATACCTTTTACATATATGTTTTTAGTAATTAAGTAATTACTAATATTAATTCTATAAATAGATATATGTGTGTTATGAACGGCATTACATATTTAATATTGAATGTCCTAATACATACAGGTTGCTATTTCATTTTGTAATATTGGTTTCTCTTGTATTTATAACATCTTTCTGCCTAATATAATGTTAATTATTTATATATTGATTGGTTGATTGAAAGTTTATTAAAACACTTAAATAAATCATAAATGATTTTTCAAAAGTGTATATATAGAATACAAATAATAGATTAGGTAAAACAATAAATACCATTTATAATATTAAAATAAAATAGAATAAACCGTACTGAAATTAATAAATAAAATAATAATGACAATGTATATATATGTATGTGTGTGTATATACTAGACTTGATATAGTTGTCCACTTATATACACGAGTATTATACAATATTAAAGTATATTGTCATGCCATTTAAACAAACCTTTAATAACTTGAAATGTTCCACTATTTAACAAAGATCTTCTTTTGCTTTATTAAATAGAATTTTTAAATTATTAAATAATTATAAACCGAATTATCTCAGTACTCTATTCAAATATAAAGTAAATTGTAGAGAGCTTCAACTGACATCGACTAGATATTTGTAGGGCTGTGAATTTAATCTAAAGAACTATGGAAGAAGAATCACCTCATTCAATCCTTCAGAGTCGCAGCAGATGCTGAATGACGTAATCTTCCTGAATCGCTAGGATTAATGACTCACGATAATCTTTTAAATCGAATCTTCCTATTTGTATTGGTATAACTAACTTATTTTGTTTATTTTGTTAACTTTATGTGTATACAAAATAGAGAACAATTTATATCGTGTTATATCAGTATTTAAATAAACTCTTATCAATCAATCAATAAATCAATAAATACATTATTGAAATTATAATTACAAATGTTTATAGATAATGTGATATAAAGCAACAACAATAATACATGCATGTATTAGGTTTGCTCTAGTTTATATTATGTATATTTTTCAAAATCTACCTATAAATACCAAAATTGACCCTTATCTAAATTCCAACCTGGTTACCTATACGGTAATGAAATACATACTGTAGTAGTCGTGATAATGGTATACCATTAATGGTATACTATAGTGGTAGTATACTTTAGTAGTTGTATTCAGAGCTGGGCAGTATCGCCGATACAGTATCTATTAAGGCAAACAATCAGTATCGTAGATACATTTGTATTTGTATTTGTATCTATTATAAAATATTTGTAATCGTATCTATTAGTCATAAATAGTATCTACGATACGTATCTACTAAGACAATTATTTAAATAGATACATTTTACTAAATAATATATCATTTGGACATCATATGTATTTTGTATCAATATTTTATGTTATCATATTATAAATTAATTTTAATATATATAAATCATCAATATATTTTTAATCAAATATCTTTTGTAAATATTGAAATTAATTCATTGTTAAACATTATAATATATCAATTATAGTGATATTATCAAAAACCATTATATACATTTATTGAAAACAAAGACATTATTTATATAATATATTTTATATACTAATTGATATAATTCAAAATTATATATTACTTTGAAAGATAAAATCATTTTAATAAATATGATTAATCTAAATAATAATAATTAATAATATATTAATAATTTATTATCTGTATATTTGATAATTTACTATATTCGTGTTGAACATTCGAAATTAAAGGTCGCTGATTATTTTGAGTTGAAAAATAGTATATTGTAATAATGTATATTTCTCTATAGTCTGTAATGGCTCATAGTATAATTTCAGATGAAATAAACGCTGGTATACCAGCGTGTGTACAACCAGTGTACACTAAAAGATTTATCGTTGGTATAATTAAATGTCATTCAATTTATTCTAGATCATGTATTGAAGAACACGTTATAAGGTGTAAGTATTTAATATGTCCTTTTAAAAGGGGTATCCCACAACCAGTTTTTCCGGAAATAATGTCCGGAATTGTTCGATAGAAAGTTATTTTCTAGCAAGTTAACTATAATTTGAGTTACTTGTTACCATTAACCTAATTCGTTTAAGCACTTCCATCAACTTCTTTATGGAAGTTTTCGGACGTGCTTTTTAATATATTTATTGAGAAAACGGCATGTTTTGAGATTTAAATTGAGTATTTCAGTTGAGTCAATTGACCGGATATGGTGAAGTAGATCATTCCAGATTTTTGGAGCATGAACAGAGAAAGATTTATGTTGGGCAGATGTTAAATATGATAGAACTGGAGTTTTTAATTTGAATTTGTTTATTTTTTTTGCTGTAAATAATTATGTTGGGAGTTAGTAAGTTGTCGAGATAGTATGGTGTGTTATAGTGAGTAGATAAATGTATGATGAGTGAAATATTATAAATTATACTGGATTTTATTGGCAGCCAATGTAAGTTGGTTCTTAGAGGAGATATATGTTGTCTGGAATGTTTATCTATGTTGACAAATATATAAATCGGATAGCTGTGTTTTGAAGGCGTTTATTTATTAGATTGTGAGGAGGCATATATGTCCCTATATGGATAGGAATTATAGTAATCAATGTGGGGTAGAATGAGGGATGTAGCGAGAAGATTGCAGTATTAAAATTAATGAAGGGTATTATTGTTCGTAAGTTTTGTAGTATGTAGTTAATTGACTGTGATAGTGATATAGTCGGAATGTGACATTTTAGTGTTGGGTCGATTAATATAGGCTACCAAGGGTTTTTACTTTATTAGCATAAGAAATACTCAAATTGTTAATGGTAATTTGTGATGGAAGGAATATAGTAGTAGATGTTTTAATATGCAATTGCATCAATCATTAATGATTCAGTTTTAAGACAGTTTAGTGATAAGGAGTTTTTGGTGAGCCAGTTATGTAGGCTATATCAGTAATACAGTTGTTAAGTAAATGTATTGCATTATTAGGGTCAATCAATCTACAGTGTAATATGTCATCTGTATACGAGTGATAGTCGATTATAGATCTATAGTGGTATTTGTCAATAATTTTAAATAAGGGAAGTAGATTGATATTGAATAGGAGTGAACCAAGGACAGCCCTTGAGGTACTCCATGAGTAACTTTACGAGGTTTAGAAATTAGTGAATTTATGCTAATTTCGTAAACAAATGACCAGTTAGGTATGAGATGAACCAATCGAGTGAAGTACCAGATATTCCGATAGAGGGTAGTCCATTTATAAGGATATTATGGTCAAGGGTATAGAAGGCAGCTGATAAATTAAGAAGAATGTAGTGAGTTGTCCCATTACTTTCCGACAATTTTCGGGAAATATAGTGACTTAAAAGGGGCCCCACTACAACTTGCTAGAAAATCACTTTCTAGCAAACATTTCGGGATATTATTCCGTGTAATGTACCTTGATATGTACTATCAAATTCGACATCGATGAATATATATATATATATATATATATATATATATATATATATATATATATATATATATTATATGATATAATATATATCTATATAATTTATAAATATATATGTTTATATATATTTTATATAATTATAATGTATTTGTATCTACTAAGATGTATCTACTAAGAAAATTCTGTATTTGTAATTGTATCTACTATTATTTTTTTTAAAGTAATTGTAGTTGTATTTATTATAAGAAAAAAGTGTGTAATTGTAATTGTATCTATTATAAATTTTTTGAGTATCGTGCCCAGCTCTGGTTGTATTTATCCAATACATAACCACCAGGCCCAATGCGATTACACTGAAGTATACTAATTCTATAGATTGAAACCAGCGAAATAATGCCAATACCATATACAGTGACCGGAAATAGTGTCCTCTATTATTGGTCTATTAAGCATTACATAATAGATGAATTAGCCGATGATTGTTCTCGAGGCCATAATCGAACACCTGTAACACCTACATCACCTAATTAGAGAGAGGGGCGACGACGACGACAACGACACGAATTTCGGTGGTTTGCGGGCGTTTCCGTTAGACGCGTCCCCGTTGGTTTAGAGTTAGCGAGGGGGCGTGACGATAACGCGTTCGGTTCCCCGCACGGCCACGCCCCCCCCCCTCTCGAGAGTAAGCCACGCCCACCGGTGACGGTGAGATATTCGAATAGGTAGTCAAGTCACCGAAGAGTGGAGATGTTACGGCGCCAATTAGCCGCTTCTAGAACGTTCTCGAGTGGCCTCTATTGTTCGAGTGCTTACGATAACAATATGAAAGACGCGGCGCCAGCATCCTTTGAGATGCTAACTAGCTAGCCGCGCCTCTACCGGTCGCCGGTATACTATTACCGTGTCCTTGCGTCATACTACACTATAACCACGAGGACACGACCTATCTATTACCCCGGTCTCGAATGCTAGCGGTTATCGCGTTCAAAGTATGTAGCATTCAGAATGTACTTCTCTTAATAATATGTATTTGAAATACAACTATAGATGTCATCATTTATATTGTGAGTATTTCTTAATTAAATGTTGATATTTGTATAACATATATATATATATATATATATATATATATATATATATAATATATATATATATATATATATACCTATCATATAATATCATCCTCGTGATTCGATTATGTATGTGTATCGTTGATTACTATCTAATAATAGACGTGATATATCAAATAGGATGAATATCCCTGCAGAGTATGTTGCGTCGAACCTATCCTATGTATAATCCTATAGGACTGAACTGTACTGCAATTAGGGTGATTTAGACACGGCAATTTAAATGTTCATAGACCACTCGCACGTAAATAACAAATACACATTTGACGAGGGCACGCGCCTTGCATGCGAATATTTATTCAATAAATATAGAATACATAATTGACACGTATTGTTGTCGTGGTTACCGTGTTATAGGCACATCACATCCGGGTTATGATCGGCGATAGGGTGCACGAGGAAATAAATAATAGTAATACTAATCTACTATAGTGGTAGGTGTAGTAATAGTAATAGTAGTATTATTAATATTAGTAATATTAGTAGTTGTAGTAGTAGTAGTAGTAGTAGTAGTAGTAGTAGTAGTAGTAGTAGTAGTAGTAGTAGTAGTAGTAGTAGTAGTAGTAGTAGTAGTAGTAGTAGTAGTAGTAGTAGTAGTAGTAGTAGTAGTAGTAGTAGTAGTAGTAGTAGTAGTAGTAGTAGTAGTAGTAGTAGTAGTAGTAGTAGTAGTAGTAGTAGTAGTAGTAGTAGTAGTAGTAGTAGTAGTAGTAGTAGTAGTAGTAGTAGTAGTAGTAGTAGTAGTAGTAGTAGTAGTAGTAGTAGTAGTAGTAGTAGTAGTAGTAGTAGTAGTAGTAGTAGTAGTAGTAGTAGTAGTAGTAGTAGTAGTAGTAGTAGTAGTAGTAGTAGTAGTAGTAGTAGTAGTAGTAGTAGTAGTAGTAGTAGTAGTAGTAGTAGTAGTAGTAGTTTTAGTAGTGGTTATTGTATTAATATTATGTGGTGGTAATAAATAGGGTTACGATATAAATATGGGGTTTAAATAGAACTCAGGAGAGGCGAAGTAACGTGATAATGCTTACGTAACAACACGTGACACTTGTAATCGTACGGAACAATGGGTAAATAGGGAGACGAGGAAAGATTACGAAGTGCACTCGTTAGAGCTTCGATAGGTTCCCCGATTGAGGGCGCTCTATTCACTTCGAATATCTCATATAGGGGTCGCTCCGTACCGGAAGTGTGTATCCGTTCCGCGACATCACGTGGTACATTCGAGTTGTTTACCACTGACTCGTGTAGTCTATGTTCTGTGAAGTAAATTGTATGCTACATCACGTGGTGATAACGATACGCTGTACGATACGCTGTACTATGCGCTGCAGCTTAAGCTATGTACCTATTGGTTTTAAAACCTGGTTTAGAGACTAATTAGATAATAATATATTACTAAATAAGACGTCTATTACGCGTATTAACAATAAAAGCATACGATTTAATTATAATTCTTATGCTGAATATATATATATATATATATATATATGAGATAATGTGTAAGTGTATTCCATGGTTATATACTATTAAGGACATACAAGGACATAATTAGAGTGACTTTCCGCGTGTACAAAGCGGACGTATTCGGTTAGTTTAATAATGTTTATGATTATTGTTATTCGAATGACTTCGATTAAATATAATTACATCATTTATTAATATTATTTGGACTCGATATAACAATCAATTACATCTACAGTTAGAGATTAAACGAGTAGCTGTATACGTATACAATTAACTGTCAATAAATCGAATTCAATGGACAGTATACATTTTTCTAAGGTATCAGTGGTATGCGATATAAAATTATTCCTATATGTAGGTGATAGGTATTCCTAAAGGTATTCATACATAGGCACAACACCATCTCAGATATCGAGAGTTATTACTGTATTCGCATGACAACAACTAGACGATGACAGCATATAGATGATGTCTTGGTAATATAAATTTATTTTTTAGTACATTTTATTTATAATATTTCTATTTGAATATGCAAAACAACTATGCCATCCATCAGTAATGTATATTATAATATATGCAGGTAATGAAACGTATTATATTGTTTAATGCTTTATAATATATATATATAAATATATATATATACAAATATGTCATGTGCCACTTTTTATTAAAATAGATGTTATTCGTGTGCAGACGTGCATTAATGTATTCCGTATACGTATATATACGTATATATATATATATATATATATATATATATATATATATGTATATATATATGTATGTATACGCATATATTCATTATAAAATCGCAGTGAACGCCGGAATATATGCATAAACTATAAATCAGCGACGTTTTCACGCTCGAGTTACCCCCATTATCGCTATTAGTAGTATAGCAGCGTAATGGCGTCGCGTTATCACGTGACTAGTTATTACGTCACGCCGGTGTGACGTCACTACTAACGTTGTACCGATAGGGAATCTTGGCGCTCACCGTTCCGTCGTCATACTCCGTCAGGAAATTACTACAAGTTACGTAATATTATATAATATATATATGTATATATATATATATATATATATATATATATATATGTATATATATATATATATATATATATATATATATATATATGTATATATATATATATATATATATATATATATATATATATATATATGTATATTATTTAAAATCATGTAATGATATATAATATGTATTTATAATATATTATATATAATAGTATGTATATAGTTGTATTAATACATAGATTATATATTTATGTCAAATACATATTACCTCACAC
Organism: Osedax fenrisi; assembly: GCA_964019155.1. NCBI lineage: Eukaryota > Metazoa > Annelida > Polychaeta > Sabellida > Siboglinidae > Osedax > Osedax fenrisi. The sequence goes on from OZ025242.1 coordinate 28,348,488, forward strand.
CATACGCTCACCCACACACCCACACACACGCATACGCACACACATACGTATTATAATATTCGAGTACCCTAGGGTACGCACGAACTGTTACGTAATATTGAATAACGATGATAGGCAGCGACACCTCCCGGTTAGCTTAATTAATTAGCTTAGTCTATTATTAGTGGTAGTAGTAGTAGTAGTGGTCTATGAACGATACAGCGAGAGACTAATTAGTGGCCTACTTTGTTCGCTGTTGCGTACTTTGTCCTCGATTGTAGGAGCGCTGGTTATGCCACCTATCGTTGACGCCTTGTTGCGAGTTTCCGGCGGCCGTTTGCGCGTTTCTGTCGTACTGCTGTTGCTGTTGTTGCTGTTGCTGAGTTGGTGGTTGCGGATGGTGGTGGTGGTGATGATGTTGGCCGTGCTGTTGAGTTATGATGCGACCGACGGCTATCTCGTCACGTGACTGTATCGGATGTTTGGGTAGGTCTTCTTGCTGATCACGTGGGGGTGGGGGGTGTTGATTAATCACGTGATGCGGTGGTTTTAAATATAACGCGATACATTTATATATATATATATACATTGATATAATATTATAGAAATTTATAATACATTTTAATATAATAACAATACTGGATTCAGTATAAATCAGTGGTTCTTGAACTAAGGATCGTGATACATGGGTACTGAGGTCAAAGGTTAATCTACCAATTATCTATTTTTTTATATTGAGTAAATGTAAAAGTTACTAATAACATTAATATTATAATTTATTAATAAATGTTTATGTCAATCATTTTTTTTATTTTGGATAATGGTAAAATTTCTTATAACAACACGGGTAATCGGAAACAAAGTGTACTATCCTTGGTATAAAGCATATATATATATATATATATATATATATACTGGAGTGTACTAACGTGCAGTTTACGTAGATAAGCCTTCCTCATGATGAACATCTCCTTCCTTCTGGCTTCGTTGTGTTCGGCTATACCGGATGCTGCCATGTTTACTATTTCCGTCTAGCGTAGCGTAGCGGTGGTCATAATGATTATATTAAATGCGTACACATAGATGTAATACTGTATTATTATTGGTATTGTAGATTAGAATAATCTACATATATATATATATATATATGTATATAATTTACACACACACATATATATATATATATATATATATATATATATTAATGCAGCTAGTTATTAGTCACCCAGAGAATTTATAATTTAAATACAATTTTAAGTTTATTTTAAAATGTTGGTAGCAAATAAAATGCAACTTAAATGATACATCAAAATATGATAACATTCACATACAATTATACATATATAATACATAATACGAGTACATATTATTGCGTAATTACAATATATTTAATAGCACTAGGTGAGTGGATTCAAAGTTGAATATTGGTAAAGAATCTCAAAATCTGTAACATTTCAGGAAATATATCATTAGTAATCTATAGACAGAATACTATTTCGTATTTAGAATATATTTAAGAATATTTGTCGGCGCATGTCCCGTATGTAAGAAACACTCGTGATATATACCTACCCAAATAAGGTATTAATTCATAGTAACATTGATGTTATAAGTATAAGGATATACCTATATAAGGTATTAATTCATAGTAATATTGATGTTATAAGTATAAGGATATACCTATATAAGGTATTAATTCATAGTAATATTGATGTTATAAGTATAAGGGTATACCCATATATGGTATGGATGATAGGAATCGGGGAAGGGTCGGGATCGCGTAAATGATAGGATAGATGAAATGGTCGAGCGATCGAAATCTGTATCGCCGATCCTTACAAAGGATGCTAATTACTGACTAGATAGTAGTGTATACGTATTAAATACATCGAGCATACTATGATCTGGGATATATGAGTCATATTATGGTCTATATGAGTCACATTCTAGGCTATATGAACCATATTATAGGCTCTATGAACCACATTCTGGGCTATCTGAGCTATATGGTGGCCTATAGGCTGGCCAGTTGTCGAGGATGATGATGATGATGATGATGCTTGGATTTGTGAACCCGTTTACAATCACAATGTACGTTAACTAAAATATACGATACGAAAATGTATCTATTCATCGAAGTACTTAAGATTACACTTGTACTTAAAGTACTTACGATTACACTTGTAGTTTATATTACGAGAGTAAGTATTTATGAGTAAGTAATTACTTTGTAAACTATGCATGTAGTACGCGTATTCACTATAGTTAATTAACTATAGGGAACATATATGTTCATACTCGGGTTACAACCCGAACCGTGTATATGTGTAACGGGTTTAAACCCGAAGCGTAACTGCTCGCTACTTGACAATATTTTAATAATTAATATTAATTAGTTAATAGGTTACCTATAGACCAACTAGTTATCGATACTGCACCAAAGTGTATTATTATATATTCTATAGAATATATAATCGTAGCCGTATGTAGATACCAACAATGTGTATTAATTATTAAAACATATTCAATTAGAACGCAAGCGGAGGCCATCAATAAGCAGAGTTTACACTTTTAATGAATACACTTTAAAAGTCGATATATGTGAATGAGATTTCAAATATTACATTGAAAACTTATCTGTATTTCCTAATTGTCGATATAAATAGTTATCGAAGTAACGGGGTATCTTACCATGCCATAAAAAAACTATAAGATGGCGTTATAACGAATTTTCCATATTAATATCCAAAATAAATGGTTTTTACTCTATAGGGGAGAGAACGGAGTAGTGGCCGATAATTTATATGCCTCAGCATACTTCTAATATATCGATAAATACTGAATTTTAAGATCTTCTTTTTTTTTGAATTTACTATAAATCATATAGGTTTAGAATACTGTGATTTCACTTTCATATATTACTGAATATTATTAACGATTTATTATAATAGCCTATATATATGCATTAATAAAGGCATACAAAAGCATTATAATAAGGCAAGTCCAGGGTAGTCGTCGATTGTATCAGAATATGCAATAGGTGTCTCGTAATGTATTCGATTTATATTTTTTTAATTATATAATATTAAATAATTATATTTATGATGTATACGCACATTATTTGATCCAGTGATTTAATTATATACACTCGCACACATAAATAAGTATAAGTATATATAATCATGTTTTTGTTAAAATTTGACAAAAAATGATTATGTAATAAATTAGAGTAATTAATTAATTATTTAAAAAAAAAGTTACTTTATATTATAGACATTTTGAACATCTAAATATTGTATATAGAACTTTTTATCCTAATTAGCACCAGTTAAGCGTACATTAAAAGACCACTACCCTGTCCCGTCCCCTATATATTTACTATGGTAATAATCGTTATTAATAAACTGTTCGGATAATCTGAATTGTTAACAATAAGATGCTTGTTGCAATACATCTCATGGTATGCCCTAATATAATAAAACTAAAGTTGTATATATATATGTGGTATACTACTAAATACTTAATAAGATTATGATTATAACGTATTATATATTAATGTATTATTAAATCAGAATTAATGTAATGATATAAATAAAAGCGTATAGTTACCTACATACAAGTATACGAATGTATATGCATATAAGGATAACACATATTTAAATTTGTTTTGATATGTCCTATCATAATTTCTATACCGATAACGAGAGCAATAACATATTAGTTAATTAATTAATTAATTAAATATATTAATTTAATGATAAATATAAAGTAAATATAAATATATGTAAATAATATATCGTATACGAAGAGTGTTTATTGTGGCACTTAGGGGAAAGTCTCCGATTACCGACCCCCTCCTAATACCGACCCCCTCTCGTATCTCAGTAACTATAAGAGATAACAAAAATTTATATATACATGATATGTTAGTAATTTAATAATAAATATGAATACGTATTTTGTTTTTAAAAATATTTAATCCCACAATTGTTATTTGATAAAATTTAATATTCTTTTTTATTTTTTTTAATATTTGAATAATAACTTTATTTAAATCATTGTAAATACTTTATTAATTAAAAGAAAACTTAATACTGCACATAATATTGTAGATCAATAAAATATTTATAACAATTATAAAAATAATTTAATTTGAATAACTATTAACCAATATATCTTAATTATAGCAACCCGTATTATTTTCCTATTACCGACCCCATAAATTACCCTAATACCGACCCCATGTGATTTATAATATCCAATCGAAATAGATCCATATTTTACTTTAAATTATGTCGTAACTTGATTGTGTATCATTGATATACATTTATGATTCATGATTCCAGTTGATTATATACATATTGATTAATAAATAAATATTAAATAATAATATACACTATTTTAATATAATTACTATAAAGTTTAAATTTAAATGTAATATTACTATTAAAACATAAATTCAATAATAAATAAACTGCGTGCTTGTTATAATTAATTATATTTAAGTATATCTACTATTTTTATTGGATATTATAATACTACAATTATTTATACCACGATTATTTTAGGGGGTCGGTATTAGGCACATGTATCCGATTACCGACCCCCTTGTTTATTCTTGTAAATATAATTATATCAACAATTTAAAATATCCACATTATTCATTGCCATAATATTACCCTAATTACAAAATTTCAAATAAATATATTTAATATTGAATAAGTTATTACAAATAATCATTAAGGGGTCGGTAATCTGAGACTTTCCCCTATATTTGTTTACAATATACACATATTTACTATACATATATGTATACTTATAAGTGTTATAATAAGAGGCATTATTTACATATTGGTTATTCTCCGGAGCTATTCGAAGCTATTAATAAAGCTATTTATAGATATGCTTGGTAACGAGATCCACAATAGCGCGCTAAATATGAAAAACTGCCAATTATAGCCCACCCCTCGCGCGCGCACACGTATACGCAACCGCACACCGACAACCACACTCGCACACCTACAACCGCACTCGCACACACACAATACATCATAATGGTATCATTGTTAAGAACGCGCGGAGCTCCGACCGTTTTTATTATAGATTACTGTAACTGTGCGGTGCGCGCTCCGCTCCGGTGTAGAGACTAGTGTGCGATCGCACCTCTAACCGCACCTCACGTAGGCGTCCCCCGCTCACACGTTTAATTAGCGATACAATGGTGATATTGTTCTTCGGTCGATAATAATAATTAAGTAAAGTTGCTCGCCCAGTTTACCCTAGATCGTAGACCTGGCCTGAGTGACGGGTCGTCGAGGTGACCGACCAATCAATGAAGTCCGCGGAGCTAGTTTAAACCGTGAGGACATTTGTCCTCGAGAGTTAATAATATAGATATATAGTTTACCTAGATTGGTAGTCATGTGAGTTTTCTTCAACATACATGGTACCTCGATTTAGGTAACTTACGATGACTGACCATCACTTATAAAGTAGTAATTAATTAAATTAAATATTGCAATTATATTGCAGTATAAATATATAATATAAATAAATATAAATGTTTATTTTGATATAATTGAAACGTACTTTATAAGCGTATATAGAAAAAAATCAAATTTATTTAAAATTCAATATTATTTGTTTGAATATTTGTTATTAAGTGCAGGTGTCATGTGATGATCAGCCATCTTAAGTTACCTAAATCGAGGCACCATGCATGTTGAAGAATTTTACATTGGCGAGATATGACAATACCGATTTTATATCAAATACAAATATATGATTAATGACTACTAATGCCAGAATATTTAGATTTTAGTTTTTAAGTACCTACAACTGAACACGATATGTTTTACGCGACACTTATATATATATATATATATATAAATATATATATTCATAATATATAAATACCAACATTGTAAATGAGTATATATATACATTACAACCGAATTATTTATAGTAGTAGTAGTAGTAGTAGTAGTAGTAGTAGTAGTAGTAGTAGTAGTAGTAGTAGTAGTAGTAGTAGTAGTAGTAGTAGTAGTAGTAGTAGTAGTAGTAGTAGTAGTAGTAGTAGTAGTAGTAGTAGTAGTAGTAGTAGTAGTAGTAGTAGTAGTAGTAGTAGTAGTAGTAGTAGTAGTAGTAGTAGTAGTAGTAGTAGTAGTAGTAGTAGTAGTAGTAGTAGTAGTAGTAGTAGTAGTAGTAGTAGTAGTAGTAGTAGTAGTAGTAGTAGTAGTAGTAGTAGTAGTAGTAGTAGTAGTAGTAGTAGTAGTAGTAGTAGTAGTAGTAGTAGTAGTAGTAGTAGTAGTAGTAGTAGTAGTAGTAGTAGTAGTAGTAGTAGTAGTAGTAGTAGTAGTAGTAGTAGTAGTAGTAGTAGTAGTAGTAGTAGTAGTAGTAGTAGTAGTAGTAGTAGTAGTAGTAGTAGTAGTAGTAGTAGTAGTAGTAGTAGTAGTAGTAGTAGTAGTAGTAGTAGTAGTAGTAGTAGTAGTAACCTTGTAACCTTGTAACCTAATGGTTTATACACTGCCATCAACATCGTGTGAGTTTTCGGCCGTGTTTTCGTGGGTTATTTATATGCGATTTCGAACAGGTGTGTTTTTAATTTACGTTTAAAGAGTGGGGTTGAGGTGATTTCTCTTATATTGTAAGGGAGGTTATTCCATAATTTTGGGGCAGATATTGAGAATGCTGTTTCTTGTTTGCGTGATATGTGTTTTGGATTATGTATAAGTAATTTGTATTTATTGATTTTACGTTGTATTCTAGATGTGTTATTTTCTATTAGTATGTCAGTTAGGTAGTCGGGGTGATTGTGATGAATGACTTGGTGGGATATAAGTAAGGTTTTGTATTGGATACGTTGTGTGATGGGAAGCCAGTGAAGAGATTTTAGGTATGGAGTTATGTGAGTCCTGGAGTATTTGGGGATTCTGTGGACAGTTCGTGCAGTGGAATTCAGTAATCGGTTGAGTGGTATTAGTGAGTTTTTGGGGAGTCTATGAAGTATAGAGTTACAGTAGTCAAGTCGTGGAAGTATGAGGGATGTTGCTAGTAATTTTGATAGTTCTGTGGTTATAGATGGTCTTATTAGTCTGATTGTGTGTAGTGTTCGGTTAATGGATTTTGATAAGTCTGTTGTGTATTGAGTAAAATTCAGTGATTGGTCAATGGTAATTCCAAGATTTTTTACGTAGGGGGAGTATTTTATGTTATGGTTGTTTATCTGAATGAGTGGGACGATTGGAACAGTTTTAGTAGTATTGATTAGTATTGCTTGTGTTTTGTGGGTGTTTAGTGATAGCGAGTTGGTTGAGAGCCATAGTCGAATGTCTTCTAGACATTTGTTTAGTGTGGCTATGTTTGTTGATGGGTTGGGTAAGTTGCAGTAAATTTGTAAGTCGTCAGCGTAGGTGTGGAAGTAAATGTCAGGGTAGTTATCAAATATGTCTAATAGGGGAGATATATAAATATTAAAGAGGATGGGAGCAAGAACGGAGCCTTGAGGAACTCCATGTGATATAAGTCTGGGGTCAGTTGTGTGTGATTCGATGGAGATCGAGTAGGTACGGTCGCTAAGGTAGGAAGAGAACCATGCGAGTGCCGTACCAGTTATGCCGATATACTCCAGTCGATGAATCATGATGTTGTGACTGATGGTATCAAATGCAGCTGATAGGTCAAGTAGGATGATGATGGAGCAGTATTGTGTTGGGTACAGTCTTATTTTGTTTAATATGTGGGTTAATGCAGTTTCGGTACTTTTATTTTTAGTGTAGGCGCTTTGAAATTTATTTAATAATTTGTGTTTATCTAAGTAGTTTGAAAGTTGGGAGCAGACTACTCTTTCGAGAGTTTTTGAAATGTACCATAGGTTTGATATGGGGCGGTAGTTTGATAGGTCTGATTTATCTAGTGATGAATTCTTTATTATTGGAGTTACATGTGCATGTTTCATTGAGGAGGGGACAATACCTGATATAAGAGACCTGTCTATTATGTTTTTATAGTATGGAGTGAGATGAGTGGATAGTTTGTGTAGTAGTGTTGTTGGTATTGGATCAAGCTTACATGATGACTTGACGGCTTGAAGAAGCTTGTCGATTATTGTTGCAGTTGGGATGGTAAAGGAATCTAATTTGTATATAGATGTTGTTAGTGGTGGAAGCGTTAGAGGAGGAAGGGAATTGATTATTATCTGTACCTTGTTTTTGAAGTGTATATCAAATAATGCAGGTAAGGAAGATAGGGTGCCCTCTGGGAGAATACGGGGGGTTATACGACCGAGTAGAGAATTTGATATCTGGAATAGTTTTTTTGTGTCGTTTCCAGCAGCTTTAATTGTGTCAGTGTAATAATCATGTTTTGCCTTCTTTATCATAAACCTATATTCACTGGAATGTTGCCTGAAAGAAATTAAGTTGTCATGGCTTCTGAACTTTCTCCATGTTTTTTCAGCGGATCTGAGTTTACGTTTGTATAAGGAAAGTGTGGGGTTGAACCATTTTATATTATTACGTTTAGTGATAATTTTTGTTGTGATGGGTGCATGTTTGTCCAGTGTTTTAAGAAGAACTATATCAAGGTTGGTAGTGTCAGTAGGGTCTTTGGAAGTATTTAGTAGGTCAGTAAAATCACGCATGTAATCAGTAATATTTATGTTGTTAGATTTTCTGTAATGTATAGTTTGTGATTGTCGTTTAGGTTTGGGAGATTTAACAATGAATGTAATAATGTGATGATCTGTGATAAGTCTATTAACGGATGTATTTGTGATGGAGGTATTCGTATTATGTGTTATGATCAGATCAAGAATATTGCCTGATGAATGAGTAGATGATGTAACATATTGTGTGCAGTTGTGAGAGTTTATAGTTTGATTGAGTAGTTTGGAATAGTGCGATGAAGGTGATATTGGAATGTTAAAATCACCTAGAATTATAGTGTGCTTATTCGTTGTTATGAGTAGTTCATTCAGTTCATCAATAAAGAGAGGGATAGATTGATGTGGTGGTCTATATATTGTGATAAATGTAATGGGCTGTGAGTTAGTGGGGTGGAAAGTGCATGATAAGGCTTCGGAATATATTTGTTTCAGGTCTTTGTTGTTAGTCAGTTTGATATTTTTGTTATAAAGTAGTCCGATTCCACCACCGAGATGGAGACCATCCCGAGGTAGGTGGACAAAACAGTGTGTATCAGTATTCAGTGAGGAAATAATAGGTGTATCATTATTAGATAACCAGGTCTCTGTAAGGCATAAAAAATCTAGATCTAGATCATTGAATAGGTCAAGGATGATTTCAATTTTGTTTCTTATTGATCGGATATTAAGAGTGGCAGCTTTAATATTCTGTGTGGAAGATGAAGTTACCATTGGTGGTGAATGCATAGTTATGGTGGTAAGTGAGACACTGGTGTGGGGTTGGATTGGGAGATGGTGCAGTCAGGCTGGCGGTATAGATGAACTGGTGTTATGAGGTTCATACGATTTGGCTTTAATGTAAGATTCATAAGAATGTTCCCAGGTTTTATAGGTATGAGGAGTTATATTTATGGGACTTGATTTCCAGTCAACCTTTGAGTTGATTATGTTTCTTAATTCATAGGTTTCGTTGGAGTTATTGTAAGTACATTTAGTATTGGGTGGAGTCAGATTTGCTTTTGTGGCGTGGTATAATAATTTACCTCGTACTCTTTCAAGTAGACTACGTTGTTTACGAAAATATAAGTTTGTATAGTGGGGATGTTTCATAATATTCTGTATTTTTTATGTAAATGTGTAGTAGGAGTTGTCGGAATTAAAGTATATTATGACTATATTATTGATGAATTTATAGGTAGATATTGCATTAGATGGGAGGTGTACATACAAGAGTAGATCGGTTAAGAACAATTTTGTCGTTTGTTTACTATTTAGGTGTTCAATAACAATAGAATTGTAATTAGGAGGGATGGATGGAGGTAGTGGTCGAGTATGATTTATGTGGGTTATTTGGCAATTTGGTCTACTAATATATGGATTTGAGACAGGTCTAAAATGCATATTGATGGGTAATTCTAGGAGACTAGGGATAGGGGTAGGTGGTGGGGGAGGGGGAGGGAGGGGGATTGAGGAAGTAGAAGGAGGAGGAGGGGGAAGAAAGGGGATTGAGGAAGTGACAGTAGGATGAGTGATAGTTGAGTATTTGTAGTTTGATTTGATATTTTGTAATTGTGAATATATGTTGAGTAAACATGTGTCTTGTTTGTCAAGGCGGGAGGATATATCTTTAATAAGGAAAGGAATAGTATTTAGTAAGTCAGTCATGGAAGTAGAAAGCGGAGGGATTGTAGATGAAGGAATAAGGTTGGGTTTTTGGAGGCAAGTCTGGCATGAGTAGTAGTACTAGTAGTAGTAGTAGTAGTAGTAGTAGTAGTAGTAGTAGTAGTAGTAGTAGTAGTAGTAGTAGTAGTAGTAGTAGTAGTAGTAGTAGTAGTAGTAGTAGTAGTAGTAGTAGTAGTAGTAGTAGTAGTAGTAGTAGTAGTAGTAGTAGTAGTAGTAGTAGTAGTAGTAGTAGTAGTAGTAGTAGTAGTAGTAGTAGTAGTAGTAGTAGTAGTAGTAGTAGTAGTAGTAGTAGTAGTAGTAGTAGTAGTAGTAGTAGTAGTAGTAGTAGTAGTAGTAGTAGTAGTAGTAGTAGTAGTAGTAGTAGTAGTAGTTTATACTATATTAATATAAAACTATTTTGTGTATTTTAATTACTTTTAATCACACATTTTAATGTTTATTAACAATTGGTTAATTTAAATTTTTTAATAATTTATACAGTTATATATTAACATAAAATTGAAAATATTCATTAAAACATAAACATTTAAACAAGCAACACATACAATGGATCATACAAATTCAATACAAAGTCTTTTCCTAGAAGATTACACGGTAGATCAAGCAGGTAAACTGAAAGATAAACTAAAGAATATTATTACATCAATGAAAAAAAAGACCAATATTGTGAAAAAATTAGTTGAAAAAAAGACAAACAATATTAAGAAAGCCGTTAAAAAGACGAAAAACAATATAATGAACAAATTTGTTTGATACATAATAAAGAGTAAAACCTCAATTGTATTTAATAATTATATATATATACATTATATATATATAGTGTTTATGGTGTACTAGTTGTAATGTTATAACAATACAATTATAGTATTAGTAGTAGTAGTAGAAGTAGTAGTAGTAGTAGTAGTAGTAGTAGTAGTAGTAGTAGTAGTAGTAGTAGTAGTAGTAGTAGTAGTAGTAGTAGTAGTAGTAGTAGTAGTAGTAGTAGTAGTAGTAGTAGTAGTAGTAGTAGTAGTAGTAGTAGTAGTAGTAGTAGTAGTAGTAGTAGTAGTAGTAGTAGTAGTAGTAGTAGTAGTAGTAGTAGTAGTAGTAGTAGTAGTAGTAGTAGTAGTAGTAGTAGTAGTAGTAGTAGTAGTAGTAGTAGTAGTAGTAGTAGTAGTAGTAGTAGTAGTAGTAGTAGTAGTAGTAGTAGTAGTAGTAGTAGTAGTAGTAGTAGTAGTAGTAGTAGTAGTAGTAGTAGTAGTAGTAGTAGTAGTAGTAGTAGTAGTAGTAGTAGTAGTAGTAGTAGTAGTAGTAGTAGTAGTAGTAGTAGTAGTAGTAGTAGTAGTAGTAGTAGTAGTAGTAGTAGTAGTAGTAGTAGTAGTAGTAGTAGTAGTAGAAGTAGTAGTAGTAGTAGTACTAGTAGTAGTAGTAGTAGTAGTAGTAGTAGTAGTAGTAGTAGTAGTAGTAGTAGTAGTAGTAGTAGTAGTAGTAGTAGTAGTAGTAGTAGTAGTAGTAGTAGTAGTAGTAGTAGTAGTAGTAGTAGTAGTAGTAGTAGTAGTAGTAGTAGTAGTAGTAGTAGTAGTAGTAGTAATAGTAGTAGTAGTAGTAGTAGTAGTAGTAGTAGTAGTAGTAGTAGTAGTAGTAGTAATAGTAGTAGTAGTAGTAGTAGTAGTAGTAGTAGTAGTAGTAGTAGTAGTAGTAGTAGTAGTAGTAGTAGTAGTAGTAGTAGTAGTAGTAGTAGTAGTAGTAGTAGTAGTAGTAGTAGTAGTAGTAGTAGTAGTAGTAGTAGTAGTAGTAGTAGTAGTAGTAGTAGTAGTAGTAGTAGTAGTAGTAGTAGTAGTAGTAGTAGTAGTAGTAGTAGTAGTAGTAGTAGTAGTAGTAGTAGTAGTAGTAGTAGTAGTAGTAGTAGTAGTAGTAGTAGTAGTAGTAGTAGTAGTAGTAGTAGTAGTAGTAGTAGTAGTAGTAGTAGTAGTATTGATATAGTACCGGTTGATATCGCTAGGAAATCAGCTAAAAATCTTTATATCGATATCGACTGAGATTATTCTATTAATAGAACGTGACTGCAGTTCACTCAATACGCTGTATACCCTAATAAGGTAACCTATAACCATAAACGCGTGTAAACATCGCATCACACACACACACATATCGCACCATGTCTACGTGTGATTATATATACGTATATACACATGTTTACGGCGGTGGCGATGCGTATAATGTTGCATCATCGCGCGAGCCCTATTTCCGGGTGTAGCCGACCTGACGTAATAGCGTGACTATCATGCGTGACGCAATCCATCGATTACGCAACCGACCTATCTATACCGGCTACCGGAAGCACGGATCGATACCGCGGGTATGATGTAATGATGTATAAGTACGGTGTAGTGTATACATCGGAAGCGTACTTAGTAATACCACACTAGTCTAGTGTGCATACCCAGCTAACAGTAAGAGCATCATAATAGCATAACATAATAGCCTCAAATATTTACATCGTGCTGTTATGCTGCTCTTACTGTTAGCTGGAAACGTTGATTTCGTCCGCCAGGTTGGGTTTGTTACTTACCTAAAGGCGTGTCTAAAGGCGTGTCTAAAAAAATAAATAGTCTCAGATTCTCGTCTGCGACCACATTTTCATTTTGTCGAAAAGAAGTAAACTTCTACGTATACTACAACATTATCGTCATGGATATTTACCGTCTAGACACATATATTTAACGCCCTAAGTTATACTAATGCATTTATTGAGTTTAGATGTCAACGTATCAATCAATGATAACACAAATACTTGCTTTTTACAATGCATTTATATCATGAGCGTTATACTTCGCCGACATGTCCGCTATCCCGCTAGGTTTTAAAGTTCGATATATATATATATATATATATATATATATATATATTCTATGATTTTATACTAGGAGGTTGTTAATATATTAATAGTTCATCCGGCATATATTGCGTATCTATCTTCGTTCGATATAATTTATTAAAAATAAATTTAAATATTAAAGTAAATCATTAAAAAACGCGGACAATTTGTTGAGTGTGAATCACATGCATGTGATCGCTCATGAGCGATCAACGCAAGTTGCTTGCAAAGCAACAGTGCAGAATAATTATACAGTGAAGTGTTTTATTTTAATTGTATATCAATAATAGTTAAAATAGTTCTACATATACATTATATACACATATATGAATGAATGAATGAATGAATAAATATGTTGTGTATTTACTGAATATTGAATTGATTCGACATTTATAAATATATAATCCTACTTATATGATTTAAAAGTTAACTTTCTAAACTTATTTAAATATAAGTGAGTTAGTCTTTACACTCGTAGCGTTTAGTAAGTTAATGATAGATGACGCCTGCGTTATAATATATGTTATAAACTAGATACTACTAGCGACTGGTAACTTACCTCTGCGTTCACCTGACTGAGCGATAATCCGCCGCGTTGCTATAGACTCTTTTATTAGCGGAACGCCCGCCCGCCCGCCCGCCCCCCGGAGAACGCCCGCAATCTCGAAGCCGGCGCGGAATTCTGGCCGCTTTTTTCTTGGCAAAGAAGTAAACAACAACTCAGCCCCGGTGGGATGTGGATTAGCCGCGAATTATAGGCGTCCGGCCGCGGCAGCACCACCACCACTAGCGCCACCACTCGGACCACCACTACTACTAGCGCCCCGCAACGGACAATAGCGGCGATAATTAATCCGCTTTGACGGAGAGTGATTAACCCGACGTTGAGGCCGTGTATGTTCTATACATAGCGCTACTTCATATAGAATATATATATATATATATATATATATATATATATATATATATATATATAGATACAATAGGCTACAGTTGTTATTGTTGTGGATTTACTCGCGACGGAGATCTCTTGTTTTTGTTGAGCGCACACGTAGATTTATAGTTTACCTACTAGTAAAATACAAATGTATGAGAGGGCATAATACGCATTCGCGAGAACAACATCATTATTACGTAATCGGGTGCTTGTGATTATGACGTCACTAGCTGGGTGGAGCTGTTTGTTTAATGTTGCGCCAACGAGTTATTTAAGTCCATCGAGTATATAATGGAAAATGTATATATAGGTAAAATAAGCTGTAATTAATAAAGAATTACTAGACCTAAAGATATTCCATTACTAACTATACATACATAGTTTATGGTTAAAATGGCTATGCACAGGCCCGTAGCCAGAAATTTATACCAGGTTGGGGGTAAGACCCCACAAAATGTTAAGACTAAAATGTAATGAATATAAACTAGTAGTATACTAGTAATAATATTACTACTAGTAATTTACTAGTATACTATATCACTTATATCGACGCACAATGTGAATTACTCAGGGTATAAATAAACAATAAATAAAAATACACTGTGTGTATAATATATATATTATATACTATACTATAACAGGTAACGTATACAATAATAACATCAGTAAATAAGTCTACTGAACACTAGCGAATGAATTAAACATTTAGTCATGGCGAAGGTAGGCTTATAACGATATTTTATAATATTATATAGAAAATAGTTATCATTGCGTATCATATTATTAATGTGTGGAGATTAGTCTAGTTGAGAGGTTATAGTGAAACAGAGGATATTCATAGATTGATAAGTTGGAAAATATAGTAGAAAAATATGATTGATTGATAGAGAACTATGTCTTGAGAATATGATAGTATTAGTTTTAGTCATATTTAAGGAAATGGAGTTATGAGAGAACCAATGAGTGAGATCAGTAATACAATTAAACATAGATATTTGAATCAGACCAGAATCACTAGAACTAGGAAATGGCTATATATCTGAAGATCACCAGCATAAAGATGATAGTTAATAATAGTATATTTGTGAACAATTTATTTTATAGGAAGAATATAAATAATGAACAATATAAGTCCAAGAACATAGCCTCGTGGAACACCATGCATGTTACAATAATGAGGGGATAACGAGGAGTTAATTTTCACCGAAGATGTTCTAGATGAAAAAAAATACATAAACCAACTCTGGACTTAAACGTGTATACCAATGTCATTAAGTCCAATAGAAAGAATATTGTGATCGAGAGTATCAAAAGCACTAGATAAGTTATCAAGATATATGAGAATATTATTAATGATTAAAGTAAGGGCAGTTTCGATACTACGACGAGGAATATACACACTTGTATATGTATCAACAATAGCATTGGACATACTGTAATTAATTGAGTGTACACAACTCAGACACTGAGGTCTTAGATATGGATGATAACTGGGATATTGGACGATAACTTGATAAATTAGATTGGTCAATAGTTGTTTTTTTTTAAATCGGAATAATCTACGAATATCTCATTGAGTGTGAAACAATAGATGATATAATCTATTAATGATTTCAGCGATAAGTCCAATAAAATATGGTGATAATGAACGAAGTAGAATGAGTGGAATAGGATCAAGGGGGGGGGTTGGTTTTCAATGATGTCATCAAAGATAGTACAATATCATGTGTGGGAAGCGAAAAACATGAACAATGATTATGAGTGGATGTTAAATTAGGGTAACTATAGTTAATATATAAATATATTAATTAATTACAATTAAATTATAAAAATTTATTTTTAATATTTACCATCATTTTAGAAAATATTTGATAACACTATAAATACTGAATTAGATCCTCACTATAATCTGTCTATGACTAAAATACATAAATATACTATAAATAAAATTATAAAATACAAATATAAACATAATTGAATATATATAGATTTACTATAGTAAATACTATATGAAAAAAATTAATGTGAAACAAGTTTTGGGGGCCTAGCCTATAGCCTTACCCCACAGCCCCTCACCCCCCCCCCCGTGGCTACGGGCCTGTAAGCGCACTATTACTAAATGTTGTTATCTAGGTAAAGCTTATAACATTATATCGAGGTAATAGTTTGACGCATATATCGAAGTAATTGGTAGCGGGGTAGTGGTGTAATACGTGATTATAAACAGTAACATTTCATTGAAACAGACATTTAAATTATTAAATTGTACTTGTTATAGTTAATTATATATACGAAATGTTAGTACGTATACGAATCATTGCGTAACGATATTCACACAGTATCCGTTACGTAACAGAACCCACGTGACATCAATTGATAATAGTTTTCGTAAGAATCACTATAGGATTCATACTTAATAATGTTTCATTTGTATATATTCATTTAAAGTGTACACATATATATATGTATCTGCATAATAAAAATCTACGTTCTTTACAGAAATCTGGATACACGTATAACGAATCGTTTGTTGATGAATTCTTTGATCTAATTAATACGATTATAGTTGATTTCTTAAACTTTCGTATTAATTATTTAATTAGGGCGCCACATTATGATGTTTGTATACTAATAGATACGTTATCCTTATTGAAGCATATCACATGTCCCACTCATATAAAAGGTAACACACTCGATTATGTCATAACTAACTGTGAAGCAAATATGATCTGAAATAATATCGGCTAATTACTTATATCTGATGATTTGTCAATGTTGTGTTGTATTGTCATTCCCAAGTTACACTCTATAGACTCTATCTAAGTAGTATTCTTACCGAACAATGTATACTATTCCTACTATTATTCCTATATTTGTATCTGATTTTAATGAAATATATATATCACGCAATATAATGATAACTACTAACTTAATATCGGATACACATGATACATTAGTTGCGTCAAATATACCTATCTAATACTTATAATAATACATTAGATAACATAACCTAGATACTATTAGAGAACGTATGTTAAAGGAAGATGTGATTTATCGTATACATTATTTCGAAAAGTATGTTCTGAATATAGAAATTCCAAAGAATTTACAAATAAAATTTATCAAAAGTACAATTTAGTATTACCCAATAATTGTGGTAAGATGCATAGGCTCACCGATAGTTTCATAGGTAAGAAGGCAGCGGTAAGTTTAACTAATATTCGTCATCATAAATTATGTTAAACATTAATTAATACTTGTCGAGATTATATCATGGCATGTGATACTATTACATTTTCTAAATCTAATATAAGGTTTTATTTTATGAATATGTATGAAGAATTATTTATTATAATGAAGTTCTGAAAGATTCATATACATTTATCAAGTAGATTAAAAGTTATGGATGTTCAAAGAATCAACATTAAGTTCAAAAATACTGCAGTATACCCTATAGGGACCTAATATAATTTTGTTTTAAATATAATATTTTACAATAATTGTAATGTATATTTGTATACAGTTGTATTTATAAATTCTTATTTATGAAACTTATAGGTACTATCATGCATCAATCCCTATATCATTTTAAATAAAATGTATTTTATTTACAGATTTTTATATAATATAATTTGTAATAATTTATTTATTTCAAAAATAATATGTTTCGCCGGCCCTTAATAAACTAAACAAATTACATACTGAGCTACTACTAAGTCATCTACATATGATTATAATCAATCGGAGTTACTTCTTCTTAGTTTGTCTTCTGATTTTGATAGTTTGGATCATGGCATTTAAATTTATATAGGATTTATAAAATACTAAGATTAATAGGTTTTATTGTTTCTTCTCTAAATTTATTAATTTCTTATTTACCAGATATAACATATTCTATATATAAATATATTAAAGATGTTTATTCACTAAATGAACCTCTAATATTTAGTATTCCGAAGGGATCTATATTGCGCAACTTATTATTTATGATATATATTCTTCCACATTCTATTAATTATTAAATAATTTCCTAGTAGTAATAAGTAATAAGTAACTAGTAAAAAGTTCATAGTATAAATTATATCATATATATATTACCAATTATATTAAATTATACTGGAAAGTTCCTACTTGTAGTATTAATGTGCCTAGTGTATTAACCATGGTTGTATATGTATTAACATGTACGATATAGAATGTACGACGTACATTGTACGTGTGCTCGAAATGTGAGAAAGTTATTTATTCTAAATAACCTCTCGTAATTCTTCTAAAACTAAATTATTTAATATTATTTAATGGTTGTATATGTATTAACATGTACGATGTACAATGTATATATGTGCTCGAAATGTAAGAAAGTGACACATTCTAAATTATCTCTTATAATTCATCTAAAACTAAATTATTTAATATTACTCTTAAACCTTTTGTTTTTCCTACTATTACTTTTGATTCTACTGATATCATTACAAGTATCATACAATCTCTGAAGATTAATATTAGATTAGATTATGTTGGCTTAAGTACACTGGGTAACGAATAGCTATTCGTTACTTCGCAATGGAACCTGATAATTATGACCTATAAGTAATATACAAAATAAAAAAAGTACTTCTCGAGTAAGGTATCAACTATTCCATTAGTAAAATCCCTATAGGGAAAACTATAGTTTTCCCTAAATTACAATATTGTAATAGTTTACTTGTTAATTGTAAAATAAAATTATATTATGGTTTAAATAGTGTTATTATATAATAGTATAAGATTAATTTATAACATTTAGAAATATTATCGAATAATTACTACCAACAAATTAAGAGAATTCAATTGGTTTCTTTGATTATACGTGTACTCAGGGCCGGCTCAAGGGGGGGGCAAACCGGGCAATTGCCCGGGGCCCAACATTTTGGGGGGCCCATAAATTATTTGAGAAACATTTTTTTACTATTTATTAAAAAAAAAATATTTATAAACAGTATTTTTATACATTCTATTTTCTTATATACTATTAATTTTAATTAAACAAATAAAAATAATATAATAAATTAATTAAATATGAGTTATTTAGACATATGAGAAAAGTGAATTTTACAAAAATTTCAAAATTTACATGAAGATATTATGGTAACACGTAAATGAATAGGTTGGAGCACATGCTAATAGTGAACACCATATACTACCTCACAGATATCAGAATATCAGATGAAATAGTATGAAACGAATTGATAAATATTTGATTGATAAACCTGGAAGCGATTAATGATACTAGATAAATGTATTAAAGGATTATTAACCACTATATCGAGAACACAAATATATATTAACGTTTTTTTAATAAAATTAAAATGATTCAGATATATGTTAACTATAATTTCTGACATATTTAAAGAATTATATTGATTATAAATTACGAAAAACGGTATTTTATATAGATGTATAATAGTAATTAAGACTAATAAAATATCTTTTCAAAATTATTTTTCTCAAAATAATTAAATTTTCTCTATCTACGCGGGCGTATTAAAAAAATATGTGTATTGTTATAGTGTATATATTATTATATTTTGTAGTGTATATATATAGGTATATATATATATATATATATGTATATAGTTCAATTCAAATATGAGTATTCTGCTTTATAGTTTTTTTTTAAATAATTACCTATTAATGAAATTATGTAAAAAAAAATGTTACTAGTAATATTTACATATATAAATTATATTTATATTTATTGAAAAGGATATTATTTATATATATAAAACTAAAGGATTTTTTTTTGTAATTAGCTAACTAGTAGGCTACTTACAAATGAATTATTATATTGACATCACCCTCGTATATCTATTTACATATACACGCCCACAATGACGATATTAAAATGAGAACAGGTGAGATATAAATTATTGAAGAAATAAAAATTCAAAATATTATATAGTATATAGTATATCAGTAGACTCAACTCAAGATATATCACATATAGATCAGTTAACAATCGTCATCATATATGCCAAGTAAGGTATGATTATTTAATATGTATTGATGTAAAAATGAGATTGGGAGAAAAAGGATAGGATTTAATCCCTACCTAGAGATTAATTATCACACTGGTAAATATTTAGCTAATGATTTATTAGATTATTTTTTAATAATAATATAAATATAAAAGATTATAGAGCTCAAGATTATGACAATTTCAGCAATATGTCTGGAATATTAAATTAAATGCAATATTTAATAATAAACCATAGTCTATTGGCAATACGGACCCCCTGAGCTGCGCCTTTGTTAAATCTAGTTGGGCAAAATACCGTTGAATCAACTACAATTGCAGCAATATTTTTGGTTTCATACCAAATCAATATAGTTTATTTAGCAAACCTAAATATATAATATTTTAACATCTAGATTAAAAAAAAGGATATACTATTTTGTATTAAAAGAATTATCGAATATAATATGGTCATCACAATCTATAGCATTATAATGCTATTATAATATAATAACTATAGTGCATTATATTGTGGACTTCCTATTATTACATAAGTTATATAACTACGATATATATATGATATTATATATGTACTTTACGTAAATTACATTAATAGAGTCAATGTATTTATTCAGTAAAATGAAAGAATTTTATACTTCAATATTATGAAAAACGTGAAGCTAATTAATTTGTAGAATAAAGTCGATCATGAAAGTATTGCAATTAGGTTCAATTGAGAAAATAATAGCAGTAATACAAAATATGTATATACTTATTAAATACATAGGCGAGAAAATAAATGATTATGAGGATTTTATTTGAGTATACAAAAAAAAAAATTACAAAAGAATTAGTATAATGATATCACTTGATTAAATATTGAATTTACATCATACATCATATGCAAGTTCAAAATAACTCTTTTCTACCAATATTTGACAAATTAATTTATAAGTAGGTATATACAATTTTTTTAATATATATTATACTGTATTGATATACACCTCAAAGGAATGGACTATCCAAACATTATTATATACAATATATGGTGGGATAGATGTATATACAAATGTAGACATTTTCATCCGAATATACCTTGTATTTTAATGGCAAATAATTAAACTTGAGAGATAATAGCTTAAGGTTCTCGAAACTTAAACTTATAAATAATGTTCTATGACATTTTCTGACATAATAAATACTTTTAAGTATGGATACATTATCTTTATAATCAAAGCTAATTAATGAAATTTATAATTAATACATACTACTCATTTTTTAGAGATGAAATCGAGTAATATAAATATTTAATTATACTTATATCATTTTTATTTTTTACTAATTAATTTATTTATTATCTTATACAATATTATATTGCAATGAATGTAAGGGTGCAACTTAATATATATATGTCCATCCATGGAGTGAATGAGTTCCCCTTCTATATATTATACATATCTTAAAGGGAACCTCCTTCAAACGAAACATGTAAATATATATGAAAAACTAACATTTATAAAACTCCAAATTTAAAGATTTTAAATATTTGTACATAATTGTATTAGGCATAGAATGCATAGAATAATAATATAACCTATATCATTTATATATATATATAAATTTAATAGTTATAAATATATTAGTTATTGCTAGAATGACCCTATTAATATGTTATAAAAATTATTTAGGGGCCCATGTGTTTTTTTTGCCCGGGGCCCAAAGTATGCTTAAGCCGGCCCTGCGTGTACTCACAACACTATTGTTATGAGAACCTAGAGAAAACTTCTATTTGAAGACGTAAAGTATAGGTATAACTACTTCTCGTCCGCAATATTCAAATCGGTTTGCAATGCCGAAGATAAATCAGACGAGGAATGGTAAAAGATCATTTAGTTGAGCTGTTCCTACCTCGTGGAAGTATCTTCTCGTGACATCAAGCTGCATTAGGATAGCCACCACATATTCGAGAAGAAGTTAAACGATTTTATTTGTTAACATTTGTTCATTTAATTGTTCATATATTCTCAGCACTTGTGATACTTTACAATATACGAGTGTTCTTAAATAAATTACTGTAATCTTATTTATTGTACTACGTGTTTTATTTATTCGTGTATGTTTAATATATATATATATATATATATATATATATATATATATATATATAAAGGGTTTAAAATAAATTCGTGATAATACCTACGATTATTGATATTTCTATGAACATATAGGTTCATATATAGCCTATAGGCTTACAGGGCGTGTAGGGCTTATAGGCATATACGGGTGTATCACCATATATATATATATATATATATATATATATATATATATATATATATCGATTACCATTTGTAATATGTATTCATTTTAATTATTTATCATTCTACCTTGTAACGTTTAGTTGATGTTATCGTGTTAGTATAAGGTTGATATTGTCTATTTGGAATACCTTGTACAGTGTATAGTGTATACGATATACATATATACACTACTTGTGTGTGTGATCTCTTGACCGATAGACTAATAATGGGGTTATCTTACGTAATAACATTACATAATTAGTGAGTTGTGTATGTGTTAAGGTATCGAGTATCCCACCTAATTATAAAGAGGGTGATATGTAAGGATAGCATAATGTGAAAGTCAATATTAGAGTGAAATCATTCAGTTATTTTAATATTTTATTATATTGTTGTTTCTATGATATTATATTATGTTATCTTGATGATTCACTATTTCCCGAGTTATCCGTTCTTTCAACACCCTGATTTGCAGCATCACCTATAAATAATATATACATTAGGTATAATTTAGTAATATCATACATTATTAGTAATAATTAATATCCTATTATATATAAATATATATATATATATTCAGATTCAACAAAGCTACAGGTTCTACCTAACATTATAATGTCTATTAAGGTAGGACCATAGCGAAGTGACTTCGTTATCTATGGGTAGGACCTATAGCTTCAGGAACATAGATTTTTTGACTCAAGCTACGTCTATTATCGGTGCAGTATATACATGTGATTACTTACTTAGTTACTTGTGAAGTACTTAAGACGAGTTTACATGTCAACTATAGGGTGGATGGGTAGTTCTTAAAGGCTCTGAACATGTTAGTTGATTATTTTTTTATATAACAAATATATTTATATCATTATATTTAATATTTATTAGTTTATAGTGTATATATTTCTATAAAATTGTCATATATATATATACATATTTGTAAGTTTTTTGATTTTAATATTTACAAAATGTATATATAGGAACATTTTATAAAAATATATACACTACAAAATATTCAATATTAAATATAATGTAACTATATAAATATTAGTGATTTATACAACAACAAAAATCTGAAAAAATAGTCATAAATAACCAGGTTTAAAAATATATATTTTCTTTATAGTTTACATTTAAACTGGCGACCAATAGAGACCGACTAGCCTAACTCGGTAGCCGAGGCACAAGGTACACTATCTATACTAAGTACATCTATACTAAGTACATCTATAGGTACATCACGTGACTATTGTTATCTAAAAGTCTAATGAGTGGGAGACGAGTTATCGCTCGAGCGGGTGTTATACTATAGACTGACTACATACTTCTTACATACGTATATATGTGAGTATGTATATACGTATGTGTGTGTGTGGGAATATACGTATGCGTGTGGCTATGTTCATAAGTAAATTTGTATTGGCATGTACATGTATTATGTTTATTATGAGAAAGCCAATATATATAAATATAATTCTAAATGAAGAATTAATGAGGAATATTATAATTTGTTTGCGGTACCGAAGATACGTGTGATAAGAATTGTGAAAAGATCGTTCGGCTGGGCTGTTCCTACCTTGTGGAACTCTCTTCCCAAGGCATTACACCGCATTAGGAGTCACCGTCAATTCAAGAAGAAGTTACGACTTTTTTGTGTTGACAATTTAATACATTTATATATTTATTTATTTTATATATTCTCAACACTTGTGAGATTTTAAATATAACGATTGTTTATAAATAAATGACTACCGTACCTTACATACGCGCGTGTGTGTGTGTGTGTGTGTGTGTGTGTGTGTGTGTGTGTGTATTAGCTTAACCTATCCAACATACTGTTTGTTTATAGATAAGCACACTCTAAATATATGTGTTACTATGGTATAGCTATTGGTATATCATACTTGTATTATTGCACGACTACTTTTTAATTGATATGATATATACATACATATATGTATTACATATATAGTTTTTTCGAACAGTTTCGAATATTTTGATATCATATCGATTTCGAGTAATCAATAACAAATTCGAGTACTCGAAATGATATCGATTATATTTTATAAATTGTTATATTTCTAATAGTTGAAATATTTCACTGTAAACATATGTTACATATAGTAACATGTGTTGAATACAAATAAAATGTTACACTATATATATGTTGTTATTATTCTACTAGTTTTAAACGAACTCATTTTATGTGTACACTATCAACGGATAACATGTTTTATTATGGATTGATTCCGAAATACTAGTAAACATATGCAGAACATCGAAGGCTGGCTTCAACGCATACCTATTGCGTGGTGGCAACATAATATATCACTTTTCCCAATTATAAAGTGTACAATACATCGCTACACATCTCTACAGACTGTACATTGTACAATGTACATTGTACTATATGTGTGTGTGTGTGTGTGTGTGTGTGTGTGTGTGTGTGTGTGTGTGTGTGTGTGTGTGTGTGTGTGTGTGTGATTTTGTGTAGCACTGATGACAGTAATGCATGCAGGAAGTGTAGCTATCACATACATTATAAATGTTTATGTAACGCCGACGTGTTACCTTCAGCTAGGAATAATAGTAACACACCACCTCAGTATGATTACAGGATATTTAACTATCCCAGTATATAGTGTACTGTAATAATTATTATGGGGTATTATGGGGTATTGTGTATGGTAGTACGGATGGTTTTTGAACAGTCGAACCCTAATCAATATACTTTGAAAATGGGTTGTTCAGAATCATCTGTACATACACAGTACTCAACTGATGCAATTACCTCCAAGTAGTCGTGAACAGCACGGCGGGTAACCCTGGTAAACGACCTCGACTGGCCGGCTAAACATTGCATTGGTATGACTGGCTTCTAACAAAACTAGTATAACATTTCTTATAGTAACAGAAATAAAACAGAGTCTTTTCTATCGAGCAGCAGCGATAGAAATAGTGGACGAGGCGGATGATCTAGTAAGGACAACGGCAACTTCATATATACTCGAGGGCGTTCTGGCAACCCCATTCACGGCTTCAACACTGCGCTGGAGAAAGCAACGGGAAACTACTCCAGTAAAATTCCCACGAAAACAAACATGACAGCACAAATAGAAGTAAATGCAATAAGGCTAGAAAATGAGCCCCCCAGGTTGGACAGCCTTTCAATTATTACAGGGGATGAGCTAAACTATCGTGTAAGTACAGTCGGTAAAGATGGCGAGGCTATCTTAAATCCGCAAGGAAGGATTGTTTCTGAGAAAATCGTCTTGAAACACACAGATATTAATAGCTACCTACAATTTAAAAAATATATAAGTATAGCGACATGGAATGTCAGAACAATGAATAATGGAAATACACAAATTATTACAAGGGAAATGGGAAGGAATGGGATAGATTTAATGGGGATAAGTGAAACGAAGTGGAAGGGGATAGGACAAGTAAAATCTGATGACTATTCAGTATATTTTAGTGGAAACGATAAAATTGAAAGAAAATGGGTGGCATTCAAATGCACAGAAAAAATAAAAAAATGTGTTCTTGGGTTCAATCCTATAAGTGACAGAATAATAAAAATACGTATCCAAGGTAAATCTGTAAATTTCACATTCATACAAGTATACGCTCCCACTTCAACAGAAGATGAAGAGGATATGGATTATGTCTACGATGCCCTACAAAAAGCAATCGATATAACTCCAAAAGGTGACATCATGTATGTCATTGGCGATTGGAATGCTAAAGTGGGTAAACAAAAAACAGCTGGGGTAACTGGTGGTTTTGGACTGGGGACTAGAAATGAAAGAGGTGATACAATGGTAGATTTCTGTAGTAGAAATAGTCTTGTTGTTATGAATACAATGTTCAAGCAACATGCAAGAAGACTATATACTTGGAAGTCACCGGATAAAATTACTAGAAACTAGATTGATTATATATTATGTATAGGTCGATGGAAAAGCTCTATAAAAAGAGTAACAACTATCCCTGGAGCAGACTGTGGCACAGATCACAATTTGTTAATAGCTATTGTCAAGATAAAGTTCAAACAAACTAAAAGAAATAAGACTACTCCAAAATATGATCTAGAAAACATTGCTACGAAATATACTGTAGAAGTCAAGAATAGATTCAGCATACTACAAGTAGATGACAAAAATCCTGAAGATTTATGGATTGATATACGTGATGCTGTGATAGAGACAGCTGAGAAATGGATACCAAAAGTAAAGAAGAGGAAAGTTACAAAATGGTTAACCGAAGAAACAATAAAAATAGCGGAGGAAAGAAGAGAGGCAAAAAGAAAAGGTGAAATAGAAAAATATAAAAAACTAAATGCAGAATTTCAAAAAAAAAGCAAGGTATGATAAAGAGATAAATTTAAGAGAGAAATGTAGAAAAATAGAAGAACACAATAAAAAGGGAAGAACAAGAGATCTATATAAGGAAATACAAGATATAACTGGATCATACACAGCTAGATGCGGAGTAATGAATCTAAGTTCCGGAAAGACCGCTACTGAAGAAAGAGAAGTAAAAATTAGATGGCAATATAATAATACACAGAAGAGCTCTACAGGAGAGATCCTAAAATCACTGATATGAAGATGAACCTCATATACTAGAGACAGAGGTAAAGGACGATATTAAGCATATATCAAATCGGAAATCATCTGGATGTGATGGTATACCTATAGAGTTTCTGAAAGCAGGTGGAGATGCATCTATAAAAATACTGTTAATTATTTTCAATAACGTATGGAGGACTAAGGAATGGCCAAGAGATTGGAAGAAATCTATTTATCTCCCGATATACAAGAAAGGAGATAAGAAAGAATGTGGGAACTATCGTACTATTGCTCTGATATCTCATGCTAGCAAGATATTTCTTCGAATTATTCAGAAAAGATTAGAACATTTCCTTATCCCATAACTTGGGATTTTTTCCCACTTTTGCGGTGGATGATGGAAACAGCCAAAGAACACAACAGGAATGTATATATGTGTTTCATCGATTATAAAAAGGCCTTCGACTGCGTAGATCATGAGAGACTATGGGTTATACTCAAATAAATGGGAATTCCTGTTCACCTAATAGTCCTACTGCAAAAGCTCTATACGAAACAAGAAGCCACTATAAGAACATAATTCGGTGAAACTGATACTATAAACATAGGGAAAGGGGTAAGACAAGGATGTATTTTATCCCCCCTACTGTTTAACATATATGCAGAAAACATAATGAGAGAGGCATTAGAAGATTGGGATGGGGGAATCAGTATTGGAGGTAGAATGATTACTAACCTGAGATATGCTGACGACACAACACTGATCGCTGAAACTAAAAACGATCTAATAGCAATTATGGAAAGAGTAAAGTTGGCTAGTGAAAAGACAGGTCTATATCTAAATGTAGGTAAAACTAAAGTAATGATGACTGAAGACCAAGGAGAAATGGTAGTAGATGGAAAGCATATTGAAGTAGTATCGCACTTTATTTTCTTGGGATCTCTAATAACCAAGGATGGATTCTGTGAGAAGGAAATACGCAGAAGGTTAGCAATGGGTAGATATGCAATGGGGGGACTAACGAAAATCTGGAAAGATAGAGGAATTACCCTCAGAACAAAGATCAGGCTTGTAAAACCTTTAGTTTTCCCTATAGTCTTATACGGAGCAGAATCTTGGACAATGAGAAAGCTTGAGAGAAAGATGATCGATGCTTTTGAGTTATGGTGTTGGAGACGTCTGTTAAGAGTAACATGGATCGACAGAAAGACAAATGTATGGGTTATTGACAATATAAAACCAGAATGGACGCTTGAGTCAAGGATAGTCAAGGCATCATTATGTTACTTTGGCCATGTTATAAGAGCAGGCGGAATGGAATATGAAGTGATGGTAGGAATAATGGGGGGTTATAGAAGCAGAGGGAGACCACGGCAAAGATGGCTAGATAGCATAAAGAAAAACTTCCATGGTACTATCTACAACATGATCCGAGCCTCAAGGTGTAGGAGGAGTTGGAGAGCTGCTGTCATCGATGTCGCCAGGGGTCGGATACGACTCGACGGCACAGGTTAATAGGTTAAATAATTATTTAGACTCAATCAGTGATCCTCTAATTCTGAAGTCATTACTTTAAATTCGATAGCTGAACTAAACGGATAGTATTAAAACCTTAATTATTGATTCTAATACTATACCCAGTGTAACATGTACACTTAAGCCGACACTCCTATCTCCGATAGTGGTTACCTATTATAGCCATACCATCTAAGGTTGAAATACATTGAAAAAGTACTTCCACAACTACTGAAGAGTTGTCAGTCATTATAAAAAAATATTACTAAATCAGGACTAAATATTGATTATATATCACATATTTAAGGACTTCAACATAAATAGATCAACTGTTACGGATGTTAATTTTAAAAACGATATAACCTTTATATATTTTAATTAATTATATTCAAAGAACTTTCTTTTAAAATTTAAAAATATATCATATCGCGAATTTTTTAAAGCGCAATCGCTACCTGTTGAGACTATAGTAAACTAGATGACCTCAATATAATGCTATTAAGTCGGGTTGTATCACGTCTCCTAAATAGGTTTTCAATAATAGAACCATGAGTTACGAGCTGAGGACAATACTTATTGATGTCCTTGTCCTAGGACAATACTTAACGATACCGTATAGCCTGGAAGTCTTCCAACTCTCACCTACCCCGGTAGAATTATCCTCAAGGAAGGTGTCCTTTGCTATGTTTACTAAAACTAAGTCTACGGCTGAACTTGGATTCTATCTAGAAGACCTATCTAGCTAATATGATAAGACCGAGGGATTTAGATTAAATAATAATGTAGATATTGAAACACGAAGAGTATAATATATATATATATATATATATATATATATATATATATACTATATTAAATGTACTATAATATATGTATACATATGTAGTATATAACATATAGGTTATAGCCTATATCTATATGCCCCCTATATGTCCCTATCATGTCATGATATATATATGCTGCCTCCTATCGATAATCTATACATTAATTAATCAATTATATTTATAATAATTATTGTTTACTTCATTTAGTAGATTATAATATTTCTTAAGCTTGTTTATTTATTTTGAAAGTAATACATTCTACCCATATGGGACCTATATGGTTGCATTATAGGTACACTAGTCACGCGGTTTATATTCAAATTACATTATATATAATATATATAATATATATATTATAATATATATATATATATATATATATATATTATTATTATTATTATTATTATTATTATCAGATTTAGGTACAAGTACCTGGGTAATTGTAGAAGCATTGCTGCTTGTCGAGACAATTACCCTTAATTTAACTTGTTGACAGATATCAAATAATTTAATTCCATTATATAAATATAATGGAATGTGAATATTGTGGAATATAAAATATATATAATAATAATAAGGTTGACTTACTGTTTACACTAAGATAAATATAATATGATAAAATTGTGATATCTGTCAACTCGTTATTGATTAATCATCATTTAATAATTAAATAAACTATAAAATAAAAGATAAAAATAGATAAAATTAGTGTAATACCTATAGGTATAAAAAAATAAAAATACAAACACATCATTAAAATAATTTAAATTTCGATACTAAATGATAATACGAATATAATAAATAAATAGATCAGGAAACTATACTGAACAACAACAAACTAAGATTTAAAAAAAATATAAATACAAATTATATAGAAGTAAAAAGTGATAAAAAGTAATTTTCAATAAATGTCATTAGAATATAAATAAAATAACTATTTATTAATTTGTATATGAGTATAATTTGTATATAGAAGTCTAAAATTATTAACAACAAAATATTGTATTATAAAATGCAGTAAGAAGATTAATATTATTATTATTATTTTTTTTTTAAAGTTGTTATTTTTATATAAAGGTCAACTTATATATATATATATATATATATATATATATATATATATATATATATAAGTAAATATTATAAGTAAATATTATAAGTGAAAACTTCATCTAGGTTTCTGGATGGGATAAAAGGACTCCACTAAATAAACCAAAAAAATAATATATATATATATATATATGACTACATTTAAAATTATAATTATAAATTAAAAAACCCGTCTTAGTTTTCTATTCTGAGCTTGTAATATTTCTACATTTTCTCTTTTTATTATAATCAATTTTTTCTTTGTCTCTTCTAATCTTTTTTCTCTAGATATTATATCATCAACAACTACAAAATATGTAATAATAGATTATATTTTAGTATACATTATAAAATAAAATACATCTATTTTTATTGTAATTTTAATTAATTAATATAACAAATTTAATACAAAAAAAATTTAATATATATATTAAATTTGTTTATATATATATAACAAATAATTTCATTTATGAATCATAACTTACAATCTAAAAGTTATAAATGTAGATATGTGTTATATATATATATATATATATATATATATATATATATATATATATATATATATATATATATATATATATATATATATATATATATATATATATATATATATATGGTAACGTGAGATAGGCTATACACCTTGATTATCTTTGAGATCCATGTTGCTGTAATATTCGATTAATCCGTATCAATATTTGAATGTACTATGAAAGTATTACGTAAGACAATGATATGTGTGTGTATATTATAGATACGTTATATCGGTAGTATAATATACCTCTACTATAGTATAATATAACTCTACTATAGTATAATATACCTCTACTATATATATATATATATATATATAGGGTAGGTGATCCTCGCGCGTTTAATACACCCTCACTAATATACCACCTATAGGTATACCTATAGTATAATAACCAACCACCCTCACTAATAACTAACCAACCTCACTAATAACCAACCACCCTAAAGGGTGTATACATAGAGTATACTATTATAATAAGCTTACTATTAACTACTTTGTGAAGTAATAACATATCACAATGTGTATACGTATACAGGTACCATAGTTTATAGAAATGTAGAGCATTCAATAATTCTAACTGTCATTATTTTATAATCGTTAGTTTATACCTATCAAAAGTTTATACCTAACTGATATGTTTCACTAAAATGCTACTTTTAGTTATTCTAATATTTTATATATATATATATATATATATATATATATACTAATTGATGCAATGAACAACCTATATGTATATTATCCTACACCTACATCCTATAGGATATACCTATAGGTTTTATCATTTTAATAATAAATAGGGGAAAGTAACCTAATACAGACAATTTAATAATAAATGGTCTTAAAATTTTATGACTCAATATTTGTTTTCAAAACTTATAATTTATATGATTATAGATATTATTGTGATTTTAAAATTATATTTAATATTTGTATTCAATAGATAATAGGGGTGTCCGTATTCGGTACCCATGTCCGAATACGGATACCCTATATACCACTAGATAACCTATATATATTATTGATAAACCAATCAGATAAATTACAATTTGAACATTTATAATTAATTTTATGAATAATTTATTAAATTTAATTAGTAATTAATTTATTAATTTGTATTATTTTATTAATTAATAATACAAGTTAAGTATATAAATAATAACATTTTTATATTTAGCTTCATTGGTGGTATTAATATTATAACGCACGCCTTTTTTTTGAAAATCAGAATAGCTCACACGCTGCGCGTTGATTGGTTATAGGGTCTCCGTATTAGGGACTTATATGACCTCTAGATATATGCTTATAATTTAATTAATAGTTGATAACAAATATAGAAATTATGTATATATATATAATGTTATAATGTTTAAAATACTTTAGTTTTTCATAATATATTGTTATGTTTTATATCGATACATTTGTATATTCTTGAGAAGGTTTTAAGTTGAATGTTTTTTTCATAAATTTAAAAACGTATTAAAAAAATTAGTTTATCGGATATATCATCACTATTTTAAATAATTAAAAAATAAAAACAATTATTTAGACTAATTATATAATTATGAATATTTTATTCATTACATTTTTTTAGTAGGATTAATGGTTTCTGAGATACAGAGAGTGTCCGTATTCGGTTACTTTGCCCTACTTTTAATATACTATACTACCTACTTATTTATTAAAATTATAATTGAAACAATTCCTATGTATAATGTGACTTCACTTGCATATATATATATATATATATATATATATATATATATATATATATATATATATATATATGTATATATATATATGTATATATATCGGATATCCTACATATACCGATGTTAAATAGTATATTTATATTTAACATATATACATGTAACATAAATTATTATGTATATGAACAATATTCCTACTTACTTACTTTTACTTTTTTTGGTTTTAGGACTACGCTGTGCGTGAGCAATAGGCCGTCCATGGGAGAGATTATTGTGTTGGGGGGAAATCATGAGAGAAATAGTATGTCTTTAGATGACATTTGAAGGAGGAGGTTGATGTAATTGTTCGAAGGTGGCAGGGTAGGTATCCCTCGAGTTCCAATGATAAGGGGCAGTTAGGGCAAAGGAGTGTATATGGGAGGAGTGGAGGTTGTGTAGGTGGGGTGTAGTAAGGAGAAAGGTGTTGGAGGATCGGGTGTGGATTGGAGTAGTGGGTATGTGTAGATGGAGAAGGAAGTCAATGTAGTCGGGGGAGTTGTGACGTATGGCTTTGTGGATTATGTATTTATGATAGTGAACGTTTGTATTTAATACGGTAGGAGACTATGAACTACAGTGTAGTTGTTTGAGGAGAGCTCTCCTAGGTGTAATGGAATCAGATGAATGACGTGGAAGTAGATTGACGCAACGTACTACAGCATTTTGAAGACGTTTCAGTTTAATCAGTTTGTAGGCGGGGAAATTAAATAGTAGGTTGCAATAGTCGAATAGGGGGAGTATATATGAAGAAGCAATGGTAACAGCAATGGGGAGGGGAATGGAGCGTCGAATTAGACGGAAGCTACTATACATTATAATTTGTATATGTCAAAATTAAGTATACTTACTTTTATATATTATACCTACTTTTATATATTATTAGAGTTGATATATAAATATAGGATAACATATAACAAATAACTAAGTTATTATTTGTTTAATATATTATTTTTACATAGATGTAATGCAATACTTAGTATATAATATACTCTAATATTTATATAGGCCTTTAATATTTGTTATTTGTTATAGTTGATATTTTATTAATATTAATTAATAACAAACGATATATCGTTGGTTATGATTATTATTAATGTATATATATATATATATATAATTTGTTGTAGGTTTCACCTATGCCTAGTATCTAGACTCTAGAATATAGGGAATAATGATCATATATAACGAATCCTCTATTAATGTTATATTTACAGAAATTCTATTAATAGAATACAATATATTCATAATTTCTTAATTAATAATTAACCAATAAATGAGTATTATATATGTTAAACTATTATAGATAATTAAATACACTGTGATGTTTATAATTAACAATTTATTTTGTAATTTAATATATAGTATATTATCATTGACTTGTATTGGGTAATTACCCAATACAAGTCAATGGATATTATATATATATATATATATATATATATATATTAATAACTTACTAGCTATCAAGTATTAATTTATAAACTATATATTAATTTTAAATATAAAATTATATTGATTGGATACGTTGTAACGAAAACAACTAAATTTAGAATTATAGCAATAATTATTAAATTTAATACTATATTTTTAAAATACCCTTTTAGTCTTTGTATAAATATAAACAAAGATTATATACTTCTGAAATCACCAACGAACGTGATATTATGGCAGTTATTATCCATAGAGCTAGAGAGAAATGTCTCTCTAGCTCTATGTTATTATCAGCCGTGACGTTATATAACATACGTGACGTGAATGTTTTATAAATATAAATCTGGGGGGTACCATTTTATTTGATTCCATGTAATTTCGATTAAATAGATAAGTCATTATTTACATTTAATTTCATACTTTTCATATTAATTTCATTTATTATATACTTATCAATAGTTATTGTTGATATAAAAAGAGTTATTATTAAATATAAATATATATATATATATATATATATATATATCCTAATTAATGATAGATATCGTAGTGTTAGTAAAAAAAAACATCTTTTATAAATATTTATTTCAAAATTCTACGAACATTATTATATTTATTTAAATAGTTATACATTAAAACATATATATTATATAATTTGATTATATATATATACATTATATATATAATATCATAAATAAATATTATATATATATATATAATTTTAATTTAATATCATAAATATCACAAGTAGTATCACAACCTATAGGTATAATTATAATGTATTAATACACCTATAAATATCACACCTAATCAACTTTATTCGATTTTTCGTAGATTTACAATATGTGGTATAGGTATACAATATATATATAATACCATATATATATTATATATATAGCTATATATATATATATATATATATATATATACCACATAGTCCTATACGTTTATGCTTACCATATAGTAATGGAATGATATTTGTTATATTGATGTTATTGTGATAACATTTATATCGTTGGAAATCTTATTAAATTCTATAATATAACTAATATGGGAAAGTAACCTATAGGTTATAATACGGGGGACACTTTAACAATAAATGGTCTTAACATTTTATGACTCATTATTTTTATTCAAAAATTACAATACATTAATGTTTTATGATTATAGATATTATTGTGATTTTAAAATTTTATTTTATTTTTAATTCCTCAGATAATGGGGATGTCCGTATTCGGTACCCATGTCCGAATACGGACACCCTGTGTTATAACACGGACACCACATATACCACTATATAAACTATATATTATTGATGAACCAATGAGATAAATTACAATTACATTATTTAGAATTAATGTTATGAATAATTTAATGTTATTTAATTAGTAATTAATTAATTAATTTTTATTATTTTATTAATTAATAATACAATTAAAGTGTATAAAAATACATTTTTAAATTTAGCCTCATTGGTGGTATTAATATTATAACACGCGATTATTATGAAACTCAGAATAGTTAACACGCTGTTCGCTGATTGTTTATAGGGTGTCCGACGGACACTGTCCGTATTAGGGACTTATATGACCTCTAGATATATGCTTATAATTTAATTAATATTTGATAACAAATATAGCAATTATGTATATAATGTTTAAAATACTTTACTTTTTCATAATATATTGTTATGGATACATTTATATCAATTGTATATTATATCCTACATTTGTATATTCTTGAGAAGATATTAAATTGATATTTTTTTCATAAATTTATAAACGTAATAAAAAATTCCCCTATAGGGAACTATAGTACGACGACCATTTTAGTTTCTTCAAATCGTTACTAAAACAAAAGTTACGATCAAAAATACACAAACAAATGAAAATTAAAATAATTTGATAAAAATGTTACATTGTGTATACACAATAGATTTATGAATAGTTTAATTTATTTATAATAATTATTTTACCATAACTTATTTAACAGTGTATATTTTGTAAGGAAATTAATAGTAAGTAATACCTACTAGGTATATTTATGATATCAATATAAATATAAATGTTCATAAATATCTATATATATTTATATATGAATATATATATATTGTCTTATGCTATTTTAATTATATATATTCATTAGCATTTATATTTGTATATATATATGCATATAGTATATACCTATAGATGTCTTGTATGTGTCTTTTGATTTATTATTTGTATATACTTACCTACTATTTATTTATTGTACTTATTATATATATATATATATATATATATATATCGATTTTTATAATTATCATATAATTACACGTACAAAAATGTCTATAAACTTGCAAAATATGAGAAGTAAAAAGAAGGAACAATTTTATTTTATAACATATAATATATATATATATATATACATTCTATAAACATAATATGTATATAAAGATAAGAAAACATAAAACAATTACTTTAAATTGATTTTATATTATCTGAATGTATAATTATCTAAATTGTATTACTTTATTATTGATGATTTATTTATTGAATTTATAGAATTTATTTATTATTGACTTTTAATACATGCCTGTTTACCATGGTTAAATAGGTTACTCTTGTTACATATATTACTAATCGCCGTGTGTTTGTGTTCGGAGTAACTGCTTTATCATTACAGCTCATAGTAGTAGGACACCTACAGCTCCTACTATAAATTTATTGCATTGATTGGGTTAACCCCTTTAGAATTCTATTGTTATTCACATAACGTGTACGTCGTACAATGTACGTGTTATAATTATCCTACTGTTGTTATGTTATAAATAAATGTTACGTTTAATATATTGGTGAAATAATTAAAATGGGATGTGATGAATCATCGCTGGTGACGAGTTAACAAAGTAGTATTTCCATACCATCAGTGTTATATCAAGACCTCCTATATGAGGTATTGGTTATATAGGCATGTTACTTAATAATTACATATATATCGTATATATGTACCATTTAATAAATAATTATAAAATATACATGTAGTAGTATTATTGTATACGAATTCATATATTGCTATCTTGGTGTATTTTAGAACATTTATTAAATAGTTAATAACAGTTTACGATTTATGATTATTTCTATAGATTTAAAGTAAAAAGTTGTACCTTAAACATGTGCTTATTATCAAGACCTCCTATAACCGAGGTTATAGGAGGTCTTGTTATTATCGTAGGTCTAAATAGATTTAAATAATTATTAATAATTATCGTATTACAATATGATTGGTAGTCGAATATACTATTTAATTATCATCCAGATTATAATTTAAATAATATATAAATCATTACCCTAAGTTCTATAAAACAAGTTACCAATAATAACGTACTATAAATTAATGATATTTATAAATCTATGTTTGGCTCCAATTATTATCAAATATATATATATTGTGTTATAATAATGTTAAGATCTTTGTTCAAATTAATTGTTTAAAAAAATTATATTTATTTATTAAATGTAAATAAGCATTCAAAATGTATAATAATATATATAGGGAACCTAATAAAAAATCTGTTAGTTATATAATTACTATACTTTTATGATACAATTTGTTTATATAACTGTTATTTATACTTTTTAATATATCTTATTGAGTGTTTATTTTTTATGTTACAAATCAAAAAAAATTATATTTTATTTGATATTTTATTAATAATTTATTTGTAAAAATTGTTATTCATATATTGATTATTAGA
Source organism: Osedax fenrisi (assembly GCA_964019155.1). Classification (NCBI taxonomy): domain Eukaryota; kingdom Metazoa; phylum Annelida; class Polychaeta; order Sabellida; family Siboglinidae; genus Osedax; species Osedax fenrisi. The sequence goes on from OZ025242.1 coordinate 28,386,336, forward strand.
ATATATATAATTATATAGTAACATATTCTATCATATAACATAATTTATATATGAAATTTTATCTGATGCATAATATAATATTAAATATGATATTAAAAATATAAATATTAAATATTTTTATCATTTATTTACCACATTTAATGTTGAACATTGGTGGATTCCGCACGAAAACTAACACATATACTATGTATATATTAGCATGACCTCTTAGATTCAGACCGTGAGACATATTTTCGCCAAATAATTTAGAATTTACGTTTTTAATTGACTTTTTCCATAAATTTATGATAATCATAATCATAGTTAATCAGGGAGTTACTAAAACCCAGTTGTAATCCAGTTGTAATCCAGTTGTAATCCAGTTGTAATTTTATAATACGTATTTTATATATAATATAATTACTTTAATACTTTGATACTATATATATATAATATTAAGTATATTATAATCAATAAGTGATATTAAATGTTCGAAATAGTAATGTATTTATAGTACAATTTTAGGTTTTAAAGATTGTTATTATAAATTTGTTTTATTAATATATAAGTCATTTTTTTTAGAAATTTATAAAATAATTATATTAATATTATACTATATATTATATATACATAGTATAAAAGTGTTAAATTATGTTTAACATGTATTATGCATTGTTATAAAATTACAACTGGTTTACAACTAGGCAACAAATTTATAATAACAATCTTTAAAACCTAAAATTGTACTATAAATACATTACTATTCCGAACATTTAATATCACTTATTGATTATAATATACTTAATATTATATATATATAGTATCAAAGTATTAAAGTAATTATATTATATACAAAATACGTATTATAAAATTACAACTGGATTACAACTGGATTACAACTGGGTTTTAGTAACTCCCAGTTAATCATTAACTTAATGATTGAATAAATTAAAGAAAAATACACTAATTAATATTATATTAATTTAATATATGATTATTTTATAATATTAACTAATAATTCGTTAAATTAACATAGTATATCACATCGTTTCACATGTATTTGTTTAATAAAATAAAAATTAACTAGTATAATATAATAATCCTTATTAATAAGTTATTAAATATTGTCAAATTCTATTTAAAATTTAAATATTTCATCTTCAAGATAATCTTGATAAAGTTATTTAATTTCACTCTTAGATAACTAAATTTATATATATGTATAGTATATACATTTTATAATTCATATTACTCAATGGATTATGGTAGACATGGGATACGATCAAAAAGGACGAGTTGAGGGTTAAAGGTTACATTTGAAATACGAGTTAATAGTATATACATATATTTTGTATAGATATTTGTGGGTTATTTGGTTTAATTGGTTTAGTTTTGTCCTGTTTATTTTTTTTTAGCTGCATTACATCCCAAAATGAGCCTATACAAATTTATTTCGGATTTAAGATTTAACCATTTCGCCTCAACTCATCCTTTTTGATCGTAACCCGTAGACATACTTACTTAATTATATTATATATTTAATTAGATGTTTTTAAAAGAATTTTAAATTATACATTTTTTTAAATATAATTTATAATACGTTTTAATAAATGGTGTTTAAAATTACTTTATATATTTGGATATTATATTTGTGTAAAATTCCTAGATATATTTACTAAATATTATTTAGTATGTATATTTAATTAATCATATTATTTATTTAATTCAGATAATATATTAAAATTAAAAATTTATTAAATTAATTCAAATACAAATAATATTTATAATTTTATAAAATGGTTTTAAAAATTGCATTCATATTTATGAAATTATATTAAAATGAAATTCTTAGATCCAAATATTAATTTTTATTCAATTTAAAAAAATATTATTAAATAATATAAAGTAATAAATACATAGTAAAAATATATTTACAAAGCAAGGACTTTTTTATTAATTATAATGGTATTTAAATTATATTTAATACTAAATATAACAATTAAAATAATATTAAATTAAGAAAGTTTATTTCATTTTTTATTATAATCCGATTTTAATGTTCTATAATTATTTAATAAGATATTAATAAATACGGATAATAATTTTTGTTATCATAGAATAATTATCGCTTTGACAATAATGATCACGATTCAATACAAATTTCCAATACCTCTTCGTAATTGTTATTAATATATTTTACACTATTTCCTGATATAACATTCTTTTCATAGGTACATTTAGTTAATTTGAGTTGATATATAGATACGCATATATTAAATATATTATAAACAATTTTTATAATTTTTAATTGAATATTATATGGATATACTAATTCTATGCGATTAATACCATATAAATAAACATGGATAATCCTTTTTTATCATAGAATAATGATAGATTTTAGTACTTTCCAAAATTTTGAATAATTCCTGGTAATTTATACTAATATATACTACATTATTTGCTGATATAACATTATTTTCGTAGGTACATTTAGTTAATTTGATAACATATTTAGATACGAATAGATTAATTATATTATAAATAATTAGTATAATTTTAAATATAGTAGTAGATGAATATAATAAATCTCTGCGATTAATATCATCAATGTATGTGAAAAATTGTTTTGTTATCATTAAATATTGATCGATTTGATAATACGTAATATATCACATTTCAAATAATTCATCATAAAATTTACTAATAAATACCATTTGCTGATACAATATTCTTTTCATAGGTATATTTAATAAATTTGACTTCAAATTTATATATGTATAGATTAAATATATAATAATACACTTATGATTAAGGTCATGAATTATTCAAAACATTATTCACCAATTTCCAACTCTATCATATCTTCGCTTATTATAAATAATTGACATTCTTCATATTTGTTAGTTCTATACGCCTTCTTTCAAAGAAGTTCTTTGTAGCGTAACGAGACATATACGGCACAGTACGGCCATATCTTCATTATTAGTTAACATGATCATTTAAACAATAAAGTATATGTATTATATTATATAATATATAATATATAATTTATATATATATATATGTGTGTTATGTAATGCCCTACTACTACGCTATGTAAATAATGTAGACCACACAAGTTTCAGGTATCTTTATTCAAGTTATATTCTACGACTACGTTAGATAATTTACTCGACGCGTACGCTTCGACGCCGAGTCGTAAAAAAGCCTAGATCACAACCTGTCTCACCACGCCCACGATATCTTTAGAGGCGTCACTATACAATTACGCATGAATTCTAATTAGTATATGCAAGTAATTAAGACTTTCCAGAAGCAATCGTATTACACGGGTTTCGGGTCCGAAGTCGCCGTGTTCGCTGGTTCCAGGTGATTCACTGTAGTCACATTGTCACTCTGTAACTGGCTGTTCATAACTCTAATATTTCCCTAACTAAAGTATATAACGTACATAAATAGCTTGACGAATACTCCGCACCACACTTAATTACTTATCCTACACTAGAATGTTTTACTCTATACGATTCATACCCACAATTATATCATAGCTTATTCATTACCGCGTACTGACCTATACATTATACAAACTCATTTATACCCATAATTACTCAAACCACAATACATAACATATATATATATATATATATATAATTTATTGTCTAAATTTAATTATATATAGGATTTGATCATACTGATATCATGTTAAATAATAATGAAGATATGGCCGTACTGTGCTATATATCTGGTTACATTCCAGATAAGGCTTATAAATCTAAGAAATATGAAGATTGTCAATTGTTTTTAAAAAGTAAAGATAAGATTGTGTTGTAAATGAATGAAAAATTGTTCAAATACATTGAGGATATTAATCGCTATTATTAATACCAAGGTCCTAGCTTTATCATGAATACTATGTATTAATTAAATTATATTTAATGCTAAAATTATTCAAAATTAAATAAAATTAATATTTGTATCTAAGAAATTCATAGAGGTATTCATATAGATGTATATATGTATATATGTACATATATATATATATATATATATATATATATATATATATATATATTAATATATAAATGCACTGTTGATGATTCACACAGGCAAATAACCCATAACGTTCATAATAATCTATCAACTCCGGCAATGTAAAATAATCGACGCAATTATAATAATATATCAATATTTCTTTTAATATAAAATATCACAATTGTTCTATTATTCATGAATATAATAAATACTACTACTACTGCTGCACTAATTACTACCACTCTTGTCATAACAATAATGTATATTATATTATACAAAATATAGAACATTTTAATGAGTATACGTATATATTTTCCATTCACGAAATTACTAACTTACGCGAACTCAATATCAATCCAGACTTATGTTCGGCTTAACTCGCATTATAAGCACTAATAACATACGCTAATACATACAACTCGCTCGACACCGTCAGTCGTTCAACAAAGAAAAGGATGATACCGTACACGTGGAAATCGACGACAATCCTCACTTTGAAATCACGAACGACATCTACGTAGTGAACACGGATCAATTCGTAAGTGTGACCACCATTAATATCATTATGTATCACTTATCCTATTGCTTCTAGTATATTCCACGCCTCCTCTAGTATCATTCCCCCTAGTACCTGATCCCCCTCTTCTAACGTGGTTCCCCTAGTACCCGCACCCCCTTCTAATACGTTTCCTAATAATACCCTCACCCCCCTCTAACATATTTCCCCCTAATACCCTCACCCCCCTCTAACACATTTCCCCTATTACCCGCACCCCCCCCCCCTAATCAGGCCCCCCCTCTAACCCGCCCCCCCCTCTAACCCGGCTCCCCCCTAACCCGGCTCCCCCTGCGCAGGACCTCGACTCGATCACCATGTCATACAGCGGCTATGCTCGTATCCTACGTCTCGTGTACGTGGCCTACCCCCCCCCCTAATCAGGCCCCCCCTAATCAGGCCCCCCCTAATCTGGCTCCCCCTGCACAGGACCTCGACTCGATCACCACGTCGTACAGCGGCTACGCTCGTATCCTACGTCTGGTGTACGTGGCCTACCGTTGCCCTAACATGTGTCGCCCCGCCCTACGCCTCGCCATACGCTACGTACAGGCCGACACCGTCAACGTACGCATGTACAACCGACTCCTGCAGAGGTATCAGCTACTCCCCGTCGACGGGTTAGTGACCGTTACTCAGACGCCTGTTTACGTACCAGCGATGAATCATAACCGTATCGTATTATACGAGGAATAGAGTTTATTCACTCTATCTCACTCTCACTTCCCCTCTCTTTCGTAACTTTTCGAGCCGTATGCTTGTGTGCGTAGATTAAACATTATGACTCGGCGTAAATAAATAATAATAATATAGTAATAATACAAATAAATAGTTAAAGAATTAAATAACTACTCGAGGTGAAATATATGTGTGTAGGTTTTAATAACTTATATACTTACCATTTAAGTATTTCTTTAATGACATGTTTCATTAACTTTGTATAATTTATTTTTTTTTAATAGTAAAAGAATATTATTACAAAATAATAATTTCGGAAACTCATTTAGGGTTTAATTATATTTGATAATAAAATGTAATCTAAATTAATTTGTATAATATCATTTGTGTATGTTTATTATTAAAATAGAAAGTAGTACAATAGGCTATTCTCATTATAGTATGTTATTTCACTCTCATTAATACTATAGTATAAAATAAGCTTATCATTAAAACTTTTATTAAATTACCATACTATTGTATTGAAAATTTAAATATAATATAAAATTATCATATAATTTAAAAATATGTAATAAATGATGTTATTTAAATACATTATACATTGCGAATAGACTTATTACTATAATCTGTGCACACATTGGAAATATTATTATTTTTATTATTAAATATTGTGAAATGAATATTTAAAATACATTAGAAATATATATATATATATAAATAACATTTATAGATTATAGTTGTTATTACTTTGAGATATAGCCATTTTAACATCAATAGTAGAGACTTTACACCTGAATTGAGTTTGGATAAGGAATGGTTGGAGAATGTGTTCGTTGAGACGAACGCAACCCTCGAGAAGCTAGACTACAACCTGAAGAAGGCGAAATTATCGGATGTCAAGGAAAGAATAAGGTAAAGAGTATGTGTGTGTGTGTGCGTTTTGTTGTTGTTGTTGTTGTTGAAAGTATTATTTTAAACACATCATTAATAATAATAATTCTATAATGTTATCGAACAATATATATCACATATAGATACAAATAGCTGCGAATGTATATAATTCACATGATAATAATCACGATGTGAAATGATGTTACGGTCAATGAGACATTGTTTTAATTTCTTTTTGAATATACAAATCGAGAGATTTATATTGCTAAGTGAAGGGGGTAGTTTATTCCATCTAATTGATGATGCTGAGCTGAATTTTTTCCTTTCGTATTTGATGCTATGGGTAATCGGTTGGTGTAGTTTAATGGAATTTGTATTACGTAAAAGTCTAGTGTTTGTTTTAAGTTTTATTTTGTTTCGTAAATTATATGGTAAGTTATAAGTAATAGTCTTTTAAGTATTGTAAGTATTTAGTAGTTGATAAAGTGTTTAGTGTTCTGTGTTTAGCCAGGTAAGTCAGTAATGCTAGTTATATAGTCAGTATTGTATAGTCTTCTATATAGTTAGTCGGTATATATTTCTAATTGAGCGGTTAATTATGTTGTCATTGGTTAATTATGTTTGTTAATTATAATATATAATTTAGTTGTTTAATGTTATTTTCACAAGCAAATATAATATGATTACAATATTTGTAAACAATAATACATGATATATTTAGTTATGCATATCATCATAATTATCATTAGTCATTAGTATATGTCTAGAGTTTAAATTTTAAACTTATATTATAAGTATTTTATTACATATACCTATTTATATTACTTATACATATTACATTTATACTAATATTATACATTCCTCCACGCACAGAAAGAATCACAACGAAATCGGTGACTTCTACCTAAAGATCGGTGACCTTCACAACTCGCTGAAGTCTTACGGAAGGTCGCGCGACTACTGCACTGATCCCGAACACACCGTCACCATGTGTATCAAGATAGGCAAGGTCGTATCTCATACCTTAATACATATTGTACACTAGGTGTACAATAAATGTACAGAGTGTGCGCACCACCGTATATAACGCCACCTCCGTATATAACGCCACCTCCGTATATAATGCCACCTCCGTATATAACGCCACCTCCGTATATAATGCCACCTCCGTATATAATGCCACCTCTGTATATAACGCCACCTCTGTATATAATGCCACCTCCGTATATAATGCCACCTTCGTATATATTGCCACCTTCGTATATATTGCCACCTCTGTATATAATGCCACCTCTGTATATAACGCCACCTCCATATATAATGCCATCTCTGTATATAATGCCACCTCCGTATATAATGCCACCTCTATATATAATGCCACCTCCGTATATAATGCCACCTCCGTATATAACGCCACCTCCATATATAATGCCATCTCCGTATATAATGCCATCTCCGTATATAATGCCATCTCTGTATATAATGCCACCTCCGTATATAATGCCACCTCCATATATAATGCCATCTCCGTATATAATGCCACCTCCGTATATAATGCCACCTCCCTATATAACGCCACCTCTGTATATAATGCCACCTCCGTATATATTGCCACCTCTGTATATAATGCCACCTCCATATATAATGCCACCTCCATATATAATACCATCTCTGTATATAATGCCATCTCTGTATATAATGCCATCTCCATATATATTGCCACCTCCGTATATAATGCCACCTCTGTATATAACGCCACCTCCGTATATAATGCCACCTCTGTATATAACGCCACCTCCGTATATAATGCCACCTCCGTATATAATGCCACCTCCGTATATAATGCCACCTGCGTATATAATGCCACCTCCGTATATAACGCCACCTCTGTATATAATGCCACCAACGTATATAATGCCACCTCCATATATATTGCCACCTCTGTATATAATGCCACCTCCGTATATAATGCCACCTCTGTATATATTGCCACCTCTGTATATAATGCCACCTCCCTATATAATACCATCTCTGTATATAATGCAATCTCCATATATATTGCCACCTCTGTATATAATGCCACCTCCATATATAATGCCACCTCTGTATATAATGCCATCTCCATATATATTGCCACCTCCGTATATAATGCCACCTCCGTATATAATGCCACCTCCGTATATAATGCCACCTGCGTATATAATGCCACCTCCGTATATAATGCCACCTCTGTATATAATGCCATCACTGTATATAATGCCACCTCCCTATATAATGCCACCTCTGTATATAATGCCACCTCCGTATATAATGTCACCTCCCTATATAACGCCACCTCTGTATATAATGCCACCTCCGTATATATTGCCACCTCTGTATATAATGCCACCTCCATATATAATGCCACCTCCATATATAATACCATCTCTGTATATAATGCCATCTCTGTATATAATGCCATCTCCATATATATTGCCACCTCCGTATATAATGCCACCTCCATATATAATGCCACCTCCGTATATAATGCCATCTCTGTATATAATGCCACCTCCGTATATAATGCCACCTCCATATATAATGCCACCTCTGTATATAATGACACCTCCGTATATAATGCCACCTGCGTATATAATGCCACCTCCGTATATAACGCCACCTCTGTATATAATGCCACCAACGTATATAATGCCACCTCCATATATATTGCCACCTCTGTATATAATGCCACCTCCGTATATAATGCCACCTCTGTATATATTGCCACCTCTGTATATAATGCCACCTCCCTATATAATACCATCTCTGTATATAATGCAATCTCCATATATATTGCCACCTCTGTATATAATGCCACCTCCATATATAATGCCACCTCCATATATAATACCATCTCTGTATATAATGCCACCTCTGTATATAATGCCACCTCCCTATATAACGCCACCTCTGTATATAATGCCACCTCCGTATATATTGCCACCTCTGTATATAATGCCACCTCCATATATAATGCCACCTCCATATATAATACCATCTCTGTATATAATGCCATCTCTGTATATAATGCCATCTCCATATATATTGCCACCTCCGTATATAATGCCACCTCCCTATATAATGCCACCTGCGTATATAATGCCACCTCCATATATAATGCCACCTCCATATATATTGCCACCTCTGTATATAATGCCATCACTGTATATAATGCCACCAACGTATATAATGCCACCTGCGTATATAATGCCACCTCCGTATATAATGCCACCTCCATATATATTGCCACCTCTGTATATATTGCCACCTCTGTATATAATGCCACCTCCCTATATAATACCATCTCTGTATATAATGCCACCTCTGTATATAATGCCACCTCCGTATATAATGCCACCTGCGTATATAATGCCACCTCTGTATATAATGCCACCTCCCTATATAATGCCACCTCCGTATATAATGCCACCTCTGTATATATTGCCACCTCTGTATATAATGCCACCTCTGTATATAATGCCACCTCCGTATATAATGCCACCTCTGTATATATTGCCACCTCTGTATATAATGCCACCTCCCTATATAATACCATCTCTGTATATAATGCCATCTCCATATATATTGCCACCTATGTATATAATGCGACCTCCATATATAATGCCACCTCCATATATAATACCATCTCTATATAAAATGCCATCTCTGTATATAATGCCATCTCCATATATATTGCCACCTCCGTATATATTGCCACCACTGTATATAATGCTACCTCTGTATATAATGCCACCTCTGTATATAATGCCACCTCTGTATATAATGCCACCTCCGTATATAATGCCACCTCCATATATATTGCCACCTCTGTATATAATGCCACCTCCGTATATAATGCCACCTCTGTATATATTGCCACCTCTGTATATAATGCCACCTCCCTATATAATACCATCTCTGTATATAATGCCATCTCCATATATATTGCCACCTATGTATATAATGCGACCTCCATATATAATGCCACCTCCATATATAATACCATCTCTGTATATATTACCACCTCTGTATATAATGCCACCTCTGTATATAATGCCACCTCCGTATATAATGCCACCTCTGTATATATTGCCACCTCTGTATATAATGCCACCTCCCTATATAATACCATCTCTGTATATAATGCCACCTCTGTATATAATGACACCTATGTATATAATGCCACCTCTGTATATAATGCCACCTCCCTATATAATGCCACTTCCGTATATAATGCCACCTCTGTATATAATGACACCTATGTATATAATTCCACCTCTGTATATAATGCCACCTCCCTATATAATGCCACCTATGTATATAATGCGACCTCCATATATAATGCCACCTCCATATATAATACCATCTCTGTATAAAATACCATCTCTGTATATAATGCCATCTCCATATATATTGCCACCTCCGTATATATTGCCACCTCTGTATATAATGCCACCTCTGTATATAATGCCACATCCGTATATAATGCCACCTCCATATATAATGCCACCTCTGTATATAATGCCACCTCTGTATATAATGACACCTCTGTATATAATGCCACCTCCGTATATAATGCCACCTCCATATATAATGCCACTTCCGTATATAATGCCACCTCTGTATATAATGACACCTATGTATATAATGCCACCTCCCTATATAATGCCACCTATGTATATAATGCGACCTCCATATATAATGCCACCTCCATATATATTGCCACCTCTGTATATAATGCCATCTCCATATATATTGCCACCTCCGTATATATTGCCACCACTGTATATAATGCTACCTCTGTATATAATGCCACCTCTGTATATAATGCCACCTCTGTATATAATGCCACCTCCGTATATAATGCCACCTCCATATATATTGCCACCTCTGTATATAATGCCACCTCCGTATATAATGCCACCTGCGTATATAATGCCATCTCCGTATATAATGCCACCTCTGTATATATTGCCACCTCTGTATATAATGCCACCTCTGTATATAATGCCACCTCCGTATATAATGCCACCTCTGTATATATTGCCACCTCTGTATATAATGCCACCTCCCTATATAATACCATCTCTGTATATAATGCCACCTCTGTATATAATGACACCTATGTATATAATGCCACCTCTGTATATAATGCCACCTCCGTATATAATGCCACCTCTGTATATATTGCCACCTCTGTATATAATGCCACCTCCCTATATAATACCATCTCTGTATATAATGCCATCTCCATATATATTGCCACCTATGTATATAATGCGACCTCCATATATAATGCCACCTCCATATATAATACCATCTCTGTATAAAATGCCATCTCTGTATATAATGCCATCTCCATATATATTGCCACCTCCGTATATATTGCCACCTCTGTATATAATGCCACCTCTGTATATAATGCCACATCCGTATATAATGCCACCTCCATATATAATGCCACCTCTGTATATAATGCCACCTCTGTATATAATGACACCTCTGTATATAATGCCACCTCCGTATATAATGCCACCTCCATATATAATGCCACTTCCGTATATAATGCCACCTCTGTATATAATGACACCTATGTATATAATGCCACCTCCCTATATAATGCCACCTATGTATATAATGCGACTTCCATATATAATGCCACCTCCATATATATTGCCACCTCTGTATATAATGCCATCTCCATATATATTGCCACCTCCGTATATATTGCCACCACTGTATATAATGCTACCTCTGTATATAATGCCACCTCTGTATATAATGCCACCTCTGTATATAATGCCACCTCCGTATATAATGCCACCTCCATATATATTGCCACCTCTGTATATAATGCCACCTCCGTATATAATGCCACCTGCGTATATAATGCCATCTCCGTATATAATGCCACCTCTGTATATATTGCCACCTCTGTATATAATGCCACCTCTGTATATAATGCCACCTCCGTATATAATGCCACCTCTGTATATATTGCCACCTCTGTATATAATGCCACCTCCCTATATAATACCATCTCTGTATATAATGCCACCTCTGTATATAATGACACCTATGTATATAATGCCACCTCTGTATATAATGCCACCTCCCTATATAATGCCACTTCCGTATATAATGCCACCTCTGTATATAATGACACCTATGTATATAATTCCACCTCTGTATATAATGCCACCTCCCTATATAATGCCACTTCCGTATATAATGCCACCTCTGTATATAATGACACCTATGTATATAATGACACCTCCGTATATAATGCCACCTCCCTATATAATGCCACTTCCGTATATAATGCCACCTCTGTATATAATGACACCTCCATATATAATGCCACCTCCATATATAATACCATCTCTGTATATAATGCCATCTCTGTATATAATGCCATCTCCATATATATTGCCACCTCTGTATATAATGCCATCACTGTATATAATGCCACCAACGTATATAATGCCACCTGCGTATATAATGCCACCTCCGTATATAATGCCACCTCTGTATATATTGCCACCTCTGTATATAATGCCACCTCCGTATATAATGCCACCTCCATATATATTGCCACCTCTGTATATAATGCCACCTCCGTATATAATGCCACCTGCGTATATAATGCCATCTCCGTATATAATGCCACCTCTGTATATATTGCCACCTCTGTATATAATGCCACCTCTGTATATAATGCCACCTCCGTATATAATGCCACCTCTGTATATATTGCCACCTCTGTATATAATGCCACCTCCCTATATAATACCATCTCTGTATATAATGCCATCTCCATATATATTGCCACCTATGTATATAATGCGACCTCTGTATATAATGCCACCTCTGTATATAATGCCACCTCTGTATATAATGCCACCTCCGTATATAATGCCACCTCTGTATATAATGACACCTATGTATATAATGCCACCTCCCTATATAACGCCACCTCTGTATATAATGCCACCTCCGTATATATTGCCACCTCTGTATATAATGCCACCTCCATATATAATGCCACCTCCATATATAATACCATCTCTGTATATAATGCCATCTCTGTATATAATGCCATCTCCATATATATTGCCACCTCTGTATATAATGCCATCACTGTATATAATGCCACCAACGTATATAATGCCACCTGCGTATATAATGCCACCTCCGTATATAATGCCACCTCTGTATATATTGCCACCTCTGTATATAATGCCACCTCCGTATATAATGCCACCTCCATATATATTGCCACCTCTGTATATAATGCCACCTCCGTATATAATGCCACCTGCGTATATAATGCCATCTCCGTATATAATGCCACCTCTGTATATATTGCCACCTCTGTATATAATGCCACCTCTGTATATAATGCCACCTCCGTATATAATGCCACCTCTGTATATATTGCCACCTCTGTATATAATGCCACCTCCCTATATAATACCATCTCTGTATATAATGCCATCTCCATATATATTGCCACCTATGTATATAATGCGACCTCCATATATAATGCCACCTCCATATATAATACCATCTCTGTATAAAATGCCATCTCTGTATATAATGCCATCTCCATATATATTGCCACCTCCGTATATATTGCCACCTCTGTATATAATGCCACCTCTGTATATAATGCCACATCCGTATATAATGCCACCTCCATATATAATGCCACCTCTGTATATAATGCCACCTCTGTATATAATGACACCTCTGTATATAATGCCACCTCCGTATATAATGCCACCTCCATATATAATGCCACTTCCGTATATAATGCCACCTCTGTATATATTGCCACCTCTGTATATAATGCCACCTGCGTATATAATACCATCTCTGTATATAATGCCATCTCTGTATATAATGCCATCTCCATATATATTGCCACCTCTGTATATAATGCCACCTCTGTATATAATGCCACCTCTGTATATATTGCCACCTCTGTATATAATGCCACCTGCGTATATAATACCATCTCTGTATATAATGCCACCTCTGTATATAATGCCACCTCTGTATATAATGCCACCTCTGTATATAATGACACCTATGTATATAATGCCACCTCTGTATATAATGCCACCTCCCTATATAATGCCACCTCCGTATATAATGCCACCTCTGTATATAATGCCACCTCCGTATATAATGCCACCTGCGTATATAATGACACCTCTGTATATAATGCCACCTCTGTATATAATGCCACCTCTGTATATAATGCCACCTCTGTATATAATGCCACCTCCGTATATAATGCCACCTCTGTATATATTGCCACCTCTGTATATAATGCCACCTCCCTATATAATACCATCTCTGTATATAATGCCATCTCCATATATATTGCCACCTATGTATATAATGCGACCTCCATATATAATGCCACCTCCATATATAATGCCACCTCCATATATAATACCATCTCTGAATATAATGCCACCTCTGTATATAATGCCACCTCCGTATATAATGCCACCTCCGTATATAATGCCACTTCCATATATATTGCCACCTCTGTATATAATGCCACCTGCGTATATAATACCATCTCTGTATATAATGCCACCTCTGTATATAATGCCACCTCTGTATATAATGCCACCTCTGTATATAATGACACCTATGTATATAATGCCACTTCCATATATATTGCCACCTCTGTATATAATGACATCTATGTATATAATGCCACCTCCGTATATAATGCCACCTCCCTATATAATGCCACTTCCGTATATAATGCCACCTCTGTATATTTGATTTGATTTGATTTGATTGTTTATTTAAACACCGTAAAAATATAAAACGAATTACATTACTCAACAGTGTGTGATAAAAATGAAACAGATAAAAATAAATAAATATAACATGTTGATTTAAATAATTTTGATAAATAAATATAAAACAATATTAATATTAATGAAGTAAAAACAATTTTACTTTACGTCGGAAAATATTGTAATTAATCTCACAACGTAATTTTGTCGGAAGTTTATTCCAGTTGGTAGGTGCTGACACACAGAAAGATCTACCCATAAGGGTCTCATAGTTATATTTAGGTAAATTTAGTTTTACAGACTTGGCAGATCTAAGGGATGAGAGTGGTCGATAATAAGATATCCTTTCAGATAATATATTAGATGTATTTGAATAGATAAGATTGTGAACTAATGAAACAGATTTAAGGAAGGCTCTGTCTTTTAAGGAAAGTATTTGTAATTTATGCTGGAGGGAGCTAATTGATATATGGTTATTGAATTTAATATTATGAATTGTACGAATAGATGATCTAATAATTTTATCAATTTTATTAGTCCTACATTTGGGTAATCTATTATATAGTGAATTAACATAATCTAGGCATGAAAAAACCAGAGAATTAATTAATATTTCACAAGTTTTATATGTGATTAATTTTCTAATTGATTTTATTTTATATAGTGATAAATTAGCTGATTTACTCAAAGAATTTATTTGTGGTATGAAAGATAGTTTTTCATCGAATATAACCCCCAAATTTTTAACTTTGGATTTACTATTTATTTGAATATTATCTACATTGACTATTGGGAATCTATTCGGAGAAATTGAAATATTAATTAATTCAGTTTTATTTGTATTAAGAAGAAGGTTATTTCTTAATAACCAAACATTTATGCTATCTGCACATAGAGAGAGTTCATTATTAATGGAAGATTGGTAGTGATATGGAATTTTTGACAAAAGTTGAATATCGTCTGCGTATATAAAATACTGAATGTTAGGGAACGATTTAATTATGTATTTCAAAGGGCTAATATAAATTAGGAAAAGAAGAGGCCCAAGTACGCTACCCTGTGGAACACCATGTGTCATACTCACTAATTCAGATTCACATTCATCAATGACAACTGAATAATATCTGTCTTCCAAATAACTTTTAATGAATGCCAGAGCATTATTCGAAATACCAATTTCAGCCAATCGAACAAATAGGTTTTTATGTAAGATAGTATCGAACGCGGAAGTTAAATCTAGTAAAAGTAATTGAGCTACGTGATTCTCATCTAATAATGACACCTATGTATATAATGACACCTCCGTATATAATGCCACCTCCATATATAATGCCACCTATGTATATAATGACACCTCTGTATATAATGCCACCTCCATATATAATGCCACCTCCGTATATAATGCCACCTCCGTATATAATGCCACCTCCGTATATAATGCCACCTCTGTATATAATGACACCTATGTATATAATGCCACCTCTGTATATAATGCCACCTCCCTATATAATGCCACTTCCGTATATAATGCCACCTCTGTATATAATGCCACCTCCGTATATAATGCCACCTCTGTATATAATGCCACCTCTGTATATAATGCCACCTCCGTATATAATGCCACCTCTGTATATAATGCCACCTCCGTATATAATGCCACCTCCGTATATAATGCCACCTCTGTATATAATGCCACCTCTGTATATAATGCCACCTCCATATATAATGCCACCTCTGTATATAATGCCACCTCCATATATAATGCCACCTTAGTTAAACCGCCTCTATGGCTGTAACACATTGCCTCTACTCTGGATATGACTCCAGTCATTTCTTCAGTATATAATAATATTTAATAATAATAATAAATTAATAATAATATTAATTTATTGAACGAATTATTCAAATAATGGATATAAATGGAAGTCGTAGAATTGTACACGCTATAATAACTGCGAGGGGACGATACAAAATAAATAAGTTACATTTTTTTTATTATTTGTTGTTAATTGTTAAGGTAATTATGTTAATTAAGTTTTTGATAAACCCAAAAAGAAAAATAAAACTACGATTTATGTATATACCATATAACTTGTTATATTTATTTTATTATTACACTTTTATATATATACATGAATATTAAATATAATTTATTATTTATATATGTATAATATGATGAGTTAAATATGAATATAATAAATTGTTCATACTTAATTTTATTTAAATCTTTATAATCTAATTACTCCGTATAATTATTTTGTAAAATCTTACTGATCAAACATGCATACTTCTTAATACAAATGTTCAGTAATGATAGAACATATATAATTACATATTCGATGAAAAATATGTTATTTAATAGATTATAATAAATATTATGAAACAGAGGTTTAGCATTCACAACAAATCTATCCTCTATTACTAACACACCAGTTCACAACCCAGTACATTGTTATCCATCTCTACAGTATCTGTCTACTATCACAGTCACTAGGCATACACTTAATACAGAAATGAATCTAACACTATATGTATAACATACTAAGCTATCCTATTATTATTATAATTATTATTATTATTATTATTATAATAATTATTATTGATTTATTGATAATTTATTTAATTATTATTATTCAATATTATACAATACAATATGTGTGGTGTTAACGACTAAAATTATGACCTCGAACCCATTACCACCCGACTACATGTTCCCCTAGTTACCACTAACTATGATTATTATGCTCACTAGGTGTCGCTGTACATGAAGAACTGGGATAGCATCGCATGCTACGTCAGGAAGGCAGAGAACTGTGCTTCTCAGGTATCTTCCCTCCTTGTTTCCTCCTTCCCTACCTGTTTATCTCCTTCCCATCCTTGTTTCCTCCTTCCCACCCTGTTTACCTCCTTCAATAACTATGTCCTTATCTCCATCCCTCCCACCATTAAAACTCAATTACTCATATGTATTTTAATAGTTAGTAGTATATCTCTTACTTACACTTGAGCCCTCTCTTTATCTCCCTATCATTATGTATCTAACCCTCCCTGATTCACTACTTTGCTCACTCCTTCCTCCCACCACCCGTCATTACAACTCCATTATCATTCTATTTCATCAGCGGTCTGTCTCTTACTTGTATTAGAACCCTCTCTCTCTCCCCTCTCCCTTCCCTACTCCTCTCTCCCCTTCCTCCCCTGTTTCCCTCTCTCCCCTTCCCTCTCTCCCCTCTCTCTCTCCCCTTCCCTTCCCTCCCCTCTCTCATTCCCCTTCCCTTCCCTCCCCTGACTCCATCTCCTTCTCCTATCCCCTCTCTGCCCTCCCATCTCCTGCCTCCCCATCTTCACATCAGCCTGTCTCCCTCAGGTAAAGTCGTTCATACAGACAAACAACGCCCAGTTCGTGCAGCTGAACCTGATGTCAGGCATAGCTGAACTGTGCATGGAGAACTACGTTGATGTAGCCAACATGCTCCTCTCCACTGTGTTCGACTCCTGCGACTTCCCCGATGTTTGTACGATACCACCCTTATAAGGGGATCACCCAAATAATGAGCTCACCCTAATAATGGGCACACCCTAATAGTGGGCTAACCATTATAATGGGCACATCCTTATAATAGGCACATCCTTATAATGGAATAACCCTAATATGGGCTCACCATTATAATGGGATCGCCCTAATAATGGGCACACCCTAATAATGGTCTAACCATTATAATGAGCACATCCTTATAATGGGATCACTCTAATAATGGGCACATCCAGACTGGATGATCCAGGTAATGGGTTTGTCCTAATATTGTGCTGGCCCTAATAATAGGATCACTCTTATAATAAGTAACACTTATAATATACAAGTCCTTTTTTTAAAGTGATTGATTTACAATGAATACATAATGATAACATTGCTAAATAGATACGTTTAGTGAACATAGCTCGTTACCTACTAGTAGTAGTAGGCTACTACTTGTCAGAGATCACATGTTAACCTTCCGAGCAGATGTTGTCCCATTCTTCGATCGCAACCTACGGAACCCTGTGCGCCTTGTCCTGTTTCTCTAGGGAACAGCTGCTTAAGAACATCTCGCACAACAGGTTAGCCCTATTGTAAACAACACCTTGAAGTGAACAACACCATTTCTTAGGGCAATTATATTTATTTCGAAAATAATAATATTTTCCATTTTTTTTTTGAATTACAAATTGTTTTTCAATTACTGATATTTATATATTGTAGATATAGATTATATATGTTATGTCTATGTTAACTTTATGAACATATTTTGTATATTAACAATAATTAAATATATTTATTGTAGAGTTAATGTTATTGTACCTAGAAATATGTTTATATTTCTCAGAATTTATCATTATTTACTACCATGATAAATATGTTTATTATATAATAAACATATATATATATATATATACCAAAGATGTGTGCTGAGGAAAGATATAACACTTATGTGAAATCCTGTAATTCGTTTTTGTACACAAAACATGAAAGTACCACCTATATATGGACAGTTTTCAGAAAAATATCAAATCATACACTTTTAAAATGTAAAATAATATGTTTTAAATTAATATTTATATAATGAAAACTAAGGGTGTGTTTTTCGTCATCCAGCTACGCACAACGCGCGACATCGAATTTTACAAAGCCCTATTCACTACATGTAAACTTGTACGAGATATCGGACAGCGTTCGCCGAACAGCTAACTTCGCCGATACACCTTTTATTCCTATCCTCGCAGTTCTTCATTGAATTTGAATTCTAGAACGAACGGCGTCGCACGCATTTGAAGCTCCGCCCATGAGCTGAGTCATAAAATACGTCACAATCATAACGGTATTGCTATTTTTAGGTATGCGCGCATATATTTACCAATAATTATATGATGATATATAGTTCGACGAATGGTTGACGAAAAACACTTTGTAAAATTCGATGTCGCGCGTTGTGCGTAGCTGGATGACGAAAAACACACCCTAAGTGTTCATTACTAATATATAATAAAGCAATAGGATATGTTAGTTTTAATTCTATACATATCTATGTGGCGAGTAAAAGCTAATTTATATTGCATGTAATTTAATAGAGTAATGAAAACATTGTAGTATGAAAATCATGTCAAACCTAAATTTATTTCAGTGATTTCGATACTATTGCTAGCAGCGGGACGCCTGAATATTAATCACATTACGTAGATAAGGAGTGTTATATCTTTGCTTCACAAAATCTTTGATTATAGTGAGAAGTAGAAAAATATATAAAAATATCTATTTTTAGAATCACTATTGTTAATATATCCTTAATATATTCAAATAAATGTTTGTATACAAATATATATATATATATATTGTATAATCATATTATTATTTCCTAATATAGATAGAGATATTAGATAAGAATATTATAAATTCAGCAACAATAGAGAACTGTGTGTAATAGAACATACACACACACACATACACACACATACACACACACACACATACACACACACACACAATAACTCCACTAGAACAATAGATAACAATAGATTACATGAAATGAACAAAATAATAAGGTGCAAATAGTATATTATGTATAAATATATGACTATAATAATACAATGTGATACAATTGTGTATATATATATATATATATATATATATTGTTATGAATATCTGAATGTAAATTAAGAATTATCATTATGTTCAATATACAAGAGATATACAATCTAGAGACATATAAATATAATATAATATAATATGTAATATTGTCTATTTCAAAATGTATCATCCCTTTGCGTCCGAGCTGTTGATTTCTGTTGTGTTACAAAATTCAGAGCTATTGATTTCTGTTGAGCAACTTTTATGATACTACATATAATATATTAGACCATTTTATTATTTAAATGTATCAATATTATATAGTGATATGTTTTCTTTATGATAAGATTTTTTTTAAATAAGTTTTATATCTCAGTTTTCAAGTTATTTGGTATAATATAACCTTATATGAGGTTTTTTTTAGAAATAAAATTAATCATATAATATAATAAATTATATTAATTAAAATTGAAAAATTAATATCATTTGTGTGATATAATAAATTCGTTTGTATAAAATAGTTTGAATATTTTATTTTGTATAGTAACTAAATTAAATATCATGTAATAAATAAAACTATTCAATAAAAAGCATTTTATATCAATACAAAATTTCAAATTTGATAACAATTTATATTAATATTACCATTAATTATTTATGTTGTAACTTTTCAACGTAAAATAATTTGGTGCTAATTTTTTCTAATTATATAAATAAAACCTGTGTAGTAATATTAAAATTGGCGGAAGTATACATTACAATATTATTTACACCGATAGTACAGAATTATAGCGTTATTTTAAATTTAAAATTCTAATAATAGAAAAAATATATTATATTATTTGTGCGCTATTACTTGCAATTTATATAATTTCTTCATTTTATTGTTGGTTTATATATTGTTACCACTTTAAAGACTAAATAAATTTTAAATATTAGTATTATATACATTAATTTAGGTTTTAAATATAATTATTTTATTTTAAATAATTAATTATAATTATTATTTTTTAATTGATTATAATTTTTGAATACATTTTTTTCCAGATTAATAAACTATGTTATATACTAAACCAAAAATGTACAACTTGTAATAGAACATCTTTTATATTTATTTCCACATTTTCATTTATTAAAAACTTGCACACATATTTTGAATAAAACACAAACGCTCGGAACTGGCAACATGTAATTAATCCTCGGATGCCAAGAGTTAAATATGCATGTATAATAGACCGGTTCGTACTCAATTTTTTTTCGTAATTTTATAAACCTTCACATCTGTGACAATTATGTATGCTATAATAAATAAGTGTTTAAAATTTTAGACCTATATCTTAAATATTGTTATGTCACGAGACCTTTTAATTTTAACATTGAATACATATAAAATTTAACATGGGGGAGATATAGAAATAAGTTTTATTCAATTTTTATAAAATTGAATAATTTTTTTTAAGCCAACTATGTATATATCCTAGAAACATATATAACAAGTAGTATTAACAATACAAAATATTTTTCATAACAATCTAAATGCCCAAATTTTATAAAATAATTTTAGTAAAACAAAATATCTAAAAATCGTATAATTTAATATAAATAAATTATTACAATTTAATTTAAAAAATTAAAATATATAATTTATAGATAATAATAATACAATTCAAATTAATTATTAAAAAATTAAAAATTATTTTTAGAAAAAAAATTAACATCATTTGTAATTTTTTTTGGATTTTTATTTGAAATATGAAATACAAAATATGTTTACATATTTTTTAATTTTTTAAATTTTATTTGTATAAAGGACATTTATATCTAACTCATATCCACAATTCAATACAATCTGATCACTCAAATTTATGTAAAGTATAATTATATATATTAATTTTAAAAATTAATTATTTTTTTGAATTATTTTGAAATAAATACTTTAAAATTAATACTGTAAAATGGTATATTTTTTCGAGTTTTAGGAGACATTAATATTGGTAATTTGTAGTTATACAAATTAAATATAGATATTATATTATTAATAAATATAAATAATGGTATATATTACATTAATTCATTAAATATAATACAAATACATAAGTAATTTTAAATATTAATTTAAATATTTGTAAACATCAAAGATAATAAGATGGCGTCATTACTATTATACATAGAATATTATAAATTTTATTTAAAAATAATAATTTATATTTCAAACTTTAAATGCTTCGTGATCAAAGGTAACTATTTTTTTATAACAATTGTTAATACATATTATAATAAAATATAGATATGTATTATATTTTATATGAAGGATCAAAAATTGAATCGAACGAACCGGTCTAATGTATAATCAAATTTCTACCTGTATATACATGATTTACTATATATATTTATATTTATATATATATAATATAATATATAATATATAATATATAATATATATGTATATTTTAAATTACTTTTTATTTATGTGTGTACCCAAGTACCAAAAGTAAGGTTTGACATATTATTAGAAGCCCGGGTAAATTTATTATATAATCTATTTATAAACATTTATATAGAATATTGATTTTATATAAAAATATACTAGCCAGTATATGATTTAGTTTAGGTATTTAATTTACAATATATCACCAGAGTTAACTAATTTAAATAGATTTAAAGTGGTGGTCAAATTTATTAAATCAATAGTTCATATTCTCAATTCCATCTTTTCTTTCCTTCTTTTATATTCTGAAAATGTTATACAACAATTACATTTAAATAATAATGATAATGTATCGATATTATTTAATATCACTAAATAATGCAGCCGTACATTTATATATATGTGTGTATTACGTATATATGTATTAACTTATATATTAATATATATTAACGGTATTAAATAAATTAAAATATAAACATAACTATCATGTATGTTCATGGAACCTATTTCATTGGCAGTTCGTTCAAGTTATTCCTCGACCTCGAGCCTCGGGTCAAGGACCTATTCTATCACTTCCTGAACTCTCGTTACGCCGACTCCCTCGCTATCCTGGCCTCCATGAAGAATCAGCTGCTGCTCGACATGTACATAGGGCGTCACGTCGAGAAACTCTACGAACAGATCCGGGATAGGGCCTTCACACAAGTATTACCATTATCTCTCTTTCTCTCTCTCTATCTCTCTCTCTTTCTCTCTCTCTCTCTCTCTCTCTCTCTCTCTCTCTCTCATCTATCTAGTTTAACTCAACTAGCACTACCCTTTTCTCATCTCTCAACTTCACTTCATGGGGGCCAGTTATTTCGAGAAATATTTTTTCTATAGGATTATCCTAAGACAATATTTAACCATACGGAAATAACTAAGGATCATCCTAGGATAATCCTATTACAATTTATTTTCTCAAAACAACTGGCCCCTAGTTTTCACTTATGCTAGGTTAATACTGCACATATATTCTGATAGTTTTGTGTGCATTTTAATTTATTAACTATATATTCTTACCTATAATCATTTTTATTCTTCTGATTTATTCCAACTTATATTCATATATATATATAGAAGTTTAATAATTCTATAATTGTAGCTGTATATAAAAATACTCTATTTTCTAAAATATATGCCTGTATCATAATCAGCCATAGATTTTAGTGCGATTACTTTTATTTACATATCTAATAATTATATTTCAAGGCATGATTTTATGATTTATAAAGTTACTCTTAAATGATGTCATGAATTAGAAGCTGTAAGACACACACATGTGTTGCTTTCTAATGAATAGTGTTGTGTACATATGTGTTGTGTACAAATGTCTACTTAATCATGTTGTAATTGTGAACTCAACATATCAATATTTGTAATATCACTATCAATGGGAGATCATTCAAAATTATATTAATTTATATAATTCTATTCTAAAAAAAATGTCATAAATATAAAGTATATAATTTATTTATTCTATTGATTATATATATATACTATTATTTTTCAGTTACATATATATTTGATTAAATATAAAAAACATTAGCATTTCATACAAAAATCTCACGTTTTATAGTATTTTGACCCGTTTTCCTGTGCCTGCATTAAAACCATGTCCTCGAAATTCTCCTTGGACATAAGAATTCTTGAAGGACATCTGATTCGCTTGATCAACAGCGGAAAGATTAAAGCCAGAATAGATACCGTGGAGAAGGTTTCTAATACTTTGTGTGTTTATACGTATATGTATGTAGTAGGTATATATTATTATCTATATATTATAAATTGTAAAGGGACAAATATTAGATGTTTTTTATTTATTATTTATTTAATTTGATTAATTCTGTATAGAAAATAATATATTTTACACTTTATTATAATGTAATTATTACCATATTCATTATATGCTAATACAGATAAATATTATAATGTAATGTATGGTATTAGGGGGTATTTGTATTAGTATTGGTAATAATGTGGTTAACATATTGACTACTTTTAAGGCATTAAAACCCTAAAGTTAAAAATAAATTAAATATACTTTAATTAGGTGAGCGTGCAAAATAAACACACACCTGTCACCTGTCAATCACAAATAGAAACACACAATCAACATAAACGTGTTGCTCTTATCATGTAAATAACTTACTTTTTTAAAATTAAATTTTCAAAGTATAATCATTTTATTTTATTAATAATAACATGTAATAAATAATAATCCATGTTCTAAACTAATTATTTTAATAAATAATCTATATAATATTACCATATTTTATGAATCGCAAAATAAAAATAATTTTTTAATTTTGTTTATAATATTATACTTAAATGTTTTTATTTAGAATACAACTCATAAAATAATAATTTTAAAATGCCATTAGATATATTAAAATGTGTGTCATAAATATTTTAATAAATTTGATATCATTTTTAATTTATATATATATATATTAGGATAAGGATAAGGATAAGGATAATTTATTATTGCAAAAAAAATTTAACAATAAATGGCTAAACAAAATAGTCAAATTGACTTTGAGGTGTTTGGCCAGAGTAAATAATAATGCAATTACATATTATACATTCAAACATGTATATGTATAGAAGGATAATCAAAGGGAATATATAAGTGAAGGAAGCTTCGGGGTTGCCCAAATCCCATATGGGTAGCCCACACCCAGGAGTGTAATACTCAGTGATTTATTTAGCGTTTCAAACAATCAGAAATATAATCCCTATGTTAATCCATCTAATATTACATATTAGTAATTCATAATAATAAATAAATAATCACGGAGCTTAATAAAAGAAAACAAATAAAATAAAAATAATTTCTTTGAGGATCTGTTCCACTTCTATCAATCAGCTTGAATAGTCACCATTAGTCCATCAAACATGTAAAATAAAATATAATTATTAGTGATCTAAAACAATCCGAATTAGTGAACGAGTTGAGCAGGTCACATGGCTCGATAGAGTTTATTATCTTTGAAATTTTAAATATTTCTCAATTACTTTTGAACTAAAATATTTTAAATTAAAATGTAATGGACGATAATATTGTAATTAAAAAAATATCCTATTTATTTTTAAAATACAATTATTTACAATTGATATTATTATAAATAAAAATCCAGAGTCACACTCATGTTCGACAATCTAGTCAGATAAACTAGTTTGAAAATCGAGTATGAAAATCTAGTTTGCAATCAAGTATTAATATCTAATCCGGTAAAAAAAATGTACAATCAAGTACACTAATTTAATTCGTTAGGAAAGTAAGTAAATCTAATCTAGTATGACAATCTGGTATACTAAGAAAATCTAATTTTGCAATCTAGTATGAAAATCTAATCCGATAAACAAATTCGACAATCAAGTAAGAGAATTGTTTCGGTTGCGTCGTAGATTATAACTCCTCTGCGTAACAAACTGCTACCCAGGGTTCCATTGTTATCAGTAAAACACCTGTTTTTACCTGGCAAAAATGACAAAAATCGTATAAAACTGTTAATTCACGGTAAAAACTGGTAATAACCTGTAAAAACTGGCAAAAACCTAGTACTCATAAAATATAATACCTTTAAAAAAATTGTATATTGAAATTTAAAGTAATATTGATTAATTTATATATAAATGTTATGGCTGATATCTAGAAGCTTCGGTTGAAAATTTGACCAAATATTTTATCACTCTGCTTTAATTATGCCATTTATTGTAAATTTATTTAAAAAATCCATACTGGAATTTGAGGTCTTCTTTTAACCCTTATTTATATTGTAAAATTAACAAGTTGATGTAATTGGATACATTTTATAAATGAAATAAAATCATACTGTGCTATATATTCATAAAATATTACTAAATTGTTATATAATAATAATATACAGTATTGTAAAAAATGTTTTTTTAACAATATTTAATTTCATATATATAAAAATAAATATTCTATTCAGTATTTATATTTATATATATATATATATATATATAATTAACAATATCTATAGATATATTTAATATATTTAATTAAATATTATTAGTTCTATTGTTTAATATATATATTTTTTTTTACAATATTACCTTTTACTAATACAAAAATAAATGTATTATTCTATTCAATATTTTATATATATATATTATTTACTTATTTATTTAAATTTCAATATCATATTATTTATTAAAAAAAATTGTTCTTTATATAAAGTCAAAATTAATAAAGGTTGTTTTAAAAAAAATCTTATAATTATGATTTTAATGTAGTATTGTTTAACTTTATAATTGTATATTATCTATTACATATAAAATCTATAAATAATATATAATTATATAGAAAAAAAAATATAGTAGGTTTAA
Organism: Osedax fenrisi; assembly: GCA_964019155.1. Lineage (NCBI taxonomy): Eukaryota > Metazoa > Annelida > Polychaeta > Sabellida > Siboglinidae > Osedax > Osedax fenrisi. Next base: position 28,413,764 of record OZ025242.1, read on the forward strand.
GGGCCTGGGCAATCTTGCTGAGTTTACATGTAAAAGATAGGGAAAATGAGGTCACTAAAAAGACTACTACTTTTAAACAAATGTATATAATCACCTAATTTATTTACCTATAGTTAGCTATATATCATATATAAAACATATCCTATATCTAAACATACCATCTACAAGGTATCGGTTAACACTAATATTTTATTTTTATTTTTTTCATCAACGTTTTTTATAATATTTATAATTAGTATATTTAACAATTTTCTAATAGGTTCTAATAGATTCTAATAGGATAGCTTATTATCAGTAATATCATACATATATATATATACTCAGAAATTGTTTATAATGATTGAAGCAATTGGACAAAAGTTGTTTGATAAAAAAAAATTTTAAAAAAAGTTCTGAGATATAGGCTTCTAAAGTTGTTATCAATATTATTTTGAATAAATAACAATAAATTTATGATATTTATACATTTTATTATTATATATCATGTTATTGTAATTCGCCACTCCCTTCATGATAACTGGATGTAGCTCTTGCTACGTAGTCTTTTTCTTGTGAGTTACAGAGGAGCCAGACAACCTGTTCAAATCTGTTGAAGATGCATATAGTTTACAATTAAATATTTATTTATAAAATTCAAAAAATGTCCTGGTTATTTAGTATCCAAACTACACATTTATACATGTTTTACTAATTATAAATGAATCAATAATAGTTTATTAGTATATATAAATAATAGTAATATTAGCTACTTATTTATCTTATAACTACTGGATTATATTTATATTATCTATATGTAAATTAATTATATTTTATTAGTAAATATATATATAAATAATAGTAATAATTAGCTACTTATTTATAATATTAATTATTCTACATATATATTATAATAATAACAAATATAAAATAAATGATCATGTATAAAAAAATGTATCTAAAAACTTCCTCGTTTATTTAGTATCTAAACTACACATTTATATATATTTTACTAATTATAATCATAAAATACGTTTTTACAATTAGTATATTTCAAAATATATGACACTATAACAAGATTAGTAAATAGATTCTTTCATTTCATTGGCTACATAATACTCTAGCGAGTAAATACTGCTATGTATTACCTGTATTCTTGTATTTAAATTTTTAAATTCGAATAGATAATAATATTGTAAATAATGAAAATAAAACGTATCATAACTGAATATTTGAAAAAATGTTATCAAATATTTTTTACAGGACTATGTTTAAAAACTCAATTTGAAATACTTTTATTTTAAACTTTATATACAATTTTAAAGATAAATCTGTATATTTTAAAATCTTATTATAAAATTGTTAATACAAAAAAAATTGTATTACCGGTTATTACCATAGGCGGTAAAAACCTATGGAACACTGCTTCTGCTACCACATAATATAAACACGCTTACTTTCTTATATAAAACCTTAAATACAAATATTTTGTTTATAATCTTTATTTTCTTTCAAAACTACATTTAGATTGAATAATTAGCTTATATATGTTACAAACCATATTTGTGATGTTTTTCGATGCCACAATTTAGGATGTTTCAGTTGTTTCGAAGCAGAAAATGTTGGCTCATTTAGATCACTAATATATATATATATTTATATTTAAAAAAAAATATTATGTATTATTTTTATTATACTCATTATATATATTTTATTGTTTATAAATATAATGATGTATATATTACATTTTTTATTTGAACATATACCATCGATACAAAGAAAGTGAATAAGTAATTGAATGTAGTGTATGGCACTTTATGATAGAGGCACTGCAATCGAACCACACTATTAAATATCAACTTGTTATTGTTATTTATATTGATAATTATGATCAAGTTTAACGTAAACCTATACTAAAAATAATAGTTATATTATATAACTTATATATATATATATATTTATATATATGAAATACAACATATCAACATTACTCATAATTTAAGAGTTTTTCGTATTTAAATGTATCTAAATTAAAGATATCATACTATTTTATTAACATATATAATCTAAATACATAGATATAGAGAGAAGTCACTTCATTCTATATAACATAAAATCCAACTCTTTAATTGACCTATATAATATGACTAATAAAAATCGCTGATACCTTTTTGTTAATTTATCGAGATATTGTATTGCATGCATCTATTACTTATACACTATATTTACATTATGTTTATACTAGTATTTCCTTAGTATCGATGAGTTATATAAAAGTAACCATCTCTTAACAAAATATATAAAACATTAAGGGTTTACATTATATTTTGAACATGTAAAAGATATAAAAAGGACTAGTTTTCAAAGAATAATTAGCATATCATATTCAATCATAACTTTTTTTACATTTTATAAATAATATATATAATAATAAATGTAACTTTTTTTATCATATAAATTTTACTACAAGTTATGAACATAGAAACAAACACAGAAAAAAAGAACAATTGTTATTTCAAAATAATTAAAAATTAATATTATAAAAAAACATAGAAAATAATTACACATAATATGTGATATACATGTATTTATTATAATGTAGTAATATCAAAGATTTTACGAAGGAAAGATATAACACTTACATGAAATCGTGTAATTCGAATTTGTATACAAAATACCCTGGTGCCACCTATAGCGGGTTACTTTTAGGAACTATGCGTTGTTTATAATGTAAATTCGTATTTAACTATACACTTTTAAAATGTTAAATAATATGCTTTAAATTAATATTTATATGATGAAAACTAAGTGTTCATTACTAATATATAACATACAAATATGATATTTATGTTTTAAATGCTATCAGTATATATTTAGTAAGTAAAAGTTAATTTATATTGCATGTAATTTAATAGAGCAATGAAAACATAGCCGAACCTAACTCTATTTCAGTGATTTCGATACTACTGCTAGCAGCGGCAGGGGATATTACTAAATTACGTTGCATGCATAGGGAGTGTTATATCTTTGCTTCGCAAAATCTTTGGTAATATATTATTATATTAAATGTATGTATTTGTGTACAAGAATAGTAAAAATATTATTTCGAGTAAATCCAGTTTTAAATTTAATTAAATTAAATGTTCACTATTTTATTGATAAAATAAACAATTTCCTGAAATATATATATATATATATATATATATATCGATTTTTATTTTGTGATTTTATGGTGTATCCTTAATTAAACATATATATATATATATATATATATATATATTGTTTATAGCTATAATAATTGTTTGTTATTTAATATACATGTACCATAAGTAATATAATATCTAAATGTATCAGAACATGTATATCCAATAGTATACCACCTTTCACTATTTTATCAACTAGATCATTATAAATATGTATCCACTATGTATAGAGTGATAGATCAATATTCATTGAAACTCACTTGTTCATAGGTTTTAAATTATTATTAAATAATATTTCAAATATAAATATATTTTTCACAAAAAATCAAATACAAATACAAATATAAAATAAAAGTAAAACAAAATACAAATACAGAAAATTGGGGTGAAATAGTTTGGATAAAATTGAATTAGGGATTATTAGCTAAGTATTTAGGAACACTTTAAATAATATTATTAATAGACATTATTTATAGTAATACCGAGCAAGCTCGTAATGTAAGGTAAGGTATAGAAACACATTATGTACTATATTATATTTATCTACATAGTAACTTTAATAAGTATTTGTATTTGATTAAATCTGTAAATATCAAAATATTACATGTATATTTTATTTACATGAGATGCGATGTATAGTGAAGTAATCTACAACGAATCGAAAAGTAATTTGTCTTATGTAATATATTTATTTTATTTTACTAAATTCAAGATTTTAAATTTGTTGTTATATGAATTAATATTTCTTTAAAAATACAGATACATATGCAATTTATATATTTTAATATCTATATTAAAATATAGATACTGTTGATATTTTACGTTCATAAATTTACTAACGTTATTAAAGTTCTTCATAAAATATTGGTTATTTAAATAATAATTATATATATTTTGAGTACGCTATATTTGGATAAATACACGAAATACACCAATCAAATATAAATACAAATAAACCAAATCAGTTTACTTATACAAATATGTATTTGAGCCAATACCTGATATATATATATATATATATATACATAACCACAATATGTTTATTAGAATTAACATAGAGTAACACACATACCGGGACATTATCATTGAATCTGCATCATTAAGACACGCCCCCCTGTAACTCCGCCTCCTTCAAATATGTCCCCTATAGCCACTCTACCCCATATAACCATTTCCCCATAGCCACGCTCCCTATATGCACTATCCGCTAGCTCCACCCTACCTATAGCCACGACACGCCTCCTTCCCCCGTAGATTCCCCCACCAGTATATATCCACCTCCTACTGTAACCTGATGGTGTAATTTCGTACCCTATATATATATATATATATATATATAACATATATATATAACCCTATAACATATTCCCCAATATCCGCGCACCTATAGCTCCACCCCTTTCTAACCACACCCCTACACCTATAGCTCCACCCATTTCTAACCACACCCCCACACCTATAGCTCCACCCCTTTCTAACCACACCTATAGCTCCGCCCCTTTCTAACCACACCCCCACCCCTATTTAGATGGTATACGTGAACTGCGAAGACAAACGTATGCAGGTGTACCTGGCAACGCTGAACGCTATGGAACACTGCCGTATCACGTCCAAGCTTACCTTAGTCAGGGCTGCCATGAACAAGGCTAGGATTGAGGTGAAGGTGTCCTCCAGGCGGGTCGTCTAGGTGTGCGAGAGGTTAGCGAGAGGTTAGCGGGAGGTTAGCGAGAGGTTAGCGAGAGGTTAGCGAGAGGTTAGCGAGAGGTTAGCGAGAGGTTAGCATGAGGTTAATAATATGACTTGAATGTAACATTATATAATTATAATATATATTAACAATATTGTTAAAAAAATTAATAAATATGTTTACATTTATTATAAATTATAATAATGTGGCACATTATAATTTAAAATTTATTAAAATATTCAAATTACATTCATTTTATAAAAGAAAATTGAAATTATATATAATTATAAATATTTATAAATAATATTTATTAAAAAAAGTTCAAACTGGTTAGTTGCTTGACGTTAACATATAATTAAATAAATGTATATTAAATAATTTATTAAATATATGTAATACTATGGTAATTAAATTTGTATATTATTGTATGTGTATTTAATTATATGATAACGTCAATTCCAGTTTGAATTTTTTTAATAAATATTATTTATAGATATTTATAATTATATATAATTTCAATTTTCTTTTATAATTTAAATGAATCTAGGAAAAAAAACAGGAAAAAAAATAACAAGAACAAATATCCAATATATATATATATTTTATTAATTTTAAAGTATTTATTTTTGTGTACCCTGATATTGTGTATCCATGGATATTATTAGACTTTTTATATAATATATTATTTCCTTATTATATATTATGATAAGTATAAGTTTTTAAAGGCCTATTTAAGGATGTAATGATAATAATTAACACAAATCAATACAATTAAACCAAACAAACTTAAAATATCAATCCATAATATATACATATATCAGAACATCATATATCGCAGAAATTTCTATTATATATATTAAAATTTATATATAATGTGAAAAATTATTTACATTTTTTTAAAAACAAATATCAGAAATAGTTATTTCAGAAAACAAAATAATTTTTCATTATTTATTGAATTACATAATTTTTATTTTAACTGTTATTTTTTTTCTTGTTGTTTTTTCCGTTATTTTTTTCTTAGTTTTTTTCCTCTTATTATTTTTCTATTATTTTTTATCCCGTTATTTTTTTTTTCGGTTACCAATAATTGTTAATGATTTACATCTATAGTTGTAATTCAATATAAATTAACTAATCGATACTAGTAAATACTAGTTCAATATATATTAACTAATAGAAATTAATCAAGTGATAATTCAATATATATAAACTAATAGAAAGTAATAATTCAATATATATTAACTATTCAAAAGTATCGAGATCCTTCTTTTTTACTATTCGAAAGTCTCAAGATCCTATTTTGATTTATTCGAAAGTCTCGAGATCCTCTTTTTAATAAAAATGTAGTGTTCGAAAGTCTCGAGATCCAAAATTGTATTACTCTAAAGTCTCGATCCTAAAAAATTTCAAATATATATTTAAAAATATTAAAATAATTATTAAATTTTAAATGCATAACATACATATAAGTTGTCCTATATATCATATTGTTCTACTTAATGACATTTTAATTCATCTAACTTAAATCTAGGTATATATATTTAATACATTACGTATTCATATATAATTATTATAATAATATATTAAATTTTAATATATTGAAAATATTAAATGAATGTATAGATAATTCTATAATAATAATAATAATAATAATATAATAATTATAGAACAACTTATATCATATATATGACATATATTTAATATATAATTATTATAATATAATTATTATATTGTGGGTGTAATTCTCTATGCTATATAAGATCGATATCACTGAACTAGATTTAGGAAATATGAAATATTAATAATTATTATAAGTATATCATATTCATATTTCCTAAATCTAGTTCAGTGATATCGATCTTATATAGCATAGAGAATTACACCCTTGGAATAATATGATAGCCTGAGCAATTTATAGCATTATAATTATTATTATGTTATATAATGTGAATATTATACAAGTATTCAATTTCAATGTTCATAATATACAAGAATGGTTTTGTAGTGTAGTGGTTATCACGTTCGCCTCACACGCGAAAGGTCCCGGGTTCGAACCCCGGCGAAACCTATTTTTTACATTTGCTATAAGGGATTATCACAGTAAACAGTATATTAAGTGTTATATGTAATAGATAGGCGATATGTATACTATATATAGTCTACTATAGTAGTATATATATGCTCTACAGCAATACACTAGAGAGAGAATTAGATATATAATTCAATATAACTATGTAATATATCTAAAAATAAATATATGTTTTTATATAATTATGATTATATAATCGCTATTTTATATATGACTAAATATATACAATAGAAAAGGATCACTTGTAATTAAGTGATATATATAGCTTTATTATAAATATTAGATTATATCATAAATTGATATAAATTGAGAAAGATATGATATTTTGAATGCGAGTAAATGCGAGAAAATAATATTCTGAGATAAAAGAATTTGAAAAAATAACACAATATTATTATTATTTCTTATAAATTACTATGTATATTTGTATTTTTATATATATATATATATATATATATATATAAATATAAATAAATAAGGTAATATATAAAATCAGTAATATATATGTCATAAATTAAACGATGATTCAATAAAATATTAATAATTATTATAAGTATATCTTATTATATACTCGTATAAAACACTATTACGGGTGAAGCTTATTGTAAACGATGTATTACATTATATAATTGAATAATACCATAATACAAGTTAATATAGACTTTTAAGATATATAGATATATTTGAATAATATTACTCGATGAATAATGAAACTTTTTTTATCGTGTATTTATATATATATATATATATATAGTGAGTGATTCTCTATTATGTCTATAGAGCATTATTATAACATATCACTTCCCAGCTAACAGTAATAGCCTCATAATAGCAGTATAATAGCTCAATGTAAACATTTGAGGCTATTATTAATGCTATTATGCTGCTATTACACAGTGAGCTGGGTTATTCTATTCGATGTGTTAATTCATTACTAATGTTTAACAGGTGGCCAGTGATTAAGAGAAACATGTCAACGTTAGTAATCATTACTGTCTTACTGCGACCCCCCCGCCTCCATTATTAATGTATTACCGTTCCGCAGATTTATTTCAAACAGCAAACACCCGAATATCTTTTATATCTCTCCTATATTTCTTTAACTCATAACGCTGTATATTATTTATAATAAAATGTATTAAACGTCATTAATATTAATTTCTTTATTATATATACCTTATTGTTATTATTCTGTTTGTTATTGTCCATTGGACGATGTCTGATGCGAACAATTATTACGTACAGAATTAATATTCTATTAATGAAAACTATATTTTAAATAATTATAATTAATGATTTCTAAACTAATTTCTTAAATTTATATCTACTATATTTGTATATATTTCATTACCACACAAATAAATCAATAAAATCAATCTTATTAGGTTGTAATACATGTAATACATTCAGATAGATATTTATTAAAACAGAGATATTATTTTGATATAAGCAAATATATAGTTGCAAGTATGTATTAAGAAATATTTGCTAACGATAACATTCTTTATTGAAATAATCTAAGAATAATACAAAATTAATGAAATAAAGAAGTGTACAGTGACCGTACATCATTCATCTAGACAATATGTCAGGTCAGTGATTCAATAGTTACAATATATTTGTGATCTATAGGAATATATTGATGATATATTACTATTAATATGCTATCCGATTTTGATATATTGTTGCAAATATTCATAGTAAATTACGTAGTAAATTAGCACTTCACGAGTCCTCAAGGACTTAAACAATTGTTTATATGTAATGCTAATGTTTATAAAACTTAATTATAAAATATTCATATATTTATAGATATTTATTTATATATAAAATTGCAAGAAAATATAAGTAGAAATGTTAACATAGAAGCAATACAAATTAAATCAACTTTATAATAATCGACTTTTCTTGAGAGGTGATTGGTGGACTTTTACTAGGGATGGAGATCTGGGGCCGGTTGCTATGGAAATAAAATATGTCCTATCACTATGCAGAGATAATCTCTGCATAATCCTCAGTAAATCGGGTTGCTATGGACAAAAAAATATGTTATAGCTCATCCAATAAAATAGTCTAGGATAGATTGAGGATCGGTTGTTCTGGGAATTTATAGCTATATTTATTCGCGTAGGACATTCGGGTAGCTCTGGAAAAAGAATTCTATAAAACTAGGAAAATGTTACTATAGTTATGTGAAAAAATAAGAATCACAATAGTTGTCCTTATTAATTAAAAAATATATATGATAAAATATTAAATATAATTATTTTATTTAATATTACAATAAATATAGTTATATAGAATTAGCTAATATAGAAATAGTACAAATAATATATAAGTATACCGTATTATATGGGAGGACTGGTATTATATGTGGACGAATGAGATGAGAATATTATTCACAATATTGCGGGTGCCGAGACAGCGTAAATGTGTATACGCTTACTTTCGAGTATACTTACATATTAAATGTATATACAATTTATAATAAATGAATATATTAATGTAATATTAAATGTAATTTAATCATTTATTTAATAAATATATGTATTATAATAAAACATAATTATAATAATTATTATATGATTCATGTTGGTCAATGTTTAATATAGTAATGAATATTTATAGCACTAGTTTAACTCATCGAATATATATTGAGTGGAGTCACTCTAATGTTTATGGTCTCTATCGAATATATATTTGACCTCATTTATCTTAAATTATCTAAACAAACTATAACTATTCCCATAAAAAGCAATGATATATAAATAAAATAGCATGATAAATATTAAATAATGCATTCACTCTAATGAATCCTAACATCACCTAACATCACATCATAAAATATTTATATTCTTATTTGACAAATTATTTTACATAGGATTTTATTAGAAATATTTCGAGCTAGGATATGTTATCAAAATCCCGAGAGCAACCCAATAATACCTATTAATAAGAATTGTCTTTAGATTTTCCTGGTGGGGATTGTCTCTGGCTATTCATAGACATATTCCAAAGTAACTGCACCCTGGGCCCTAGCCCTTTGTTTAATGTTGGGGGTATAGTGCAGTGTTTAATATACATAATAAATACTGCATCGAGGACATGACAGCTGACCTATTATATAGGCGTGGTGAACATAACCATAACAACGTCGGGGTATACAAACTGTATAGTTAAACCCAAACCCAACCCACTCCGTTAGTATATCGATATGAAAACACGACTACACCGCCCGCCCGCCCCCACTCCCACCCGCCCTTAAAGGATTTTTGGGCCGAGCTGCATTTCGTCATTCATCGAATTATGATTAATATTACGTTATTTATTTATATCCTATATCGTAATCGTAATTGTAGCATATTTTATTAAAACACGACTTAACAATCTCTTAACATAACCAGTTATTATTAATAATGTATTATATAAGCTTACTTATTACATGTTAATCAGTATCTATACAATTTATCTAGAAACACCATATAAAGCATATTATATAATACATCATTATACAATTAATTGTTTACTTTGTTATTTAATATAGTAACTGATATACTGATATACATTTATTTGTAATATTTTATAACTTATATATTTAATATATAATCCTAAAATAAGAAATATACAATTTATTATTAAAATATGGTGTTGATTTATAGTATCATATATCCTTTATTAGATAGCATAGATTTATAGTTGTCCTGTTATAGGAATTTATAGTAAAATACAAATCTATATATAATACAAGAAAATTAGTTTAAATTCATTGAATAGATTTAACTAACATTAAAGTTGATGTGAAGTGTGTATTTGCTATCTATTAACATATATTTGACACTGCAGTATACCTTTACAGAGAAGTAGGGACATTAACGATGCTGACTCAGCTTATCAATGTATATGTGGGTATATATATATATTTATTTAAATAATCACAGGACTAGTTATTGATGATTTCATATTTATTACACACATACTTTATTTTTTTAATATAACAATAGTATTCCGCCTACTATTAATAAGAATATAATCTATTATTATTCTATGCGTAATTTACTATAACTCCCTTACCTTACCAGGTCGAGCTTGCTCGGCAGTTTTTGACTCTCTTCTTCCATTCATCTTTATCGTCCATCGCAGTTTTCAGTTCATTTACATTACACAGTGTATCATCCATGAGTTGATCAACGTATGTTCTTCGTGGTGAGAGAAAAAGAGGACGGCCGCGAAGAATAACTCTCACATGCTATATATATATATATATATCTGTATATGATTTAGATTATAAATGATCTTAAAGTATTCTTTCTAGTATTAAGCTGATAACAAAGTAGATACCTGCTATAGATAGCCCTATACTATAGGACCTCTAGTTAGTTATAATACTCTATTTCCATTATTATGTGTAGATCATGTAAATAATTACTAAACAACTTAAAACTTATTTGCCTATAATTATATGGTGTATCCATTGATACATACAAAGGTATACGACATTAATTTCAGAGATTATAAAATAATATGTATATAAAACATTGAAAAGTTGTTAATTAAACAAATGTATTATAATAGAATGTAATTACTCTGTTTATAAGACAATACGATGTGCAGAATAATTAAATATCAAATTAATGAACATATTAATAATCAAGATATGTTAATATAATTTACAAAATGTTCATAGTTTTTAATCAAGTATTTTAATTAAGACACAAAATAGAGAAATACTATAATATATAACATATATGTATTGAGTTTTAGAGATTAACGTGATGAATAAAGCGAGGATACAGCAGAGCTTGCATAATAGCTATGAACCATAATCAATCACCGGAACAAGAGATCCTAGACCATTAGATTGACGCATTAGTGTATCGAAGCCTATATGATTAATAAATGTTAAAGCCATGATTCATAGCATACCCTGTTGGGTTATCTTCACTCAAGGACGGGACATACAGGACCGGTATCTCTCTATCTACAGGACCGGTTCCTCTCTATCTCATATGTTGTATTCAATGTTAAGCGTACACAACCTAAGTAATGAGTCATATGACTAATGACTGTCAACGCTGGTTCAGTTGTGCGGTAACTGATTCATTAAGGGGAGGGAGGCTCCCGTTCATCTAAACAATGCTATTTTAGCTCTATCAAAAAAATTCTAAGAATAAATAACTAATAGAGATAATTACTTAATTTGTATTTATTCAACAGATACTTTCCTCTATCATATATGAACTATCTTTATATAAATGTAGTTAATTAAAAATGGTGTAAAAAAAATAGTTTCAATTAATTATCATCATTTATTTAATTAATATAAAATATAATAATAAATCTAACATGATTCATATAGATGTATATGTTTACATTTACATTAAAAATAATATATATCAAAAAATTAGTAGATATATCTACATATATTAAGATGTAGATATATAGGTTACTAAGTGAAAAAATAAAAACTTGAGAAATTACATTCAAAGTTTAATATATAAAATTACAATGTATTCAATATATATATGTAATTTCAATAAATAAATATTATTATTATTATACATTCATAAAACACAGAAATTACATTCAAAGTTTAATATATAAAATTACAATGTATTCAATATATATATATGTAATTTCAATACACACACAAATAATTTGAGAAATTTATAAATAAGATACTAAAAATAGAAAATATGTAATACAAAATGATTGTTAAAATAAAATATTAAACATATTTTAATTAGAACCTAAACCCTTAACAACACACACGAACACACACACACACACACACACACACGCACACAGACTAAGTATATCTATTCAGCTGTAGACTAACAAATGTAATGATAGTCTTTCATAATGAATAATATTTATTTATTGAATCACGTACAATGATAGCAGATACAAATATACCTCTCAAGAAGTCGTAGAGTTATACCATCGATATAAAGAAAGTGGATAAGCAATTGAATGTAGTGTATGGCACTATCCGCTACGAGCGCTGCAGTCGAAACCCACTATCTGGCCCACTACTTTTTATTTATAATAATATGTATTTATCATATATATATTGATAATCACTACCAATTTTAATGTACTATCTATACTAAAAATAAAATTATATTTTAAAAATACATAATATCAACATTCCTCGTAATTTTGTGTATTTAAATTGAAGTTATAATACTATTTTATTGATATTTATAATTTAAATCCATTGATATAGATAGAAGTCACTTCAATCTATTTCGACGAAAAGACTACTGTTTCAATATTTGACATATATAATATGACTAATATCCAATCAAAATCACTGATACCATTTTGTTAATTTATCGATAAAAGTGTCATTCACGTGTCTATCTTTTACATGCATTGCGTGCGTCAATTGCTTATCCACTTTCTTTATATCGATGAGTTATACATGTTATAAATAACTGTGAGGGGCCCGGACAATACAAAACAATTGGTAACATTTTTGTTCTTGTGTTTTGATTTATCGTTAATTAAGTTATTGATAAACACAAGAGGAAGAACTACCTGGAGTCGAACCCAGGACCTCTCGCTTACTAGCTCTTGACTGTCCCACTGAGCTATAGATCCCAGGCAATGAACTAATGGGAGTAGTGTATAGTACGAGATAACAGTGTACATTCATGTAATGCGTTGTATAATGCGTATATTTCTTCCCCTATAGCTACCAGCACAATAAGTATGTCTTAGACTGTTATATAGGCTGCTCGATCTCCCGCTTTCTCCTCTTATGTTATCTTCTTATTAACTAATTATTATTAACTGTAATAAGTCTTTTTTTTTATATTTCTTTTAAATATATTGATGTTTTTACTTTATTATTCATTTACTTTATTTTTTCCTTTATAGAATTTCATCATTTCATTGCTACTATTAGTAAACTATTATATATTTGCACTGTTATCAAGAATTTCAGATTTAAACAAGTTTTACTACAATATTTAATATATAACAATTACTAATAAATTCAACAAATAAGTCACTAATAATTTATTATTAAATAATAAATAATAAATAATAAAAAATAATAAATAAATAAATAAGAAATATATATATATGTGTGTGTATTTACATAGATAATTTATTATTAAATAATAAATAATAAATAATAAAAAATAGTAAATAAATAGATAAGAAATATATATATATATGTGTGTATTTACATATACATAAATAGAGCTATATATCAATGATGTGAATATGATATTAATGGTATCGTATGATTAACTTAACCTATACACAAGTATCACTATACAATGTATACGCACATATGAGCAATGTACATCGTACATGTATAGGAATTTAAATATAAAAATCAAATGACATACAAAGGTTAAATATATAGATAATACTACGTAAGTCATACACTAGGTGGCGGACATAGGAACGAGACCTACGTACCGGTGTCTACGGGCAACGCATATACGCAATAGATTACCCGGTTGTGGTGGGCTTCGGAGAGGTTAAAGTTCAATATAGAGTCATTATGCTACAAGTGTATTGAAGAATATATACACGCATCGTATAAGTATCCATAGCCATGTTCGGCATACAGAAATGTATAGAGTTTAATGCTTGAATTAGGCCTATTGTAAGTTTATGAAATTATCTAAACACCGTTTCCAAGCAAATCCGTACACGAAATGAGCTCCGTCAATGTAGACTCAGGAATTAAACTATACATTACTTTAAACGGTTAGTTATGCGTACATTTGTATAGAAAATAAGACACGTCCGTATTTAGACGTACGAGGCGCTTCGAACGACGACGGCGTTAGCCTACGATCGTTGTAGTCGATAGAAACTAAGGCGGGGTTAATAGTAAGAAGGCGCGGAGGGGTCGCGGGAGGCGGGATCACGACTTATTGACGAAGACGACGGACGAATAGCAGGCGAGCACAATGGTCATGAACACTACCACCACTATGAGCCCCTTCCATACCCCCGACGTCTCGAAGCTGTAGTTTGCCCCGAGCCCCGCTAGCTCCGTGTAGAAGTTATCCTGGCGGGGTTAACGAGGGTAGAGGTCAAGGTCATGGTAGATGTGATGGTAAGGTCAAGGTTATGGTACGAGGGTAGAGGGGAAGGTCGTGAATGAGGGTAGAGGTGTCATGCGACGACGTTTATATACACACTTGCAGATCAATAGAGTTATAAACGAATAAAACTAATTGTGGGGAATCGAAATTATTTACAGAAAGTTTCGTAAATAGTAGTAACGTTTATTATATAACATCTGACCTATACTATAAAGTAAATGTTGTATGAAGATTATAACATTAATATCTGACATTTACCACTATCTTCACTACTACAACCATCACTACCATTACTACTATCACTACCACTAGTATATAGTACGACATTTTATGAAGACAATGACATTGAATTCGATAATATATGTTATATATATATATATATATATGAAAGTTTAATACTTCTATATTCTTAGATGTTTACAAAAATACTCTAATTTCAGAAATATACAATGCCGGTGTGTAAGCCTTACAGCATTAAAGGAACGCATATCAACAGTAGCAGAGTGACATACTACAGTTACGATCGTATCAACTCATAATGCTGAATATGCCTGTGTGTATGTATGCGTGTATGTTAGAAAAGAGTATGTTTGTAGACGGATAGCATTACAGCATCGTTATAAAGATAAATACATCATATATGCCGGAGTAAATCGGAAAAATAGAACTAATTCTATTTCTTTATATATGGCAGTTATTATCAGACTCGCGGTATATATATATATATATATATATATATATATAGAAAGTTTGTGTGTCATACCAACCCATCCTCCGTTGCAGACTATCCACAGACCTAGTCTATTGACGATGATGTCCGCAAGTATTTCGGCTATCTCTTTACTGAGGTCTAGATGTGAGATGTCCTGCAGGTATCTGTGATGGGTGGTCAGTCTATTAAATCTATTAATATATGTAGGTGTTTATGATTCTACTGCTGCTACTAATACTACTACTACTACTACTACCCGACTACTACCACTACCACTAATACTACTACTACTACTACTACTACTACTACTACTACTACTACTACTACTACTAATACTACTACTACTACCACTACTACTACCACTACCACTACCACTACTACCACTACCACCACTACTACTACTACTACTACTACCACCATAAGAACTACCCTGAGCTGACCTTGCAAGGTAGGCACAGAAGGAATGCAAGGTCACAATACGACCCCACGTGACCTGTTCATCGTCGAACACAGAACCTGCTACGCTGTACAACAGGTGAAGTTGTTCCGCTTCTTGAATGTTCAATCTAGAGGTCATCTCTCGCATCAAGGACAAACGATCCTTCAAGATCAAGGTGAATGGGTGTATGCATATCTGCACTATTATAAATGCATATCGTACGGTATAAACTTTAACACTGTATACATTATGCACTGTACAATGTAAAGTGTATATTGTAAGTATAATATCAAATATTTATAAAAAGAAATATTAATTAAATAAATAGCTGATTAATGTGTTAACATGTTAAATATTATAAATTTGCATGTCACCGATTGGTTCAGTAATAGAGCGCTTAAAGGGACGCTAATCATGATATCTTGCACCGTTGAATCGAAGTCTTTAAATTAACCGATAATATTAATTAATATTTAGAATTGGTGAATATATTGCAACTATTCTATACGAATAATCTTAATCGTGTACTCGATTACGACTTACAATTCGTCGATGAATCATCGTCGATGTATCGCGGCAATCGAACAGCTCGGTAAACTAACTCATTATTACATCGTTACGGAACTATTTGTACACGATTAGAGATAGAGACCGGTAGATTAGGGGGGAGGTGTTCGTCTCACCTGTAACGAACTGTCGACCAGCTTTCGCATCAGCGTAACTCTTTTGTCCGAGCATTCCTGTTTTCTTTTGTTAGATCGACTGTTTGGTAGGATTGTGTAAGTTCGTTCGACGTCGAAGTCGAATAGTTACGGTGATCGTGTATTAATACACGTAATTACGGACGTTCGAAAACGTGGAAACAAATAATTGAAATTATCTTTTTTTCTAGAACATTTTAAATATATGAAATATAATATTTTAAATAGTGTATATATGTGAATATTTTAAAAATGCGTATTATAAATATAACTAAAAACCTATACAATTCATAAATTATAATTTATATAACTTATATATATATATACATCTTTTTTTGGTAATATATATATATTTCAAAAAAAGATTTGTAATATAGGGTGCGCTATCCGTCACTTTACTCTAAACTCTACTGAGTGGTGTGCTATCGGTCAATTTACTTCACCCATAATTTATCAATCAAAACCGAAATAAAATATTATCGACAAAGAAAATAAGATATATTACAAAAATATATGTTTATATTTTTAAGTTCAATTACAAAATATTATCTAATTTAAAGAATCTGTAAAAATGTATACTTATATACAAATAGGAATAATGATAGGTATAAATTATATATCATATATATATATATATATATATATTAATTTAATTAATTGTAAATAATAGTAAAAGCCGAGCAAGCTCGCCCTGGTAAGGTAATATTAATAGGAATATTACCATTATAGTAAATATAATAGATAAGAGATAGTTTATTTTAAAACTATAAATATTTAATAATTTATTATAACAATAAACGATTTATACTACCATTATAGTAAATATAACAGATAATTTAATTGATAATTATTATTATAATTAATTTTTAATTACTTTAATAATAAAGAAATTATAATAATTGCATGTATGATATTTTTGTGTAATAAATTATTAAATAAATATCAATGTATAATTTACATATTAAGTAATTACATTAAATATATATTAATTTGTATTTATATATAATAATTTTGTATATATTTATATATAATAATTGTGTTAAATATATAAACAATTTTTGTATATATTTATGGTCTAAAATGATGTGCTATTTATGAAATATGACATATTAGACATAAGCCATACCATTTCATCTAAATATATGAATAATATACAATAAGATTATTTATATTATCTTATTTGATCTCATGTATATGCTATAAATAACTTGTGTTACACAATACTGAATTACTATTGTAATTATATACATAGTAAACAAATAAGTGAGTGTCATGCATAAATTACAATATTAAGATCTATAGATAAGAGAATATAAGGTAATATAATCACACACACATTATCCACATAATTAGATGGAGCTAAAGTAATGAGAGGGACTGAAGAATGGATACAATCTAACAGCTGGCTTCGAGAGAAGAGGATTTCCACAGTGTTTGGGCGCTATTGATGGTAGGCACATCCCCATAATGGCTCCACAAATAAATACCAGACTATTTAAATCGAAAAACTACTATTCTATGAAAGGCCAAGTTGTGTACGATGCTAAAAAAAGGATAACTTAGGTATAACTTACTAAACGTGTATTTAATTATATTACTAATAATACAAATTACATTCTAGATTCATAGATGTTTATATAGGATATTATGGAAAATACTATTCAAACGTCAGCTACAAAGATGGACAATTTACGCTATATTATGTATTCTTGTTTAATTTTACACAACCTTTATATTGATACGGATGATACCTATGTTTGGGATTTGGAAACGTAAGATAGTGTACCTGAGATGTAACGCAATCGGGTGAGACGCATATACAAGATTATTTAATGTCAATACTCATATAACTATTAAACTATAATAAAAATTAAACTATATATTGTATTTATTTGTTTTTATATCGGGTGAGATATATACAAAATTATTTTAAATTTATTAATGTGTTTTTTGTGTCAGATGAGACACATATACGAAATTATTTAATGTTAATAATAATGTATAATTTAATATCTATGACTAACAAAATAAAACAATACATTATATTTATATATTATTTAAATAAAGCGGAATCTTAATAAAAAGATAATGTGGAGTTAAAATAAAGTGAACGTGGGTTGACACAAGGCGGAAAGTTAACATAATGTGAAAGTGGGGTTAAAATAACATGAACATATGGGTAAAATAAAGTAAACGGTGGTAAAATAACATGAAAATATGTTTGAAAATATAGTGAAAGTGGGGGTTTGACATATTGATAACATGTGGTAAAATATAGCGGAAAGTTAACATAAAGTAATATGATTTTTATCCTTTATAGAATTAATTATTATATTCAATTTAATACATTGCTTGTTTAAAATTATCTCAACTCTATCTAATTTCGTTTTCACTTTACATAGCGTTGTCTTAATGTTATCTATTTTCACTTTTATATTTTTAAGTGCGTTGTCAATATCTCTATTCTTTTTCATTATGCTTAACATCAAGTTCCGATCTCGAGAGTCAACATTCTTATTGAGAGCTAGGGATGTTTTTCTTTTTCTCTTTAAAGGTGTGGTATAATTTAAGTTAGTGGGATTTATAGGATTCGTTGGAGAAATCGATCTGTTCTCTTGTGAAACCACAGATGTAGTTGGAATTTCTTTCAAATTATCTTCAGTATATTCTATGCCTACAAGTAAATATATATACATATATATTAATTATAAATTATTATTAATTAACCTGTTCCATAGATAAGTGGGGATATTACCCTCGACTCCAAGAACTCATTAATTTTAGAGTAGTAATTGCATGTAGGGGCGTTCGGGTCATCAGTGCTATTCCCGCTTATTTTTAAATACTCATTAAGCTGTAGTAAAAATAATTAATTAATAATATATATATAGGTAAAGGTGATAGAATTATTAAGATGTAAGCTATATTATATAAAATCATAATTATATAAAATAATATATATTTATTATATTATAAATTTGTGTTTCCTGCTTAAATTATGTTATGCAGAGCTAATTGTTAACTAATGTTACCCTTTCATTATAATCAACAATCCATACTCATCGTTTTATATGTATTATAATAGAGTCTAGATTTATTTAATAATCATAATTAAGGGAGAGCGGGGCAGGTTGACCATAGGGGCAGGTTGAGACATCTCAATTATTTCTGCTATTAATAAATATCTTAATGCAATTTTTAATACATGTATACACAACTATATTTAGCATTAGTATAACAACTCACAAATTATTTATTTTAACTAATTAAAATATTATTTAATTATTAATATTTTATGAAAATCTCGTTAGTGGGACAGTAAGTTAAACTTTAATATTATTATATATTTTGTAATAACATAGCAATATTAATGGTATATAAATAAAGTATAATTAATATACTATATATTATGAAATAAATAATTCAAAAATTATCACTCACAAATTAATTATATTACTTTTATATATACTAGTGATATGGGGCAGGTTGACCATAGTAAAACGGGGCAGGTTGACCATAGGGTCAATCTGCCCCATGTATCATTAAACATATTTATTTATTAATTTATATAATTTATTAATGACTTATTTAAATAATAATAATAATCTATTTAATTAAATATATAATTGAGTAATTATTTTAAATAATTAAATAATTGGTTTATATGCTGGATTAAAACATAGAGAATCTATTCCTCTATCCTAATATAACCCCTCGCCTCAAAAGTTTCATTAGTTTTGATATTAATTGTGGTGCATATACTTGTTAAATAACTAATAAATATAAATATATAACTTTAACTATGTTTATTTGTTAAATATATCTTTAATTTTGCATTTTTTCTACCTGGCTCAACCTGCCCCAGTAGACGGGGCTGGTTGAGCCAAATTAAAAAAAAATTAAAATGTAATTTTATAATTAATTATTTATTATTACACTGATTTATGAATGTTTTTAATTGATCATAAACTATATATATCTTATTCACTTTATTTTATTAAAATATATTCATAACATTATAAGATACATGTGTTTTTATAAAAACCGGCTCAACCTGCCCCACTCTCCCCTATTTGTAATTTTTATAATAATTATGTAATGTCAAATATAATAATTAGCCTCATTAATTATATTATATAATATTATATAATATTATATTATCTAATTATTAAATTTTAATATATATAATATTTTAATTACCACATAATCCAATATTAACATAAGCCTTAAGGCTATTATAATTATAATACTTACCACTTGTATATTATGTTAAATTGATGCATTATATATATATATATATATATAAGTATATATACTTATATAAAATAAGTTATATTATAGAAGTGAGATAATATACAAGTTGTAAGTAGTCTAGCATAAAGCTGCTTTCACAGTAAAAAAACACCTGATATCAGGTTCTTCAAATTATTATTATTATTATTATTATTTTAAAATATTTACTAGATATTAAACAAATCAACGATTTAATATTTGATAATAGGTAATTTATATATAAACGCACGCATAAGGCGTGCGTCTACCTCCCGATATCGGAATAGCCGATCACACCGTAACTGCTCGCTTCTTATTTACGACGATAATATAAATCGAGCTGTTTTTGTTGTGAAACCAGTTTTAGGTTTATAATATTAGATATAATATACATATAAGATTATTTTGTAATTTATTATAAATTACATTGTATATCATGTTACTTACCGCATTATATTTCATCTTTTCGTATACAATTGGTGTCCCTATTTTATAATATATTATATTTAAATTAAATTTTCTGTTAAAAGCTTCACAGATATTTTTATATAAAATAATATTTGTTAACCTAGTACCATTATTATTTTCAATATTTTCTACCCATAAATCTAATATAAATGTTTTCATTTCATTTGTGAATTGAAATAATGTATTCATTATGTTATGATATTATGATAAATATTGATAAATGTTCAGATAATTTTAGTAAATTTTGAAATGTATACAAAGATAATGTAATATATTATTATTATTGACACAATATCTGCAATGATTTTGGAAAATTGGAAAATCTTTGATATTTGGGCATATAATTATAATTGGGTAGACCCTGGGGGGTAGACTGCTATTTGTATTAATCTGTAATATTTTTTTTCACCATTTGAATAATCTGCATACAATGATAATTCATTGAATTAAATATATTGATTCAAATATAATTCAGTGATATTCTTTATAATTTGTCAATTGATATGAAAATAGTAGTTGTAAATATCTAATTATAATATACATTTAATTGGAATTTTTCATATATTAAATTACTTATTTATTAATTATATATTAATCTACAATTTTTTAATCTCCATTTTATATAATTTAAGATAATTATTGAGTAAATTGAGTAAATTTAGTTATAAAATGAAAATATATTTAAAAATAAATATTATATAACTTAATTTTTTACTAGGTTTGGTAACATTATTTTATAATATTATATGACAGGTGTGCTTATTTATATAATTTTAATCATTTGGCTTATTTTAATAGATTTATCATACTTATTAAAGCAATTGTGAGTCATTATATATAATTGTAGTATATACTATAGTAATATAAGTGCATTTTTATTGAAAATATGATGTACAAACACAAAGGCGGATTGTCATTCAAATTGGTGAACAAACTTTATCTCCAATAGCAGTCTACCTAATTATATGTCTATGTATCTAGGGCATCGATATAAAGAAAGTGGATAAGCAATTGACGCACGCAATGCATGTAAAAGATAGATACTCGAATGACACTTTTATCAATAAATTAACAAAATGGCATCAGTGATTTTTATTGGATATTAGTCATATTATATATGTCAAATATTAAAACAGTAGACTTTTCGTCGAAATAGATTAAAGTAACTTCTATCTATATCAATGAATTTAGATTATAAATATCAATAAAATAGTATGATATCTTCAATTTAAATACACAACATTACTAGGAATAATATATTTTAAATATATAATTTTATTTTTAGTATAGACAGTACATTAAAATTGGTAGTAATTATCAATATATATGTATAAATAAATAATATTAATTTAAAATGTAGTAGGTATTTAGTAGTAGGCTATGACTGAAGCGCCTATATCGCAAAGTGCCATACACTTCATTCAATTGCACAGGTTCACTTTCTCACTACATTGATGCTCTGGGGTCACGGATAAAACGCACGCAAAATACGCAGAGTAAAGTTGTTTTACTATAAACTTTAATCGACTCATGTAATGCAAACATACGGCAATGATTGAAGTATAGTTTAGAGTAAAGTTACGGAAGTGCACCCTATCTTTAATCTAGAATATATATATATAATATTGTATAGTAATTAATAGTATAATAATTAACTATATTTTATATAATATATTATAGAGGGTCTTGCTTGGTAGGTGCTTATTACATAATTATATTATTAATTAATGTAAAACTTGGATTACAAGGAATAATTACTGTATTGTTTACATTCACATAATGTATGATAACTTTTGTACGAATGTATAATTCATATAACATGCATTATATTTATAAAACACATATACTTAATAGACAAGAAAGAGTATATTAACATCAATCCAGTATCCATTTAATGTTAATAATACATTCTCAAATAATATACATATTACATTTATATGAATAATGTAATTAACTTGCTTGTCATTGATATTATTCTACATATGAATTACACATGACTTAAGTTTATGAAGTATTATTGATGAATATCTATATTAACAAATGCATGACTTTTTCCTTATCTTTTACATGTAAATTCAACATATTTCAAGTATCCCCATTTAAGGGCAGACAACATTATTATTATTTACATATAAATGATAAGGAAATATTGGCCTAGGAAAACTACTATTTTAAAAACCACAAATAACTAATTTTGAATAACAGAATTTTTACTTTATATGATGGTATGTGATATTAAAAGATTATAGGTTACTACAAGTATAAGATTTTAAAAAGTAACTTATTAATTATAATAAAAATAAATAATTAAATATACCATTTTTTTGCGTGATCTTTCGAAGATATTATATGTGTACAGTTTATTTATATTTCAAAATAGAGGTCACCTATATATTATGCATATACTCTGATAAATGTATAAGATTCATCAGGGATCAGCTTAAATAGTGATCTAAAATAATAATCCATAAATAATGCCAACAAAATGATTTTAGATGTAATCTTCTAAAGTTTTTCTTGTATTATCTTAGGGTTATAAATAATTTTATAAATATATATATATAATATAGTGTTATAATACGGAATGTGTAAATATTTTCTATTGTTTATTGTTATGCTTTATAGTTTGATTTCTTGATTATTTGCTTTGTAGTTTGTTTATCGGGTTCCGCACGGTTAGCCTCATATTTCCTAATATCTCCTCTTCTCTCCTATTGTTTAGATTTCTTAGCGTTCGGTTCACCCTGTTTCTTATCGTCGTTATTCCTCTTGACGATGTCCTGATTCTCCCTGATCTCCGCGTCGGTTAAAGGCTGTGCCACCGTATAGTTACTGATGTTGTGCCTAGGGAAAATGGGCACGAGGTCAGCGCTCGACCAGTTGGCCGGACGGTACTGATGCGGTATCGCGCACTCCAGTTCGGGCGACAGTTGCCTGAGATACGAAATGTTCGCCCGGCTCTCCTGTCGACGAATCAGAGCGGCGCGTCGGATTCTCAACTCGTCGGCGGCGCTGTTCCGCGACCTATCGGCTTCCGGTTCGGTGGGGTCGTATCGTTGATGCGGGCCGGCGTTCATTTTGTTGTCGTTGTTGTTTCGGTTGCGGTTGTGGCATTTGTTATTGTTAGTGTTGTTATTGTTGCGGTCGTAGTCACTAGTCGTGTTGTTATTGCGGTTGGAGTTCACCTCCGGCGTGGACACCCCGCAGCGTTCGCTAGCCGTGGCATTGATCACGTGTTTACTCGACGATCTCGGTAGGTCGTCTTCTAGTGCGCGTAACTCATTCACGTCGTCGTCGTCGCTGTTCGTACGGTCGTTACCGTCGGATTCATCCGGAATGATCAACGCTCGCAGATAAATCAAGTATGCGCGCGTATCGCTCTCGGTGGGGGTGGTGGTTACGACAGTTGACTGGGGCGGGCTTTGCTCCGGGCTGGAGTCGGGTCTCTCTTCTCCTTCTCTCTCGGTCTATATACGTGTGTTTATATATATATTTATATGTATGATATGTAGATATATATATATAGGTTTAATTAATATAATAATAATAATAATATTTATTAGAAGAATTGTATTGTGTTTCCCGTTAATTATCTAGTATAGTTATATAATTCGTCCTCATAAAGGGCTTCACAATAATATATTATATTGTCTGTTGTTGTCATCCATAAATTATAATTTAATTAATTAAATTATAATTAAATTATAATTAATAATTATTAATGATTAATACGAATCACATAATATTATAATGTTAACAATAAGGAGATATTCATTATGAAGCTCGTGTATTTGATATAGGAAATGTTAGTAAATAAACCTACACCTGATAGGTAGGCAGGTGAAATATAGTGATATATATATATATATATGTACGTAGCATTACGACTGCATACTGATAAAGCAGCATTGATATCAGATCATACATTTCGCCATGCTAAGTTAGACTTATGTGAAAGAATATACACACAAACCTTAATAACTTTCTTTATTGTTCCGGTCATATTCTTCTGTATTACACTTAACTTCCTTTCAGTTGTTATGATAATATCTGATTCAGTTGATATATCTGTAGTTGTATGCAATTGTTTTTAACAAAGTAGTAATAATTGTAATAAATAGTTTATGTGAAATTAAATAATATGGATACAATTATTTTATCAAATCACAATAAAGTGTTGCTTAACATTAAATGTATACATAGCCATATATGGTTATGGTTATGGTTATACATATACGACAACATTTAATGTCATATAACTTATATTTATAGTTTTAGATAATATTTGTAATTATTGGAAGTCAGACATAAGATACAAGTAAGTAGAATAATGTATGACAAAGTAGAAATAAGATATGGTAGACTAGTATAAATGCAATAAGGATATAGTATTAATTATTAATAAAGTATGTAAGGTAGAAGGTTGCGAATGTTTAAGTCTAGGACATATATGTGATCAGGATAGTGTAAAGTAAGATGAAACAGTTTAGTGTACAAGATTAGTATACAAGATTTATATGACTATGACAAAAGAGGCGGAACTATGATAATAGAGGCGGGCCAATGACAAGAGAGGCGGGACTATGATAATAGAGGTGGGCCAATGATAATAGAAACGGGCCAATGATAATAGAGGCGGGGCTATGATAATAGATGTGGGACTATGATGATAGAGGCGGGGCTATGATAATAGAGGCGGGACTATGATAATAGAGGTGGTACTATGATAAGAAAGGCGGGCCTATGATAATAATGGTATTTGATGACCTAGTATTAATAACTTAGTTACATAATGTAACCATACGTACCATTATCTAGGGTAAACAAGTGTGTGACAAGATGGTTTAAGAAAGAGATAATTCAATAGGACTGTATATTAGTTATATTTCTGTATATATATATATATATATACATAATGGTAAGAGAGCTTTCTTTATTTTAGTACCTGCCTTATGAACTGGGAAATGTTAGATTATATAGATATTTATCTCTATCAGTATAAGTATCACTACCCATAGACAACTACTACTTCTACTGCAAATGCTACTGATAATGCTACTACTACTACTACTACTACTACTACTACTACTACTACTACTACTACTATTACTACTACTACTACTACTACTACTACTACTACTACTACTACTACTACTACTACTACTACTACTACTACTACTACTACTACTACTACTACTACTACTACTACTACTACTACTACTACTACTACTACTACTACTACTACTACTACTACTACTACTACTACTACTACTACTACTACTACTACTACTACTACTACTACTACTACTACTACTACTACTACTACTACTACTACTACTACTACTACTACTACTACTACTACTACTACTACTACTACTACTACTACTACTATACCACAGTAGTAGTAGTAGTAGTAGTAGTAGTAGTAGTAGTAGTAGTAGTAGTAGTAGTAGTAGTAGTAGTAGTAGTAGTAGTAGTAGTAGTATTAGTAGTAGTAGTAGTATTAGTAGTAGTAGTAGTAGTAGTAGTAGTAGTAGTAGTAGTAGTAGTAGTAGTAGTAGTTGTAGTAGTAGTAGTAGTAGTAGTAGTAGTAGTAGTAGTAGTAAGAGTAGTAGTAGTAGTAGTAGTAGTAGTAATACTAATAATATTAATAGAAATAGTAATAGTAATACTAGTAGTAATAGTAATAGTATATATATATTTATATATCTATATATATATATATATCTATTTATATATATTTATATGAATATATATATATATATAGGTATTTATATGTATATATGTATGTGTAACCTTATAAGCAGATATACTTTGTGATGAAGAGTACTTTTCTGATACAGCTATTCAGACAAGCAATTGTAGATAATAAATGGTATGTTTTTGTTTTTAGTAATATTTACATTTAGTAAAATTATTAAAAAATTTTAATTTTTCTTGCTAATTAAATTTTATAAACAAAAATAAAATATTTCAATTAAATACGTAAATTCAGCAAGGTATTACCATAGTATGGTTGTATTATTGCTGTTGTTCATCTTATAACATCGATGAACACAATTCAAGGAGTAAGAATCATGTCAGTGATATATACAGATATCATGTGACATTTGAAATGTATAATATTAGACACGTGACGTCAATGTAAGAAGAGTAAGACCGTTTTATCGATGAATCAATTATTAAATATATAAAACAGTAATGAATTTAATATACATATTGGTCACAAATGTACACCTATCTCAATATCTAACAATATATAATATATATATTATAGTAATATTAATAATAGATATATCTATTTTTATATTACCTTACATATGATGTGTCTTTAATTATATGTAAATGTATATTGTCTCAATATAATATTCTATTTCGTCATATTCTACTTTGTTATATAATATTCCGAAATATTCTAATATCGCGAACATACGGACGTTAACGTAACGCGTTACTCGTGATTGTCAGGCCCCAGCGAACGCGCACGCAGACGTTGATATACCTAGCGCGACCCGCTGACCCTCACTGACTTGCAGATGTAGAGTACGATGTCGTCGGCTATGATCTGAGAGGTTTCGATGAACTCTATGGGCAGGTAGTCCGCAGAGTTCTTCATTTTCTCTCGTTGATGTACGTAGCTATGTGATTCCATGGCGACGGTCGACCTATCACATTCAGCGTCGGCTGGTCGACTGTGTGGAGTGGATGTGCGAGTGTGTGTGGCTGGTCGACTGTGTGTGGGTGTGCGAGTGTGTGTGGGTGTGCGAGGGTATGTGGGTAGTTGTGTGTGCGTGGTCGGGCGGGTGGGTGTGTGCGTGATCGGGTGGGTGTGCGTAGTTGTGGGTGGGTGTGCGAGTGTGTGTGCGTGGTCGGGTGGGTGTGCGTAGTTGTGTGTGGGTGTGCGAGTGTGTGTGCATGGTCGGGTGGGTGTGCGTAGTTGTGTGTGGGTGTGCGAGTGTGTGTGGGTGTGTGTGTGTGTGCGTGGTCGGGTGAGTGGGTGAGTGTGCGAGCGAATGCGCGCGCGCGCGGATATGTAAATATATAGACGTGTTAATATATGTATGATTGTGTATATATTTTTATGTATGCGTGTGTTTATGGGTGTTGGTCTGTGTATGCGAATAGGTAAACATAAGTGAATAGGTATGTGTACGTGTGTGTGTGTGTGAGTATGTGGATAAGTGATGGTTTATATGTGGGTATGTTACGGTATGCGAAAATGTAAATATATAACTATAGTTTTACAACAATTATAAGTGTATATGTATATGTTTGTGTGCGTGTGTGTGTGGGCGTGTGTGTTATCTTGGGTATGTATATTGGTATACGAATTAGTAAATATATAAGTGTAAAAGGGTATGCATGTGTTTATAAGTATATGGATATGTTTTTGTATGTTGGTGTTGAAAGTATTTATTTAAGGGGACGCACAAAATTCGCAGTTTACATGTAAAAGATAGGGGGAAAAGGGCTATTTTAAAAAGTATACTTTTTTATTTATGATTATTTTTTTATAATTTGTTTGTATATAACGATAATACTTAAATTACTATTTATAGGTTTATAGTGTATATATTTCAATACAATTTTCGTAAATATAAACTGCAAAATAATCAATTGTAATTATAATGTGACTAAGTATTATCTATATATAAAAAATTAATAGAAATATAATCATATATAATAAGTTTGTAGCCTTTAAAAAATAGCCCATTTCCCTATCTTTTACATGTAAATGTACGAACGGCGCGCTTAAATAAATTTTAAAATTAACTTTCCCCTTTAAATAAATTCTTTCAGCAATAACAACATATAAAAAATACACCCACACAAAAATAATCATAAATAAAAACATTTATTTTATACATAATATACATGCATATTTTGTATTAAAAAATGTACTATATATTCCGATATTATTAGCGCCCTCTATAATTGAACTATATCATTATTTACAAATGTCTGCCTTTAGTTGAGATACAGAATTTATAATAATATTTGTAGATGCATATAAAGCTACACTACTACTAAGGGTTGGGTTTAACGGCAATTTATTTAAACTATATATTTATTAAATTAATTTTATTTCTATATTAACTGAAGCTGAGCGTATATTTTTCATTGTTATGTTATTATATTGTTAACAATATTTAATATTATATGTTATTATTATAATAATCATATAAAATATATATTCAATGAATAATATTCATCCATATTTATATTTATTTAAATAGTTACTAATATCATATGTGTTAAATGTATATTAAATATAATATGTTATTAATAAATATAATATACTATTGATAATTGATGATTAAAGTTAACTTACACTATTTTAATAGTAACAATATGATACATTTTCAGAATTAAAATGAATTTTATTTTGAAATAAATTTGCCGTTAGTCCGCATACACTGTATGAATCATACAGTGTATGATACAGCCTACTAAGTATAGAAATGTTATTAAAATAATTATATGTTATACACTATATAATAGTTATTTTAATAATTTACATTTAAGTTAAATTATAAATGTTCGTAATATTTTGAATTTAAGTAAAACTGGAATTATACTAAATAATTTATATTATAATAATATATTAATAATAATTATTAATAAATAATTTATTTAATAAATTATTAAATACATTTATTAAATACATTTATTAAAACCCTATATAGTAATTATTAATTGAAACCCAGATTTAAATGTTATCATTTTAATGATTATATGATTATGATAATTATGATCACTATATGATAACCATTTATTAATTTGTATTTAATGTAATATTAAAATTTCCAATCTTCTAGGAGATATATTTGTATTTAAGAAATTGTTATAATTATTCTAGGACGAATTATTATTATTAAAACATATTTATATAATGATTGAAAATATGATTATTATTTAAATAATAATATTAAGAATAATTTAAAAATGGAATAATTAATTTGTATACATGAATGTATTTAGAGTTACCTAATTTAATTAAATATGTAATATACAAATTTAATAATTTCAAAATAACATTAAATTATTCACTGCTAAACTCAATTACAATTGGATTATACTTCGCGTTGGACGTTTTGTTCTAATTGAGCACAAAGTTCATGACCTAATATCATTGTCATTGTCTATGAAACCTGGATCCTGGATATTATGAATGATGTACATAGATTTATCCTGTGTATATCCTATCCTATGTACGGAGATTTATTATAGTACGATACAAATATATGATTATTCGTAACAAGACCTCCTATAACCTCGAGGTTATGGGAGGTCTTGTTCGTAACATCCGGCGTAACATTATATTTATAAATCCATGACCTCATATAACCTAACCGAGGTTATAGGAGGTCTTGGTAAATCCCAGGGGTAAATCAAGGAAAAATATATTAGTTCACGGAATTTAATAAATTAGTTTTAGAATGTGGATTATTTGACATGAATTAAATAGTAAATTATATTAAATATATATATTAAGTAGGTTTCATATAGTGTTATATTATATAACTTATACAATATATATATATATATATCAATATTTTATATTTATCCTACAACATACGTAATTATAAAAAAAACCATAATACATAAGTATATCATAGTATATATATATATATACATAATGTAGGACCTACATTGTAGGTTAAACTAAAATATGTTTCCTCAGTGAATATATATATATATATATATATATATACATAATGTAGGACCTACATTGTAGGTTAAACTAAAATATGTTTCCTCAGTGAATATATATATATATAGGAATAAACTTCGTATGTTAAGTTAGTATAATTATACCGGTTATACCACATATAGGTTAACCTATATTAATATTAATCAATACCTACTATAACATTCTATAACGAGGTTATATGATATCTTGCCTATATCGACATAATATTAATATACCTACCTACAAACGTACTCATTAATAACGAGTCATTATTCTATGTCAGTAGGAATAAAATAATATGTGATTTCATATCTATTTTCTTGAATACACCACTTACTATTTAAAAAATAAACTATAATTCATAAATATTCTCATTTATTGAATACAAAAATAACACATGTTATGTAATAAAATGAACACAGGTAAAACCTAAAAGACATATCCAATCTATATATGATCTCTACTACAATACTTTATTCATATCGAGTAGGTAACTATAGTTACTATAGTTACTACTATAGTCATTACTAATTACCCTTGTCGATGAATACCCTACAATTATACTTTTTTTTATCAATTTCTTTCTGTGATTATAATTAGTAAGTAATATAGTTATTGTAGGTGATTATCCTATAGTGTTACCGAGGTTTTGTTTTAATAAGATCATAGCATCCTTTTTCGAATAATAGTGGACAATTATATAGGTTATATTACCAAGACCACCTATAACCTCCGGGGTTATAGGATATATTGATATTACCTGCTTAACGCTTGAGTGATCATATCACATTGTATAATATATTGAGTACATTTTTAATTTACTATTCTGAATAGTCTATTCAATAAAATCATTGACAACAAATATTTCATTGGAAATTAGGTATTTCGCTAAGTTAATCCGAAACATCATATAGCCTCGGGGTTATAGGAGGTATTGATTATAATCAAGGTAATATCAAGACTTCCTATAACCATGGAGGTTATATGAGGTATTGGTAATATAACGTCTATCATTGTCCACTATTATTCTAAAAAGGATGCTATGATCTTATTAAAACAAAACATCGGTAAAACTATAGGATAATCACCTACAATAATTATATTACTTACTAATCATGTTGCATATTACTATATATATATAGTGTCCTATGTACTTTTTATTACATCATAATATAGGATTAAAAGATGCATTCAATCGTATTATAGTAATTTACATTAATGCTATGGCATTAATGGCATTAATGGCATATATGGCATTAATGTACAGGACATATGAATAACCTAGGTTATAGATATACCTAGGTACATGTTTTGTTGAATTTAAATTGTGATATTTATTTAAACTACAATATAAATATTATTTATTTGTGTAAATCTTACAATATATATATTATCCATTACGAATGATATTATATAGTGGCTTCGTTGATTATATACATACATATATATATATATATATATATATATATATATATATATATATATATATATATATATATATATATATATATATATATATATATATATATATATATATATATATATATATATATATATATATATATATGTGTGTGTGTGTAAGTAGGGAATTAAGTAAGGAAATAAGTTAGGATTTTGCGAATGCTATATATAAATAATCGTGAAAATGTGTTTTATCGCCATTATTGCGAATAAAAGTTAATTTACAAGGTGAAATATTGAAGTTGGCGAAAATATGTAAATTGGAAAAAGGACATCGCGTCGTATGAATAAAATGAGATAAACTATTATTCTAAAATCACTATCATCGCTTAGTAACGGGGTAAAATATGTGATTTTCGAATTAAATCGAAATGTAAATATTTGGTTGATCAATCAACAAATGTTATTGTAAACAATTTTATTTTAGATAATTTTGTAAAAAATTGAATTTCTTTAATTTCGCACAAATTGAGAGTAATTGAGAATTCGTACTTCAGGGTGGAATATCGAAATAAAAATAAGTGTATCGGTTTTTCCATACCCGTATTTTCAGTAAAAAATCCACGAATGATTAAAATTGAATTATTATTAGTATGTTATTCATCAATATTACACACTTATCGAGTGAGCATAGTAATTATTATGGTATAATATAATAATAACTGAGTGTCTGAGGTATAACAAGCTAATCTACATATATCTATAGATATACCAAGTTATATGTTATATATATATAATATATATTATATATATATATTATATATATATATATATATACAATGTATATTACACATACTAGTATATATATATATATATATATATATATATATATATATATATATATACATATTATATATATACCTAGTTATTTATAATTATGTGGGTATATATATAAGTATGTGACTATAGTCACAATTATGTTAACAATTAAGTAATAACATACGAAAATAATAGATAGGGGAGAGAGGGAAGACTTGAGCCACGTTTTACAAATACTATATATAGTAGTATACTATGTATAGTAGTATACTACACCTATAATACAAACAATGGATAGATCTGGACCACTTTAATTTT
>OZ025242.1:28452617-28472617 GCA_964019155.1 Osedax fenrisi
ATATCAAGCAGAATAATCATGATAAGATTTAAAGCAAGCCCCATGAACATAACTATCATCCAATCATATACTCCTACAACGACATACACCTATGAAGAAATTGAACAACTTTATGAATACATTGATAACGTAATGAAAGAAACTCCTAAAAAAGATTTCCTAATGATACAGGGCGACTTCAACGCAAAAGTCGACAAAAATGTACAAGTTGAATGGCCAGAATTTACAGGACGCTTTGGAATAGGTGATCAAAATGATAGAGAAAAAGGATGTTGGAATTTGCAGAAAAACACAAATTTATAATTGCGAATACACTATATACCTATCCACACAAAGACTCAAGAACTACAACATATCATATCCCGACGGTAAAACCCATAACCAAACCCCTACATACTAACGCCAAGGCATTTCAAATCCAGCATCAAACACTCCAGCACAATAACTTACACAGGTACAGACATAAACAGTGACTATGACCTGGTTCTTTGTAATATAAAACGAAAGTTAAGCTCAAGCAGAATACCTAATACGAAATGAATACGATTTGATATAGATAATCTTAAGAACACATATAGGGGTAAGTAACATAATTCGGACACTTTAACAATACATGGTCTCAACATTTTAAGACTCAATATTGTTATTCAAAAATTACAATATATTAATATTATATGAATATGGATATTATTGTGATTTTAAAATTGTATTTAATATTTGTATTCAATAGATAACGGGGCTGTCCGAATACGGATTGTATTATTTGTATTAATTAATAATACAAGTTAGTATATAAATAATAACATTTTTAGATCTAGCTTCACTGGTTTTATTAATATTATAACGCACGCGATGTTCATAAAAATCATAATATTTCACACGTTGCGCGCTGATTGGTTATTGGGTGTCCGTATTATGACATCTAGATGGTCCGTATTAGGGATTTATATGACCTCTAGATATATGCTTATAACTTAATTAATATTTCATACAAAATATAGAAATTATGTATATAATGTTTAGAATGCTTTAGTTTTTAATAATATATTGTTATTTTTTATATCGATACATTTGTATATTTTTGAGAAAATTTTAAGTTGACATTTTTTTTCATAAATTTGAAAATATAATAAAAAAATCAGTTTATTGGATATATAAGCAATATTTTGAATAATTGAAAATTAAAAAATACTTTTTTAGACTATTTATATATTTATGAATATTATATTCATTAACATTTTTTTTGTAGGATTTAAGGTTTCTGAGATATCCAGAGTGTCCATATTCGGGCACCGTCCGTATTCGGTTACTTTCCCCTATATCCAAATTATACAAAGATGAACTGAATATGCAATTGGTAAAATCAATATTTCACAATGCGATCTCACAACTGATTATACAAAAATAGAGAATATACTTACTAGTTCATCTAGTAAAATTATTTGGAAATATAGAAATAAAAAACAGCCTTGGATGAATAATGATATAGTAGATCTATGCGATAAAAGAAGAACTCTCAAATCAACAAAAAAGGTAAACCTGACATATATGATAAATATAGAGAAATTAACATTCAAATTCGAAAGCTAATAATAAATACCAAAGAAAATTGGATCCAAACTCAATGTAAAAATAATTTATGAAGACATGAAGTATAGAAGGTTTAGAAAAAGAGCTTATGAAACTTTAAGAGCGCTCATAAAAACTCCACATAGACAATCATCAATCATAGATGATAATGAAGGGAAACAATTAGCTGAAGAAAAATCTATATTAAAACGGTGGACCGAGTAGAGACCTACTGTCAAGAACTTTACAATTATCCGATTAATCCTGACAACAACGTCTTACAGACTAATAACATGATTCAAGATGAAGAAGATGATTTACTAATATTATAAGATAAAGTTATAAACGCCATCACAAATCTAGGATCGAAATTCACCTGGAAGTGATAATATCCCTATCGAGTTATTGAAACATGGAGGAGAATATATTGCAAATATATTCAATGACTTATGTCAAAAAACATGGTCCAAAAATAAATGGCCAGAACAATGGATACAATCTCTAATGATACCCATCCCCAATAAAAGTAACCTCAGAAAATATCAAAAGTACAGAACTCTAAGTCTAATATCACACTCAAGTAATATTTTGCTAAGAATTATTCTCAACAGAATGAATCCACGAGTTGAATGCATTCTGAAGAGCAAACAGAATTTCGTAAATGAAGAAGCACGGTTGAACACATTTTCAATTGTCGAAACTTAATGGAAACACATTAGGAGAGCCAAAAAGACTTATTTCACAACTTATTAGATTTCAAGAAAGTCTTTGACCGTATATGCCACGACGGACTATAACATTGTAACAATGATAATAGATTTATACAAAGTTCTACAAGCGTGGTTTTATTAAATAATATACAAGGTAACATATTCAAAACAATAGTTGGAGTACGACAAGAGTGCCTACTATCACCTGTATTGTTGAATGTATTCCTTGAAGATATAATGGCTTAAATACAAAACAATCATATTTACTCGATATCAATTGGCGGTTTTCCACTATGAAACCTACGATTCGTAGACGAATAGATCTAATATCTGGATATAACAGAGAGTTACAAGATCTTACAAACTATCAAGTAATACTAGAAAATACGGCATGGAAATTAGTGTTGATAAAATCAAAGTAATGGTAAACAACAATGATACAAATACGGCAGAAAACTAGAAGAAGTCGAGAAATGTATTTATCTAGGAGCAACACTTACAAAATACGGAACATACGATCAAGAGGTAAAAATAATCCTGGCGTAAGCAACATCACTGATGATTCATCAGCCATGGTTAGATTAACCACGATTTAGAAGAGCACTTAGGATTCAATTAGATTCAAGCCTAAGTATAACTTATATAGATCATTAATATTATCAATATTTACGTATGGCTGTGAATCATGGACACTGCACAAGAAAAGAACAACCAAGAAAATCCAAGATTTCGAGAATAAATCTCATCGAAAACTATTATAGGTACCTACATAACCTATACTTACTTTTACTTTTACTCCCTTGACTCTTGAATCGTAGGGGGAATCATCAGACAAGTATCAACAACAAATTTCTTCCATTTTCCGCGATCTTCCGTCATCCGTGTTAGTTCGCTAGTACTTCTATCTGTCCTTTTATTTATGTTGTGTATCCAATTATTTCGTGGCCGGCCTTTTTTCCTCTTGCCTTCTACTTTTCCTTGTAGAATGGTTTTGGCCAGTCCATCGTGTCGACAAATATGACCATAATACTTAAGCTTTCTTCGTTATATAGTGCTTAAGAGTGGTTCATATTTGCCTATTAGATTTATCATTTTTTCATGGATATAGTCATTTGTTTTTCTTTGGCGATATGTAATACACAGTAATCTTCTATGCGATTTATTTTGGAATGCTTGTATCCTTTTTTCCTCTTTTTCCATTAAGGTCCAAGTTTCGCAGCCTTAGAGAAGTATTGATAATATAAGTGATTTATAGAGGTTGTATTTTACATGGAACGCAATTTTTTTGCTTTGCCATATTGTTCCAAGTTTTACCATTGCTGAGGTTGCTGTTGCTAATCGTATTCGTAATTCGTTATCTGATGATACATCTGATTTCAATGTCGATCCAAGATACTTAAATGTTTTGACATTTTCGAGTAGGGTTCCGTCCATCATTATGTTTGCACTTTCATTTTTACTATTTACCATAGTCTTGCTTTTCTCTTTGCTTACTTCCATCCCATAATCTTTAGAAGCTTCAGAAAGTCTATTAGTAAGCTCTTGTAATTCGGAATTGTTTCCAGCGATTAGATCGATATCGTCAGCAAATCTAAGGTTATTTATAATCCTACCACCAACAGATATAGTTGACTTGTGGTTATGGAGTGTTTCCTGCATGATTTGTTCTAAGAAAATATTGAATAACACTGGGGATAACAGACAACCCTGTCTTACTCCAACTGTAGTGTGGAAGAAGTCTCCTGTCTTGTTATTTAGTATTACAGCACTATTCGAATTTTCATATAGCGACTCAATTATTCTTATAATTTCATGAGATATGCCAAAATGACCCATGACATTCCATAGCCCTTTATGCCATACTCTATCAAAGGCTTTCTTGAAGTCAATATAGTTATGGTACACATTTTTCTCAATTTCGATATGCTTCTCCATTATTATTCTACTGTTAAGAATTTGTTCAATAGTGCTTCTTGATTTTCTGAACCCTGCTTGCTCTTCAGCTAAAATTTGTTCAGCTTGCGGTATTAGTCTATTTAATATTATTCTTAATAGAATTTTGCTCGGATGTGGTATTAGGCTTAGTGTTCGATAATTTGAGCATTTCTTTGTGTCACCTTTTTTCGGAATAGGAATTATCAATGATTTTGTCCATTGATCTGGCCATATTTTTGTTTTCCATATATTTTGGCATATCTCTGTATATATTTTGATTATGCTTTCTCCTCCATGCTTTATTAGTTCAGCTGAAATGTTGTCATTTCCTGGGGTTTTATCATTTTTTAGCATATAAATTGCATTTTCAACTTCCGATTTTAGGATTGGCAGTGTTTCTTCAATGTCAGTGTTATTTTGATTACGATTAGTAAATTTGTTAATATTTGGTTTAATTGGATAATTATACAGATTATTGCAATATTCTGTCCATGTTTTTAATAATGATTCATTATCAGCAATACGTTTATTGTTTTGGTTTTCGTCTTCTATTATCATGGTTTTCATTTTTATTGGATTTGTTAGGGTTTTTAAAATTTGATATGCTCTTTTATTGGATCTACCTCTAGCCATATCTTCGTTAATAGCATTACATTGTTCTTGTATCCAATTTTCTTTTGCATTTTTCATTTGTTTTCGGATTGAAATATTTATTTCTCTATATTCCTCTTTTATGTCTGAATTATTCTTTTTTAATGCATTTAAAACTCTTCTTTTATCACACAAATCAAGTATATCGTTAGTGATCCAGGGTTGTTTTTTTTTCTACGATATTTACCTATTATTGTTTCCGCAGTAAGGTGTATCGCTTTTTCAATATCAGAAACAATTTTGGTCACATTATTTTCATCCTTATTGATCTGTGATAAAACTAGTTCGAGTTTTTCTTTGTATTCGTTTGCAATTTGTGGGTTTCGTAGCTTTTCAAGGTCGTATCGGATTCTATTACTTCTTTCTTTTTTCTTAAGACATAGTTTCATTTTGATATTGCATAGAACTAAATCATGGTCGCTATTTATGGTAGCTCCAGGATATGTTCTAGTACTAGTTTTAATGATACTAGATTTAAATCTTTGTGGTGTTAGAATATAATCGATCTGGTTATGAGTTTGTCCATCTGGTGAGTGCCATGTGGTTTTCCTTGACAATTTGTGGTTAAATAATGTATTGGATATAACTAACTTATGTTTTTCAGCAAACTCAAGTAGTATTTCTCCGCGACTGTTTGTTTTACCAAGACCAAAGCGGCCTATAGCATTCTGCCATATTGGATATGCATCTTCTCCGGCTTTAGCATTCCAGTCACCTAAGACTACAATAAAATCTTTTTTAGGTGT
Source organism: Osedax fenrisi (assembly GCA_964019155.1). NCBI lineage: Eukaryota > Metazoa > Annelida > Polychaeta > Sabellida > Siboglinidae > Osedax > Osedax fenrisi. The sequence goes on from OZ025242.1 coordinate 28,458,229, forward strand.
AGTTTTTATGCTTTCATATATTTTTTCATAAAATTCCTCAATTTCATTATCTGAGTAGTCAGAAGTAGGAGCATATACCTGTATTATAGTTAATTTTTTCGGCTTTGCTTCTATTCTTATAGATATTATTCTGTCTGAGACATATGAAAAATCAAGTATTGAGTCTGTGATTTCTTTCCTTATTAGAAATCCAACACCATTTCTTTTTAATCTGTTCTGTCCGCTATATAGAAATGTATGTCCATTGTCAGATACTTCTTCTCCTGTTCCTTTCCATCTTACTTCTGATAGTCCTATTATGTCCCATTTATAGTTTTCGAGTTCTCGACAGAGTTCTTCTAATTTACCACATTTTGCAAGAGATCTAACATTCCAAGTTCCAATTGTCGTTATATTGGATGCCATTTTTATTTTCTTAAATTCATTACTTATATTATCTTTGTTTGTGTATATATCGCCAGTAGCACATTTTCCACCTCTATCCTGGGAATTTCCGATAGATAGCGCGGTCGTTGTTAACCCGGGGCACGGCCGATCCAGTATGATAGTTTTGTTGTTGTTTGTCATGATTCTTTCAATAGGCATTTTAATCTGAGTGGCGCCTATCTCCTCTCCCAGACCCCTCCTACTAGTTTAGTACATATGTTGATATGGTTTACCAGGGTGTGGCGCTTGGAGCCAGAGTAGGAGAGTTAGGTAGAGCATAATGGTTAAAAGATATGACTGCTCAGATGAGCACAACAGCATATCCTCAATTTAGTTCCAAAATGCAATACCATACACCCCAAATAACATAACCTATAGAGAAGGTAAAACAAACGTATTTGTCAACAATTAAATTAAAGAACTAATAAGTACAATCGAGCCATTATTACAGACCGTACGACGACGTAAATTAAAGTGGTTCGGGCATACCTCTAGATACAGTAGTATCACTAAAACCATCATGCAAGGAATGGTTGAAGGTCCAAGAAAAAGAGGTAGACCGAAGCGGAAATACATCGACCATATCAAAGAGTGGACGAAGATGGGTGTTGATGAAATATTATGTGAAGTACAACAGCGCGATAGATGGAGAAGAATGTGCGCTATCGCCTCCAAGTTGATTCCCCATACGATTTTCGAGTCACGGGACTAAAGTAAAGTTAAATAAGTAATATTATATGAATACAAATATGTCAAGATATTCAAATTAAATATTATTATTTATATTGATAATTATATAATTAGTAGGAGGTATTTATTATTATATAATTTCGTTTAGTTAATATTATATGCATTATATGATAACTCATTCCTAATGATTATATCTTAAACTTAATAAAGTTAATACAATATTACAATTAGTTAATCGAACTTATAAACATCAGAAATAATAGCTAGTTTGTATCAGGGACGTGTAATATATGAAATAATAGATGACGGGAGTTTAGACATATCATTAGTATCAGTATATCATATATATATATATATATATATATATATATTAGTTTTATGTCATATAAGTTATATGATGTAGGATATAACACTAATGATATAAAAATGTATGACTTATTGTGTTGTCTTGAAATGAGGCCATATCTATTATCCAGTATTGTTATTAGTGTATAGAATGTAGCATATATTACCCTAAATAGTATTAGGAGACACTCATAAAGCACGATAATATTTATAAATAAATTAATGATACAATTATTTACTCTTTATTATAAGTGACATATTTTAATGTTTAAGTTATGACAATTATTGTAATAAAAGAGTGTAGAATGACAACGACAGTAAAACACTAGACATGTATGTGTTATTACACCTAGTGTGCTATTTAATATATAGCATATTTTATAAAACAATGATAAATATATGTTAACTTATCATTATAATTAGGAGTGATCACTATATCGAGATAGACCGTTTGTTTGACAGACCTAGTGACAAATCCGATATTGTTACGTTGTTTATCAAAATCATTTGCAGAATCTATATATGTGTGTAATTTATTATGATGTTCATATGCATATATTTTATTGGTGTATATTATTTTTAGTTATTAACTTAAATATATATATATATATATATATATATATATATATTAATATGTTGTATTATGTGAATAAATGACAGTTGTACACATTATGAATTATTAACCGAACTTAAGTATAAAAATATGTGTGTTGTCGTGTATAACTTTATTTAGATACAAATCGAATACAATAATATTATTTATTTATTAATTAACAAAATAAAATAGTAATATGAATATTATATGAATAGTATACTTAATGCAATTAATCATAATAATTATCTTGCATTACCTATATACCTACACATATATCCATGGTGGTGATATATAATATGATCAATTACAATGACAAATATGTATGATAACATAATGTAGATAGGTTAACATTGATGCCAGGTCGGATACATTGTATTTACACATACATGTGTGGTGAAATGCTTCATTATACATATAGGCCTGTCAGTCAGTTGTTGTATTCACATTGAAGAGTTGTCTGTTGGTGATAGTTTACATATACTTTATTAGTATAGTATTGATTTATAAATAGGTATTGTATTTAGGTTATTGATTAATTATTAAATTATTAAATTATTAGTTATTGATTAATACATTAATTAATTATATTAATGATAATAACAAAAGCCATAATTATATATACATATATACTATATATTATGTATACATATATATATATATATATATACATAGTATGCATATTAATATATTAATTAATATTAATGAACAGCGATATATTATCAGTTATGAATTAGGTATAATATAGGATTTAAGTAACCTGGAGATGGTAGTTCGCATTCTCCTTTAAGATAATCTCTAACGTTTGCATACTTATTTCTACTATTGTCACATACTTTATCAGTAGATTTACTATTTAGGTACCATATAAAGTTACAATCACATATGTAATCATTATATGGATAAACTTTAATATTGTAAAGTGTGGGAAGCCTACTGAAGGTATTGTATTCTATATTAACTTTATCATTAGCATTATATATTGAAAACCCTATAGTATCTAATGTTAACGCACCTTCGAATGTGTTATTGGATAAATAGGCTATCTTGTTTGTATCTATAAATAACTTCGTTATGTTACTAGGTAACCATTTAGTTGGTAATGCCGTCAGTATATTATTTCTAATATTAAAAGAGTGAAGTTTATGTAGATTTATGATTAACTTGTTATCTATATGCCCTATGCTGTTATGCATAACATTAAGATTTATTAAATTGACCAAAGGATCGAATGTTCCACTGGTAATGTATTTAATTTGATTTCTTTCTAAATGTAGATCTACAATACTACTATGCATTGCAGTGTTATTCGATACGCTTGTCCAGAATGCTTTAGGATCTATTGTTACTATTTGATTACTGTTCAAATGCATACTCTTTTTGATTTTTATATTCAATAATATAAATGCTTGAATTCTTGAAATCCTCGTAAACTGAATCACAACCTGTACAATAAAAGTTGTTAATGGTTATCCTATATTATATACTATACTATACTAAACTATATATAGTAGTATTACAATTTGTAATAGATTTATTCTTCTTTTTATTCATTTATTTTAATATATTTATTTACACAATGTTTATTTGTTTATAGAGAGTATTTTACCGTATAGTATTAACTTTAAAAAAAAATCTCTAATTTTTATTTTTATTATATATAATCTTCATGTTTTAATTTGTTTATATAAGGTATTGTTCTTTTCCGTATTACAATTTATAAATATATATATATATATATATAAATAATCATTAATTAAAAAAAATTAAATTAAATTAAATATATTATTTTTATTTTATGTTAGGTATTCAGGTGCAACTCCATTCTTTTTTTAAATTTATATATATTTATCTCATATTTTCTATCTTTTTAGAATCATTTTAATTTTTTTAATTCATAATTATATGTATATTTTATTTATTTTATGAGAATCTAGACTATCCAAAAATATGAAGATTGGGGAAATTCTAGTAAAAACATTAACTTGTTTATAAATTTCCCCATTATTCCTTGCCTGTTGGAGAGGACTGATAATCTGATTTATTTATTATTTATACATATAAGATACATTGTTTATATTGTGATGTTATAATATTATACAAATAATCTATTTCTGTAATATTGAATACTTACAAATATTGAATAAATATTAATCAAGTTATACTAAAGTATTAATTATATAGATAAATTAATAATAATAATAATGTATAGATCAATATATATATAACTAACCGCAGTAAATGTCCGAGAAGTTTTACCAAAACTAGGAATATCATCACCACTATAATTGCCATAACAAAGTATGTACTGATCATAACACTTACATCCCACCGGACTGCCACATGATGGCAATCGATTACTAATAACGTACGGTACAACAATAGAAACTATAATTAATAAAGTCAAGGCGTGCATCTTTTTAATATAGATATTAAATTAATACAACAGATATTTAGTATATATGTTATGTGTTAAATAGTGACAAAGTTTAATTAGTTACACTAATGGTAATGCATGTAATACAACCGTTCCAGTGTTTATATGCTGCGGAGGCGTGTTCAGCCAAGCCTATCGATTATAGATAAGGTCATTATTTCACAATTGCTGGTCGTTATATATATAGCAACGGTAAGATAATGACCTTATCTATAATTATATATATATAATTATGGGCAAGTCAATTAGTATGCTAGTGTGGTTGTCGTTTAATTTATGAATATTAATTGTAATTGCTATAATTATAGTTATATACATTAATTAAACTCATAAACTCATTATTGACATTATAATTGAACTAAGAAATATAAAAAAACTACGATATAATTTATACAGGTTAGACTTAAAATGATTACAAATAATTCATACATCATCATTAAAAGTCGTCTACAAAAATATTGTCAATGTTAAAAGAATGTTAAAACTATGATCACATGATATTTATCTCACAATGATCATATGAGTATATATATACGTATCTTTTATATATATATATATATATATATATATATATATATATATATATATATATATATAATATATTTATATATATATATATATATATATATAATATATTTAAATTCTATACAATTCTATTAATTATTTATTAACTGTGCCATTGTTATCATAATAAAGCCGCGTTTACCCTAACAAATCTGTCCAGACTTTTATTACGATCTGTATAGTCAAATATCATCTTCTGCTTCTTCAAATTATTACTTTCGAATTATAATAATTTACTTAACATTCCTTGCCTCACATTTATTTAATATTAAAAAATTGAAAAATGTTAAGCGCTTAATAAATGTGGATACAGAGGGAGCCCGATTTTAGTATTGTGAATGCGGCTTAATCAAATTCAAATTCAAACTCCTGAATCATTATGCAATACTATAAAATCACTCGAGCGAAAAATAATAATTTCACAAAATATACGTTACCAGATGTCCTTTGTCCTTTGAATTACTTATACCTTTATAACATATGATTATACATATTATAACCAATGAGATTATAATTTGGCTATTGTTTTCCTTTATAGTTTAATATTTATTTCGTTTATATCGTTTGATTATTTTATAATTAAAATTCAATATTTGTATTTGGTTTATTTACATACATATTTGAAATAATTTAAGTATTGTCATTTTAAATTGATGTTTTAATAAATTATTATTAATAGAAACGATATTTGATAAATCTGTATTTACAAAAAAAATATTATATAATTATAATACATTTTAGCTATAGATATCGAAATTAATAACATATCGTTAATATTTCGAATGAATGGAACACATCGAACATATAAAATATTTAGGTTCACATAAATTAAAACTAAAATATATTTTATTTATTAATTATTCAATATTGTTAACTATCATATTGTATATAATATATATATACAAAGCATCAATACTTCACACATAATCCAACCATCCTTAGATAGTTATTCACCGAATTCTAAACATTATCTAAGTATTAATATTAGGGGAAAGTCTCCGATTACCGACCCCTAAATGATTATATGTAATAACGTATTCAATATTAAATATATTTATTTCAAATTTTGTAATTAGGGTAATATTATGGCAATGAATAATGTGTCTATTTTAATTTTTTGATATAATTATATTTACAAGAATAAACAGGGGGTCGGTAATCGGATACATGTACCAAATACCGACCCCCTTCTCCTATTACAGACCCCCTCAAATAATCGTGATATAAATAATTGTAGTATTATAATATCCAATAAAAATAGTAGATATACATAAATATAATTAATTATAACATTCACGCAATTTATTTCGTATGTAATTTATGTTTTAATAGTAATATTAAATTTAAACTTTATAGTAATTATATTAAAATAGTGTATATTATTATTTAATATTTATTTATTACTCAGTATGTATATAATCAACTGGAATCATGGATCCTAAATCTATATCAATAATACACAAACAACTTCCGACATATTTTAAAGTAAAATACGGATCTATTTTGATTGGATATTATAAATCACATGGGGTCGATATTAGGGTAATTTAGGAGGTCGGTAATAGGAAAATCATATGGGTTGCTATAATTAAGATATATTGATTAATAGTTATTCAAATAAAATTATTTTAATTATAGTTATAAACATTGTATTGATCTACAATATTATTCGCAGTATTAAGTTTTCTTTTAAATAATAAAGTATTTACAATAATTTAAAAAAAGTTTTTATTTAAATATTTAAAAAGTAAAAACAGAATATTACATTTTATCATATAACAATTGTAGGATTACATATTTTTTTAAATAAAATACTTATTCATATTTATCATTAAATTACTAACATTTCGTGTGTATATTATTTTTTGATATCTCTTATAGTTACTGAGATACGAGACTTACGAGACAGTAATCGGAGACTTTCCCCTACGTAGGACTCAGTTTTCCACCTCTCCAGATCATTGTGTATATTAAAGCATTGTATCCTATCTATTATATATATCCTATATTATATATTGTTTTGATAATAATAATATACTATATTTGACCCTTAAGTTGTACATAGTAAGTGAATTCGGATGAAGGCATTATACCAGAGAAGTAAGAGTGTTTTTAATATTGTAAACATTCCATAAGTTTATATCGCTAAATAAGATACTTATATCATCGACAAATAAAATACAATGTCATAACTCATAGACATACCATATATGGTATTATTAATAATAATTGAATTATCCATAATTATATTCTTTAAATATTGTTAAATGTCATTCGCTAAACTAGCGGATACCGAAATGTAGTTTTTTAAATCGCAATTTCATATTTATCGCATGGTCACGGAAAAAACTATAGTATTCGTGAGAATTCGATACTTTGCTATGTCTCTTTAGATTATGAAATTGCATATATAAAGCAGATAATTTTTAATTTCCGTTATAAAAATTTCATTATATTCTAGAATATTCAAAAATAATTAATTTATTAAAATGTAAATACAGAATATTAACATATTTTAGTGTATTTATAGTGGTGACGATGAATTAAAACAAGTATTGTTTACTGTTTCATATATAGATAAGTACATATTTATATACTTTAAATAAGCGTAGGTCTATAAAGTATAACGTATATATTATACATATGTCTACAGTCAACTCTCGATATCCCAGAATTCAAGGGAACTAATAAATAAGTCTGAGATATCGAGTTTATGAGATATCTAATTATTCGTATATTTGTTTAAATTGGTACATAACAAAATACTCATTTGTAAAATACTGAGTTAGCAGTGTTTATAAGATATAAAGTATCAGTGTGAGATATCGAGAGTTGAATGTATTTGTATAATATAGTACTTCAATACTATAGTATGTTGTATATATATAAACTGCATACGTGGTTTAGGTGGTCAAGGGGTCAGACACACAATCAGTACTGCAGTACTATAGTAACTATTTTATCATTGCATACAAAAACGTATATATGTATATTCTATATTTATATTGTATGTTCATATATTATAATATGGACAACACACATACATATATATATATATATATATATATTGATCTTTATGTAACATTATTATTTATTAATTATATATAATTAGTAATTAAGAAAGGTAACGATAATAATATTTATTCATAACTTATCATCTTATTCTTCTTCGTCTTCTTTAAATATTGATGTATGCTTCACTCACGACGAGACCCGGATGTTCTGCCGTTTGTGAAGTTGCGAACAGGGCTCGTAATAGTTTAAACACGTTAAAGTATTCGAGTGGAAGTCTTAGGTGAGTCATAAACTAGATCTATGTTTGTATTAATCACGTGCAACCACTAACTTACCTAATTCTCATCGTTAGTTATTTATTTTAATTAATAATCACTATAGTTCTATTTCTAATATTTGTATTATATAATATTGTATTTATATATATATATATATTTGATTAACATGTAAAACTGTTAAATCCAGGTATGAAATTAAACCCCGCTACTAATGTCCCCTATATTACCCGAGTCAAAATGACCACTAGCAATACCATGGCAACATAATGCACCACCATAGTGTATACACTAGATATCCGACACTGTCCGTGTATAATAATAGTTACATGGAGGAGGAGGAGGAGGAGGCATCAATATATGAGGTATTCGAAGACATAACGCTGCTACAGATGTTCCCATTAATATAATAATTATATATACATATATATATATATATATATATATATATATATATATATATATATATATATATATATGTGTGTTTGTATTGAACTAATGTTCATTATATTATAATTATAATGACTCAATTTTCTTTAATAATATATGATATTAAGAATATATATATGTATCATATCTCGATCATAATGTGAATGTGATTTATAATAATACATTCTACTAATATAAATAACTTATTTTATAATACCAGACAATTATTAAAATCTAAACAAATTACTAATACATGGGTATATAATAATAATGTATATATTAGTACAGATAAAACAAATAAAATAATAATTACAGATATTACACAATTAAGTTATTATAATAAATAGAATTTAAATCTATAGGTTCCTATTTTGTTGCATAATTATTTTAGTTATATTGTGTTGTATATATTTTAATCCATATATTTTTTACATTTATTAACCATTTATTTTATATTTATATACATTTTTATATTTTTACATTCTTTTACTTAATATATATAATGATAAACAATGCTAATTGTCCTTCTGACATTAATGATATTGAATTTACATACAATGTTTATAATAATAGTGATAATATCAATAATAATACTAAATATATGTCAGATGATTTTATGAATATAATTCCAAAAGTAAAATGTAATTATTTAAATATTGATTCAATAGACATAGAATCTAATCAAGGAATTTCTATTATACATATAAATGCACGTAGTGTTATTAAACATTTTGATGATATCATTTTTTTATTAGATGAATGTAAATTTAAATTTAATGTTATAGTTATTACTGAAACTTGGTTTCAAGAAATAAATAAAGATATTTATACAATTGATAAATATAATAGTATTCATGTAGTTCGAAATAATAATGGTATCACAAATAATAACGTTGGTGGTGGTGTGTCTATTTTTATTCAAGATGATTTGATTTATAATACATTAGATAATTTATGTATATCAATACCCAATTTTTTAGATATAGTCACTATATCATTAAATATAAGTAATATAAATATAATTATTAGTGGGATATATAAATCTCCGAAATCAAATATAATTAATTTTAGCGATTTTATATATAATAATTTTAATATGCTTTCAGTAAAGAATAATTTATTTTTAGTTGGGGATTTTAATGTCAATATTTTAGATATTAATAATAATTATAATAAACATTTTATAAATACAATTTATAGTATGGGATGTTTTCCTTTAGTAACCAGACCAACAAGATATGGAAATACTATAAATTCATTAATAGATAATATATATTGTAATGTTAATGAAAAACCCATAAGTAACGGGATTATAATTAGTGACATTAGTGACCACTTACCTATTTATGTTATATATGAAAATAATAATAAAAAAATGAAAAAATGCTTTAAAAAATATAAATTTATAAGAAAAATAAATGATAAATCAATATTAAAATTTAGAGAAAGTATATCTAAATATGATTGGGATTATATTTATTCAAATAATGATATAAATTCAATATTTAATTATTTCATTGATAACTTAATACAATTATATAACCTTCATTGTCCTATGATAAAGGTTAAATAAAAGAGTAAACATAATAAACCATGGTTATATTTTAGTCTTATTAAATATATAAATAAAAAAAATAGAATGTATAAGAAATTAATAAAACATTGGACAACGGAAAAATTTAAATTTTATAAAAAATATAAAAATATTCTTACATCTCTATTGCGTAGGTCTGAATATTTATATTATTCATTTAAAATAAATAATAATAGTAATAATAGTAAATATACTTGGTCTGTAATAAATAAATTATTAAATAAAAAAAAAATACAATCTAATGAAGAATTAAATATTCCTTCATCTGAAGAATTTAATAATTATTTTAGTACTATAGGTATAGAATTATCTGATCAAATAAAAACAAATTTATGTGATAATAATATATATACTACAATGACAAATAATTATAATAATACACTTTTTTTTTTACCTACATCAAGTTTTGAAATTCAGGAAGAAATTAATAATTCAAAACTTAAATATAGTAATGATTGTTCAGACATAAATATGTTTTTAATTAAAAAAATTAGTATTGAAATTAGTCCAATTTTATCATATTTGTTTAATAGAGTTTTTTCTGAAGGGGTTTTTCCTAATATTTTAAAAATAGCTAAAGTGATACCATTATTTAAAAAATCTGATAAGTCTAAACCAGAAAATTATAGGCCAATTTCTTTGTTACCACAATTTTCTAAGATTCTGGAACAATTAATAAAAAATAGATTATTAAAATTTTTAGATAAATTTAATATAATAAGTAAATGTCAATGTGGGTTTAGAAATAAAATTTCAACAGCAGAGGCTTTAGTAGATGTTATTGAAACTGTTTGTCAAAAGCTTGAAAATCTAAATAAATGTGCTATTTTATCGATTGATCTACGAAAAGCTTTTGATACATTAAATCATGATATTCTTTTAAAAAAGCTATATGTATATGGGATAAGAGGTATTTCTTTAGACCTTTTAAAGAGCTATTTGTCTAATAGGATGCAATATGTATTTAATAAAGATATTAAATCTAATTTAAAAAATATTAAGTGTGGAGTTCCACAAGGATCTGTATTAGGACCTATTTTATTTTTATTATATATAAACGATCTACCTAATATATCCTCTATTTTCAAACCTATTTTATTTGCGGATGATACCACCTTAATTTTTTCGGATACATCTATTTCAAAGCTTGAGAATAAAATGCAATGTGGAATTGATCAATTATATGTATGGCTAAATATTAATAAATTGTCATTAAATATAGATAAAACTAATATTTTATTATTCAATATAAGAAATATAAATGATAATGTTAAATTAAAACTTAAAATTGATAATAAAGAAATACGTAACGTAGAAATGATAACATTTCTGGGTATTATTATTGACAATAAATTAGACTGGAATAGACAAATACATTATGTATGCACAAAGTTATCAAGATCTATTGCTATTTTAAATAAAGTAAAATTAAAATTAAATAGTAAAGCATTAGTTTTACTTTATAATTATTTTTTTAATTCCCACTTATATTACTGTCCCATATTTGGGGAAATACTTATAGTTCGAACCTTCTAAAAATTAATATGTTACAAAAAAGAGCTTTACGATGTATATGTAATAATGAATTAATGTACAATAATTTTATTTTAAATATAATAATTTAAAGTTTGATGATATTGTTAAATTGAATACTGTTAAATTCATGTTCAGGGCCAGAAATTATTCTCTACCTTTGAATTTACAGAATTTATTTAAAATAAAGTCTTACAATAATCTCTTATTTCATAGAATAAAAATAAGGACGCAAAGAAAATATTTTTGTATATCCAATATGGGACCACAGTTATGGAATAATTTAAAAAAAGTTTTAAGAAAAAAAAATAATTTAAAATCATTTAGTACAAATTATAAAAATGTTTTGATAAGTTTATATAATAACACTTAATTTTAATAGTGCATTTTACAATTGACACTTTAAAAAATTATACTTTTTATTTTATCGCTTTTTTTTATAGATTTTATAGATTATATACATTGTTTTTATATTTTAGGAAGAGGAAGTGAATTTAATTACTTTAATTTTATTTTTAACTTTATTTATTTTTAACTTTATTTATAATTAACTAATGATACGAATTTGACTAATGATAACTGAATTGGGATAACGAATTAATGATAATTATACTAATGATATTTGACTAAAGATAATAAACTAATGATAATGATCAGTAATAATTGACTAATGATATATATTGATTAATGATATTAATGATTATTATGTATGACTATTGATTATTGACTTTATAGGCCTATTTTATTTATATTATATTTTATTATTTATTTTATATTTTTATTTTATACTATATCTTTTATATTTATGTTATACCCTTTTAACTTATAATTTTATTTTATTATTTTATAAATGATGATTAAGATTATGAGGAGTTTTTTACTATTATTATTTTATCGTTGATGTTTTTTTTATAAATTTGTTTACTTTTAATTATTTTATAAAATCAAATAAAAACAAAATGTATTAATTCTATTTAGATTTTTGGATGTGTTATATTGAATGGCATTAATAGCGATATTGGTATGTAGTTTGGAGTAAAGGTGCATTTATTGGCGGTAAATGTTGCCAGTGTTCATGCTCTTGGCGCAAGTATGATCCTTAAGGCATAGGACTTGACGAACCCACACCTTGAAAGTTGAGACGCCATTGTCAATATGCGTGTCACCAATATAAATTACATGTAAAATTGATACTTAACAAAATATATATTTTTTTTTTAATTTAAATTTTGTTTTTATTTGATTTTGTATTAATTGTTTTGTGTAACTATTAATAATATACTTATAATTATCTTATTAATTATAATGTTATCCTATCCTTTATTTTATTTTCATTATATTAATATAATTATCAAATTTTCTCCTTATAATCTATTGGGTGAAAGACTCGACAAGCCATGCTTTTTCTTTCATCCAGGCTTTTGCCAATCTGATATTATTATTATTATTATTATTATTATTATATGTGTGTGTGTATTGAACTAATGTTCATTATATTATAATTATAATGATTACATTTTCTTTAATAATATATGATATTAAGAATATATATATGTACTATATCTCGATCATAATGTATATATATCTCGATCATAATATCTATTATTCTTAATATCATATATTATTATAATATCTATAATTATAGATCACTTTTTAAATATTTTCAAATATTCAACTATTTTAAATTTCATTACTAGAATTACTAGTAATATATATATATATATATATATATTACCTATAGGTTATATTAAATGTTATATATATATTTAGATAAAATGAAAACTGTAAAATCCTAGTATAAAATTAAACCCCGCTACTAATGTCCCCTATATTACCCGAGTCAGAATGACCACTAGCAATACCATGGCAACACAATGCACCACTACACTAGGTATCCGACACTGTCAGTGTATAGTAAATGTTTACATGGAGGAGGAGGAGGAGGAGGAGGAGGAGGAGGAGAAGGAGAAGGAGAAGGAGGAGGAGGAGGAGGAGGAGGAGGAGGAGGAGGAGGCATCAATATATGAGGTATTCGAAGACATAACGCTGCTACAGATGTTACCATTAATATAATAATTATATATATACTAATCTACAGTATATTAATATTCATAGGTATCATATACATAGTGTATAATATTATATATATATAATAAGTATATATCCTATAGGATATAAAGTAATTATAAGGGAATATTATTATTATTTTTTAAATTGTTTTCACTATCGATTTCTTTACGAAGTGCACCTTCCTAACCCACCTCAAGAAATTTCGAATGTACCCAAATTAAATACAACACATTAAATTAAATAATATAAATCATTCCATTGAACATACCATATTAAGTATATAAACCATATAAAATAATAATTATATAGATAAATGTAAATATTATTCCACTCATTTTAGTAATTTATTTTTTTTAAGAAATGATACAATTTTATAATAGGTATAACTTATTGAATATTTTATATAATATAATATTTTA
>OZ025242.1:28477617-28530117 GCA_964019155.1 Osedax fenrisi
ATTATTTGAGTGTCTAAATAAATACTTATCATCATATATATATGCGTGTAAATTAAACTAATGTTCATTAAATATATGTTCCCATTCTCTTTAATAATATATGATATTGAAAATAATAAATTATGATCTGAAGACGGTATTATATGCCTTGTGTTTTATATAACATTTGATTTCAAAGATTATAGATCATTCAACTATTTTAAATTTCACAGCATAAATAGGTATATATATAGAATATTTTTATTTTGTATAGCACTATTAAATATTATATATATATATATATATTTAATATAATAATGTGCATTTTAACGAAGATATAAGAAAAATACAATGGAAGTTATCATATTTTATATATATAAAATGTAAAGATATTTACCAATATATATTTTAAAACTACATTACAATTTTTTGTTTGTGCCTCATATCACCTATTATTTAGAAATTTGGGGAAATAATTTAAAAAATTACCTTCATTATATTTCAACACTACAAAAAAGGCTATTCTAATTGTAAATAAAAATATCTTTAAAATTATCAATAATATTTGTATCTTGACAAATACTAACATTTTATTTGTATGTTCTAATATTTTAAAATTTTAAGATTTAATAACTTATACAAATATTATATTCATGCATAATGTACATTTAAAGAAATGCCCAAGCAGAATATCATTATTATTTCCTAGATACACCAATTTATACAAACATACTTTTCATAATTTCAAATTACCTTATGCTAATTACCTATACAAATTACCTATTTAAAATTAAGCCGTCATCATAAATCATTATCATTTAAAATCCATAAATCATGGAATAGTTTATGTCTGAATACATTATTATTTACAAAATATATATACACAACTTTAACAAATATTAAAAAAACATCTTTTATCAAAATATGAAAATCAATTACAAAATGTATTATCTAATTTTACAATTTTGAACGGGTACTATTTATTATACCTTCCGCTTGTTTGTTTAGGTTTTTATTTTTTCAAATTTGTTTAGCTATTCAATTCCATTTATAGTTTGGCATTCAGAATTCAACTCTTTCTGTGAATTTGTATATAACTTTACATCTTTTATTTTTAAACTTGATTTATTGATACATATTAATAAAAATAAAAATTGTTATTCTTTACATCATTATTTTTAACTTGACTTATGTATTACTATTGTTATTCTTTACATCTTAATTATTTATATTTACATTTTTTACTAACGAGAATCTAACTTATTTATAATATGATGATTCGGGAAGTTCTCGCAAAAAAACAAATACATTTGTTTATTAACTTCTCCATTATGTCATGCTTTACATGTTGAAATAATAAATTTGATTTATTTATTTATTTATATATATATATATATATATTTGATTAACATGTAAAACTATTAAATTCTGTTATAAAATTAAACCCCGCTACTAATGTCCCCTATATTACCCGTGTCAAAATGACCACTAGCAATACCATGGCAACACAATGCACCACTACACTAGGTATCCGACACTGTCAGTGTATAGTAAATGTTACATGGAGGAGGAGGAGGAGGAGGAGGAGGCATCACTATGTGAGGTATTCGAAGACATAACGCTGCTACAGATGTTCCCATTAATATAATAATTATATATACATATATATATATATATATATATGTATATATATATATATATATATATATATATATATATATATGTGTGTGTTTGTATTGAACTAATGTTCATTATATTATAATTATAATGACTCAATTTTCTTTAATAATATATGATATTAAGAATATATATATGTACCATATCTCGATCATAATGTATATATATCTGGATCATAATATCTATTATTCTTAATATCATATATTATTATAATATCTATAATTATACATAGAGGAGGAGGAGGAGGAGGAGGAGGAGGAGGAGGCATAAATATATGTCGAATATGTTATGTAATGATATCTAGATATAACTGATACATTTATATATATATATATATATATATATATATATATATATAAATGTATCAGTTATATCTAGATATCATTACTTAACATATTCGACATTATCAGAACAAAGCCTGCACACTCACGTTTATGAACAAGGAATTAGCCAATGGACAACCGGCGTAGGATATGGTATTCCTGATATCATCAACGCTATGCCCCCACTGTAGGGGGCGCTGACGTCAGCGGGGTAATCACGTGGTATGGTAATGTACTAAAGAACAACAAACAAGATTATCCGAAAATAAAATATTTGTAATTCTCTTCGCAAAATAATAAAGTGGGAAGTATTATTTTATTTGTGTTTATTCGGTATTATATGTTTGTTTTATATATATTTTGTAAATATGTTTCAAATGTATTATTCAAATGTATTATATTACTAAACTACAATATTAATAATTTTCCATTATTTCAGATTATAGTGATAAGTATTATATTGTTTTTTTTTGTAATATTATTGGTATTTTTTGTTATTAACTGTTTTTGTATAGGTATATTGGTTTATTATATTTGTAACTTGTTCTGTTTGTATATATATATATATATATATATGTTTCAAATTTATTATACAATTAAAATATAAAATTAATAAAGTACTACCTATTATTATTACAGATTTTGGTAAGTATTACATTATTTGTTTGTTTCATTCAAGTATTTGTTTCATTCTAGTATTGGTTTAATTGATTTTAAACATGTTCTGTTTATAATATATTTAAAATTTAACATTTAAATATTAAACTATATAACTAATAATGTATTACTAAAACAGGGTACAAAGATAAGAAGATTTCTACAAAGTTAAAGTAGAAATTGAATATTTCGATGCCACTTACAAAATAATGTATTTTATTTCTATTTTCGATTATTTTTACGCTATCTTTTATTTCTATTTTGATCATTTTTCGTTTATTTTTACTATATTATTTATGTCTACTTTCGATTGTTTTTCGTTTATTTTTACGGTAACTATAAAACGTTTTAATTTCGTTAATTTTTTAATTTCGTATTATTCTTTGTTCATTTCTATAATATATGTTATCGTTAGCAAATATCTATACTTTATACTTTCGATTATATTTTCGGCTATGTATTTGCTTAAATAAATTATCAATCAATCAATCAATCAATAATACGATAGATTACTTATATAAACATAAACGGATACATCCACGTAACAGTAGTGTATAGTCTATTATAATACACATATATTATAACTAATCGGTATGCCTATAGGTATTATATAACTAGAGGGTTGCTGAATAGGATATACCTATTAAACACGTGATTAATACAAACACGTGACTTACTTCGGCTTACTACTAAATACATTAACGGTTTTAACTATTTCACATATCTACGTTAGCGATAACGAAACATGGCCACCTATTGAGAGATTGCGTAATACATAATGATTAATAAATATATAATATATAATATATGAGGTGTGTTGGGTAGTGCGGCACTATATAATGTTGCGAGCGCCATTACTATTTGATGATAAAGTGCAAGTTCTGAAATAAATACGGATGAAATTGGTGAAAATACAATTGAATGTTATATTAAGTTATATCAGTACGCTTGGAAGTGCGAGTGCTATTTACATAGTACATAGAGAGCGTGTGCAAGTGTAGCTTAGATGTAACAGTGTCCTAACACAGGATATACTACTTGGTATGCACGAACCTTACGATCGCTGACGTGAATATCGTCATCTGATTGGTTGTCACCGTAACGCCATATATGGAGTGTGTCTGCGGAGGCCTGGGACCGGAACTCTCCACTTCATCATCTCCGATAGAGTTGCTCACCTCCTCCACCTCCTTCTTGTGATTCTCTGGTTCCTCTGCTTAGGGTATGTCACACGGGATGGACTGTCCGAAAGTAGGCCGTGGTACAGTATCGTTAGCTTCGGCGACTGTATTTCGATCCGGAACTGACTTAATGGTCGCTGTAATATAATATTTTAACTTATATTAACTATATTTAATATATTTAATTATAGTTGCAGAACACTGAATATATGTGATGTTTGTAATCATTTAGAAACATAATGAAGCTAATTATATAATAAATATTAATAAATACAATGTATGTCCTTGCGAATCTGTTATGCCCTGATAACAATGGTAATGTCATCAACATATATTTGTTTCGCTAAATAGATTATTCGGTAAACGTTGAAATGAACTTTTACCTATTTATTTTGCGTGTTCGAATTGTTTACATATCTAAATTATTACTTGAAAACTTCTGTACCTAGATACAATTCAACCTCTGTTGGATACATAATATTATTTATACGATGTATTTATTTATGATGATTAAGATAATGATATACGATTTATTAAAAACTAAAATAGGTCCTTGTAGACCCCTTCGCTCGCGCGAGAAGGAAAAATAATCAAATAAAAATAATACGATAACACGAGTTTAAGATAAAACGAGACAGAAAATACAAATACCAAAATAATAAGTTGGATGATTTATTGATTAGAAGTAAAGAGAAAATAAGATGTAAGATTTATAAATCTTTTGTGGGATCCAATAGAACGGATGTTAGAAGGGAATTGCATAGATTGGGACAGAAATTGTTAAAATCTCTAGAATTAAGGAAAGTTTTACTAGAGTTCTGGGAGATAAGGATGGAGAATGTTGGTAACGAAGAGAATATGATATTTTACGTTTTTAATTAGATCAGAGATATAGATAGGGGTAAAAGAATATATTGATTTATGGATTATAGATAGCACACGTAATTTACTTCTGAGGGAGAAGGATAGCCACACAATAGTGGATGATTTATGAGATTCTGTAGTAGATTTATCCAGTAGTGATATGTATAATTAATACATATTGAGGAACGAATAAATTAGATAGTTGTACACGTAGAACGAAAATTATTAGATAACAATTCTTTAAAATCATTTTTATTTATATTATTAATTGAATTATTTATTTTACTTCCAATGCTCGAAAAATACTCATTAAATGCATTACATTGTTCGTACCTTTCATTCATTTTAATATTATTATCTATGAAAGTATTTTGATAATCCGAGTATGTAGGTTTTATTATTTTATTAATGACTTTCCAATTTTCTTCTTGTGTATTTGCAGTAAAAAGATTTTTATAGTAATTATTTTTTTAAATTTTAATATTTTTGTTAATTTAATTTTTTAATTTTTTATATTTACCAAATATACAAGGACAATTGTTAATTTTGTATTTTGTATATAATTTATTTTTCTTTTTTATTGCATTTTTTAATTTATTATTTAGCCATGGATTAAAATTGTGATTCAATTTAATTCTTTTTTTAATAAAAGGACAGTGTAATAATATATGTTTAATATATATATATACATATCAATAATAGCATTGGACGTAATATAATTAATAAGTTGAGTGGACAAAATTCGTTCTAAGGTCTTAGATATGGATGATAAGTGGGATATTGGACGATAACTTGATATATTCGATTGTTCAAGAGTAGTTTTTTTGTTAATCAGAATAATCTATGATTATTTCATGGTATGAGGAACAAGAGATGATATAAGATATCTATGAATGATTTCAGTGATAAGTTCAATAAAATATGATGATAATGAATAAATTAGATTTAGTGGAATAGCATCAAGTGGGAAATAGTTTTTAAGGATGTCATCAGAGAGAGTACAATGTCATGTGTGGGAGGTGAAAAAGATGACGATTGGTAGATAGAAGTTTTTTCTTGTAAAGCGATCGACAAACTTTAAAGGCAATAAGATCAGAGTCAGGTTTAGAGGATGCGTATTTACGTTGTAGTCTATGAAGGAGTTGCTTCAGGTTAATAAGCTCAATATTACACCAAGGAGACTTACAATAAGTTCGGTTGATAAGAGTAATGGAGGGTGCAAAAATATCAAGCGAATGAGATAATGCCAAATTAAAAGAATCAAAAATTGTAGAAAAATCAGAAAATATTCTGTTGATAAGTTGACAGAATACAGAGTTAACAAACATTGGTGTATGAATAGAGGAGATTTTCTGAAACGATATAGAAGGTCGATTTTATATATATATATATATATATATATATATATACATATATTTACACACCTATATGTGAATATAATATTGATATGTAAATATAACTTTTAGTGTAATATACTATTACTTTACTTACCAGGTCGAGCTTTCATAACACGTGACTTCCATTCACCTCTATGACTCATCACAGTCGATAGTTCCTCCATTGTACACGTCGTATCGTCTCTTAGTCATCGAATGTGTTCATAGGCCACCCTCGAGAGCATCGTCCATGTAGGGGGTTCCATAGAAGTATGGTGCATATACTGAGGAACCTATTTCGTTGAAACACTATAGGCATATCTATTAATATCTACTTGTTTTAATATTTTATAATAAATAAATACAATAATTTACGAATTAAATATAAGAATAATAATAACAAAAAAATTGTTTTCGATTTTTAAATTTACTTGATGATTTTTACAATTATTTATTAATATATAATACCACTATGGTAATGGTCTCTAAGCTAGTATATTATTCTCAAAGTCACGTGATATTAATCCGGTAGAGGCGAATTTAATTTATAACAACATATTATTTATGAACAAATATTCTTAATATAGTAGTTATGGTAATATATCAATACTATTTAATATATAGTACGTATATTGTATCTTATATTTCCCATAATAATGTTCTTGTAC
The DNA here is from genome assembly GCA_964019155.1 of Osedax fenrisi. Classification (NCBI taxonomy): domain Eukaryota; kingdom Metazoa; phylum Annelida; class Polychaeta; order Sabellida; family Siboglinidae; genus Osedax; species Osedax fenrisi. The sequence goes on from OZ025242.1 coordinate 28,484,343, forward strand.
AAATAATCTTATCATTAATATAATACCTTCATCTGATATCTGATATTGCAGGATACTGCACTACACACATATATTATTAATTATTTATTAGTGGAATATTCTGGAATATAATGAAAGGATATCCTTTCATCCCATGACCTATTTCACTTATAACCATATGGCGCTAATGTATCTTCAAAGCCGCTCTCGTGTTAAGGAATCCATGGTTTTAACAAGAGCCGATTATTCATTCATAAACAATTATATGATATCACTTCTGAATATTATTTTAAGACCTGTTTTAATGGTCCGGACGGGGCTCGAACACGCGTCCTACTACTTGTAGGTCTAACGCCTTAGCCACCTGAGCCACGCAGGCAGTTTATATATATATATATATATATATATATATATATATACAATATACTATAGTATACATATACAATATACTATAGTACATTCAACTCTCGATATCTCATACTGCTAACTCAGTATTTTACAAATGGGTGTTTTGTTATACCTATAGGTTATACCTATTTAAACAACTATACGAATAATTCGATATCTCATAAACTCGATATCTCAGACTCATTTATTCGTTCCCTTGAATTCTGGGATATCGAGAGTTGACTGTAAACATATGTATAATATATACGTAATACTTTATACGCTTATTTAAATTATATAAATATGTACTTACCTAAATATGAAACAGTAAACAATACTTGTTTTAATTCATCGTTACCACTATAAATAAAATAAAATATGTTAATATTCTTTATTTACATTTTAATAAATTAATTATTTTTGAATATTCTAGAATATAATGAAATTTTTATAACGGAAATTAAAAATTCTCTGCTTTATATATGCAATTTCATAATCTAAAGAGACATAGTAAATAATCGAAGTATCACGAATACTATAGATTTGTCAGTAACCATGCGATCAATATGAAATTGCGATTTAAAAAACTACAATTCGGTACCCGCTAGTTTAGCGAAGGACATTTAACAATATTTAAAGAATATAATTATGGATAATTCAATTATTATTAATAATACCATAGAAATATATGCCTATGAGTTATGACGTTGTATTTTATTTGTCGATGACATAATTATCTTATTTAGCGATATAAACTTATGGAATGTTTACAATATTATTAATAACACTCTTACTTCTCTGTTATAATGCCTTCAACCAAATTCACTTACTATTTACAACTTAAGGGTCAAATATATTATTGTTATCAAAACAATATATAATAGATATGATACAATGCTTTAATATACACAGTGGTATAGAGAGGTGGAAAACTGAGGCCTTTGTAATATTAATACTTGGATAATGTTTAGAATTGGGTGAATAATTATCTAAGGATGGTTGGATTATTTGTGAAGGATGGATGCTTTGTTATATATATATATATATATATTATATACAATATGATAGTTAACAATATTGATTAATTAATAAATAAAATATATTTTAATTTAATTTATTTGAACCCAGTAAGTGAAGTAATCAAAGATCGTAATCAGATTTTGGTCTCTAATGGTTTCCGCCTTGACGTGGTAGAGACTCTTGCGTACTTCTACGACTCCAATATTGGACGAGAAGTCAGACTAAATGGAAATCAAACATCAGTAGGAGTAGCGACCACTGCTCTGTAAAAGCAAAGAAAACCAAATCATGACATTACAACCACACAGCACCAGGGTTAAAGCCCCTGCCATCAAATCAAACTCCGAAGTCGATGTGCCGTTCAACACCGAACGACAATATGAAGAACTATCTTTAAATCCTTCTATTATAGAAGGAAGGGATAACTCCGAAAACAAAAACCGAAGAGTCAGACTGCTTAACTGCATGCAGAAACTAAAAATAGCAGTTATGAACGTAAGAACAATACGTCTACAAAATAAAAGAAATGAACTAGCAGAACTAACAAGAAAGAATAACATAAATATACTTGGAATCGTCGATCATAAAATTTGCCACGAAGAAAAGATCAAATACGAAAAATACGAAAAATTAACACTCATAACAACCTCTGCATGGCGTAACAGAAAAAATGCATCTTCAGGAGGAGTTGGCATATTAATTGATAACAATTTTAAAAACGCACTGGCAGAAATAATAAAGTGGAATAACCGTATACTAATAGTCAACTTCAATGGTAATCCCAAGACAACGATAATCGTGCAATACTCACCATGCGAAGGAAGTCCAAACGCTGAAGAACACTACAAGCAACTAGCAATAGCAACGTCAACAATTCCGATTCATAACGTCTTACTCACAATAGGTGATTTCAACGCACACTTAAGCGAAAGTCACATCAACAGATATACATATCACGGAATCACAAACACAAATGGTAAACTTCTTATCGATTACGCCGAAGAAGCTAATATGAAAGTAACAAACACACACATTTCAAAAAACGAATCGGGAAACTCTGGACCTTCGTGTCAGATACTAACGGTATTAAAATACAGGTAGATTATATACTCATTCGAAACAAGTGGAAAAATAGTGTGAAGCATATAGCAACTTTAGCAGTATTGGATCTGATCATCGAATTATAACAGTAAACATACGTCTTAGTCTAAGATCTAATGTAAAACAGAAACAAAGGATAAACTATGACTGGTCAATGCTAAGAGAACCGAAGATATGCAAAGAATACAGCAAACAAGTAAAACACACATATAATGAACTAAAAGCAATATCCACTGAAACATCCACAACAGCTACCTACGATCACTTTATAAAAGCAAACGAAGAAACAGCAAAACTATTAATACAAAAGAAAAGAAAACCTCGCGACAAAATAATCTCCCAAGATAATAAAATACAGATACTCAGAAATTCGGCGCAAACAGCATACGACGTATATTCCGCACTGATAACTATCGACTCACGTGAAAAATTAACTCAAGCTAAACAATCTCTACAAGATGAATACGATAAAATCGAAGCTGAAATTCTCGAACGCAACGTCAAACTTGTTGAACAATCAAACGAGCAATGCAAGCACGCAGAAAGCTGGAAGCTGATCAATAAAATAACTGGACGGAAAAATTCAAAAAGAGATAAAATCAAAGCTAATAGCAAAGAAGAACGCGTAACTAAATGGTATGAACATTTCAAGCAATTACTGGGAAACAACAATGAAGAATACGAAACAAGTAACACAGGAATCAAGACCATCAGTGGAAATAATTCTAACATAAAAACTGGACCTTTCACGCCTGAAGAATACAGCAATGTTAAAGAACGACTAACGGATGGTAAAGCCGCAGGACCCGACGGAATTGCTCCTGAAATCCTAAAATACTGCAACTTCGACGACATAATCCTTGAATTTTCAAACAAAATGCTGATACATCATGAAATTCCAAATCAATGGCTAAATTGTAACATCGTTCCTTTTCCAAAATCAGGTAATCTCGAAGACGTAGGAAACTACAGAGGAATTGCTCTTTCTGCAATAGCTGCAAAAATGATGAACAAGATGATATTAAATCGAATTCAACCTCATATAGATCCGATACTACGTCCGAATCAGAACGGATTTAGAACTGGAAGATCCACGACGTCGCATATTTTAGCACTCAGACGTTTAATCGAAGGAGTGAAAAGCCACAATCTCAAGGCTATTATCATTTTCGTTGACTTCAAGAAAGCATTCGACAGCATAATCAGAGTTACAATGCTACATATTCTGGAAGCCTATAGCCATATATGGTATACCCGAAGTAATAATACAAACGATCGCCCTAACCTATAAAGATACACACGCAAAAGTAATAACACCCGACGGAGAAACTAAAAACTTTGAAATAACTAAAGGTGTCCTACAAGGTGATACTCTGGCACCATTTCTATTTGTGATAACACTGGATTACGCTATGCGACAAGCCATTGGAGGACACGAAGAGGAATTCGGATTCGAAATCACAAAGAAACAAAGTAGACGTCATTCAGCAACAATATTAACGGATCTCAGTTACGCAGATGACATAGCTCTAGTATCCCAAGAAGTCGAACAAGCTCAACTCATGCTAACAAATATTTAAATAGAAGTCGCTAAAATCGGTCTTCATATAATTGCAAAGAAAACTGAAATAATGTCCTTTAACTACAACACACCAGTCAACATTGAACTAGAAAACTGCACTGCAATAGTAAACGTCGTTAACAATTTCAAATACCTGGGTGCGTGGATGTTGAGCTCACATAAGGACTTCGAAATTCGTAAAGCACTTTCGTGGTCAGCAATCCACAAAATGAAGTCAATCTGGAAATCCAAAATGAACATAAATCTGAAAATAAGAACCTTCAAAGCGACAATCGAGCCAATATTACTATATGGAAGCGAGTGCTGGACAATAGATGCTAGTCTACGTAAGAAAATCGATGGATGCTATACCAGATTGTTAAGATTGGCGACCGATACTTCATGGAAAGAAAAGATAACCAACGTTCAACTCTATAGAGGACTGCCAAAGATTACTGATGTCATTAAAGAAAGAAGACTGCGACTAGCAGGTCATTGTATAATACACAATGACGAAATAGCGCACAATCTAATAGTATGGACGCCAAAGACCGGTAAAAGAAACAGAGGACGACAACCCAAAACATATGTAGATATTCTAAAGAACGACTGTGACTGCGAAGATGAAGACGAAATACGTTCATTGATGATGGATCGTGCTGGATGGAAGAAAATGTCAAGATCTGGTCGAGCGAGAGCTCCACTAAAGTAAGTAAGTAGTAATTAGATTACAATCATGGGCTATGTATTGATTACGATCACAGATTTTGATTCGATTAAAATCGTATTACAATCAATGATTACCAACTGATCGTAAATCAATGTTAGTGAACAGTTAACAATCATTGATTACAATCGTATTAAAATCAATGATTTATAAATGTAGTTCGTATTCAAAGCATAGTTGCTTATCAATGATTGTAATATGATTGTAATCGTATTGTGATCAGTTAATCACAAATCATGATGATGATAAAACTATAATATAACCACTATCAATGATTACTTTACTTACTGATAACCTACCTATTTGATATAGGTTATATGTGTTTTCTAATAATTCTTATTTTAAATTATACATTAATATAAATATTATTAATAATATAAGTTATTCGGAACTTTTGAGAACTATAGTTCTAGAACTTTTAGGTAGTTTTGTGGACAATTAGAGCCTAAAAGTTCTAGAACTATATATGGTACCATATGGTTCTCAAAAGTTCTCAAAAGTTCTAAATAATTGTTTGTTGGGTGAGAACCTACGTATTTGATATAGGTTATATCAGATGTGTTCCATTCATTCGAAATATTAACGATATATTATTAATTTTGATATCTATAGATATATATATATATATATAATATTATATATATATTATAATTATATATAATATTTTTTTAGTAAATGCAGATTTATCAAATATCGTTTCTATTAATAATAATTTATTAAAAAATCAATTTAAAATGACAATACTTAAATTATTTCAAATATGTATGTAAATAAACCAAATACAAATATTAAATTTTAATTATAAAATCAGCAAACGATAAATATTAAACTATAAAGGAAAAAAATAGCCACATTATAATCTCATTGGTTATAGTATACTAATATGTTATAAAGGTATCAGTAATAAAAAGGACACCTTGTAACGTATATTTTGTGAAATTATTATTTTCCGCTCGAGTAATTTTATCGTATTGCATAATGATTCAGGAGTTTGAATTTGAATGTGATTAAGCCGCATTCACAAAATCGGGATCCCTCTTTATCCACATTTATTAAGCGCTTAATATTTTTAGTTTTTTTAACATTGAATACATTTCAGGTAAGTAATGTTAAGCAAATTATTATTATTCGAAAGGAATATTTTGAAGAAGCAGAAGATGATATTCGACTATACAGATCGTAATAAAATTATGGACAGATTTGTTAGGGTAAACGCGGCTTTATTATGATAACAATGGCACAGTTAATAAATAATTAATAGAATTGTATAGAATTTAAATATATATATATATATATATATATATATATATATATAATATACGTGTATATACTCATAAGATCATTGTGAGATAAATATCATGTGATCATTGTTTTAACATAGGTTAAAGTAAACAATATCACGATAGGCATAAATTGACAACACATTAACAATATTTTTGTAGACGACTTTTAATGATGATGTATGCATTATTTGTAATCATTTTAAGTCTAGCCTGTATAAATTATATCGAAGTTTTTATATTTCTTAGTTTAATTATAATGTCAACAATGAATAATTAATTTATTATGAGTTTAATTAATGTATAGAACTATATTAATTAATGTAGAACTATAATTATAACAATTACAATTAATATTCATAAATTAAACGACAACCACACTAGCATACTAATTTACTTGCCCATAATTATATATATAATTACAGATAAGGTCATTATCTTACCGTTGCTATAAATATAACTATCAGCGATTGTGAAATAATGACCTTATCCATTATCGATACGCTTGGCTGAACACGCTTCCGCAGCATATATTAAATTATTATCAATTGTTACCAGTAACATACCAAGACGGGATTGCCATGCAATGAAACTTGTTATGCCTCACACAAATTCATGTTTTGGTAACTCTGCTTTTTCTGTTGCGGTACCAACTCTATGGCATTTACTTCCGAATATTATTCGTACGACAACTTCTCGATCTCAATTCAAAAGTAGACTATTTAGACATTATTTAGTGAAATGAATATGTATTTTGCCATTATTTTTATCTTCGTTTATATTTTATATTATTATATTATTATTATTATTATTATATTATTATTTTCTATATTTTCTATTTATTTTATTTATGTAAACTCTTAACTAATTGTTATGACGTCGAAAAATGATTTTCATTTATGAAGTCTTTAAACAAATATATATATAAATAAATATATAAACAATGGAACGGTTGTATTACACGCATTACCATTAATGCAACTAATTAAACTTTGTCACTATTTAACACATAACATATATACTAAATATCTGTTGTATTAATTTAATATCTATATTAAAAAGATGCACGCCTTGACTTTATTAATTATAGTTTCTATTGTTGTACCGTACGTTATTAGTAATCGATTGCCATCATGTGGCAGTCCGGTAGGATGTAAGTGTTATGATAAGTACGTACTTTGTTATGGCAATTATAGTGGTGATGATATTCCTAGTTTTGGTAAAACTTCTCGGACATTTACTGCGGTTAGTTATATATATATTGATCTATACATTATTATTATTATTAATTTATCTATATAATTAATACTTTAGTATAACTTGATTAATATTTATTCAATATTTATAATTATTCAATATTACAGAAATAGATTATTTGTATAATATTATAACATCACAATATAAACAATGTATCTTTTATGTATAAATAATAAATAAATCAGATTATCATTCCTCTCCAACAGGCAAGGAATAACGGGGAAATTAATAAACAAGTTAATGTTTTTACTAGAATTTCCCCAATCTTCATATTTTTTGATAGTCTAGATTCTCATAAAATAAATAAAATATACATATAATTAAGAATTAAAAAAAAATTAAATTACTCTAAAAAAGAGAAAATATGAGATAAATATATATAATTTGTTAAAAATAAAGAATTGGGTTGCACCTGAATACCTAACATAACATATTTAATTTAATTTAATTTTTTTTAATTTTAATTTTAATTTTAAATTAATAATTGAAGTAATGATTATTTATATATATATATATATATATATATATATTTATAAATTGTAATACGTAAAAGAACAATACCTTATATAAACGAAATAAAACATGAAGATTATATATAATAAAAATAAAAATTAGAGATTTTTTTAAAAAGTTAATACTATAGGGGTAAATACTTTCTATAAACAAATAAACAATGTGTAAATAAATATATTAAAATAAATGATTAAAAAGAAGAATAAATCTATTACAAATTATAATACTGATATATAATATAGAAGATAGTATAGTATATAATATAGGATAACCATTAACAACTTTTATTGTACAGGTTGTGATTCAGTTTACGAGGATTTCAAGAATTCAAGCATTTATATTATTGAATATAAAAATCAAAAAGAGTATGCATTTGAACAGTAATCAAATAGTAACGATAGATCCTAAAGCATTCTGGATAAGCGTATCGAATAACACTTCAGTGCATAGTAGTATTGTAGATCTACATTTAGAAAGAAATCAAATTAAATACATTACCAGTGGAACATTCGATCCTTTGATCAATTTAATAAATCTTAATGTTATGAATAACAGCATAGGGCATATAGATAACAATTTAATCATAAATCTACAAAAACTTCACTCTTTTAGTATTAGAAATAATAGACTGACGGCATTACCAACTAAATGGTTACCTAGTAACATAACGAAGTTATTTATAGATACAAACAAGATAGCCTATTTATCCAATAACACATTCGAAGGTGCGTTAACATTAGATACTATAGGGTTTTCAATATATAATGCTAATGATAAAGTTAATATAGAATACAATACCTTCAGTAGGATTCCCACACTTTACAATATTAAAGTTTATCCATATAATGATTACATATGTGATTGTAACTTTATATGGTACCTAAATAGTAAATCTACTGATAAAGTATGTGACAATAGTAGAAATAAGTATGCAAACGTTAGAGATTATCTTAAAGGAGAATGCGAACTACCCTCTCCAGGTTACTTAAATCCTATATTATACCTAATTCATAACTGATAATATATTGCTGTTCATTAATATACATTAATATATTAATATGCATACTATATATATATATATATATATATATGTTATATATGATAATAATAATAAAAAAATGAAAAAATACTTTAAAAAAATTAACTTATAAGAAAAATAAATGATAAATCGATATTAAAATTTAGAGAAAGTATATCTAAATATGATTGGGATTATATTTATTCTAATAATGATATAAATTCAATATTTAATTATTTCATTGATAACTTAATACAATTATATAACATTCATTGTCCTATGATAACAGTTAAAGACAAGAGTAAAATAATAAACCATGGTTATATTTTAGTCTTATTAAATGTATAAATAAAAAAAATAGAATGTATAAGAAATTAATAAAACATTGGACAACGGAAAAATTTAAATACAAAAAATACAATCTAATGAAGAATTAAATACTCCTTCATATGATATCTGAAGAATTTAATAATTATTTTAGTACTATAGGTATAGAATTATCTGATAAAATAAAAACAAATGTATGTGATAATAATATATATACTACAATGACAAATAATTATAATAATACACTTTTTTTTTACCTACATCAAGTTTTGAAATTCAGGAAGAAATTAGTAATTCAAAACTTAAATATAGTAAAGATTGTTCAGACATAAATATGTTTTTAATTAAAAAAATTAGTATTGAAATTAGTCCAATTTTATCATATTTGTTTAATAGAGTTTTTTCTGAAGGGGTTTTTCCTAATATTTTAAAAATAGCTAAAGTGGTACCATTATTTAAAAAATCTGATAAGTCTAAACCAGAAAATTATAGGCCAATTTCGTTGTTACCACTATTTTCTAAGATTCTAGAACGATTAATAAAAAATAGATTATTAAAATTTTTAGATAAATTTAATATAATAAGTAAATGTCAATATGGGTTCATAAATAAAATTTCAACAGCAGATGCTTTAGTAGATGTTATTGAAACTGTTTGTCAAAAGCTTGAAAATCTAAATAAATGTGCTATATTATCGATTGATCTACGAAAAGCTTTCGCTACATTAAATCATGATATTCTTTTAAAAAAGCATTATATATAAACGATCTACCTAATATATCCTATATTTTCAAACCTATTTTATTTGCGGATGATACCACCTTAATTTTTTCGGATACATCTATTTCAAAGCTTGAGAATAAAATGCAATGTGGAATTGACCAATTATATATATGGCTACATATTAATAAATTGTCATTAAATATAGATAAAACTAATATTTTATTATTCAATATAAGAAATATAAATGATAATGTTAAATTAAAACTTAAAATTGATAATAAAGAAATACGTAACGTAGAAATGATAACATTTCTGGGTATTATTATTGACAATAAATTAGACTGGAATAGACAAATACATTATGTATGCACAAAGTTATCAAGATCTATAGCTATTTTAAATAAAGTAAAATTAAATTTAAATAGTAAAGCATTAGTTTTACTTTATAATTCTTTTTTTAATTCCCACTTATATTACTGTGCCCATATTTGGGGAAATACTTATAGTTCGAACCTTCTAAAAATTAATATGTTACAAAAAAGAGCTTTAAGATGTATATGTAATAATGAATTAATGTACAATACATTTTATTTTAAATATAATAATTTAAAATGTGATGATATTGTTAAATTGAATACTGTTAAATTCATGTTCAGGGCCAATAATTATTCTCTACCTTTGAATTTACAGAATTTATTTAAAATAAAGTCTTACAACAATCTATTATTTCATAGAATAAAAATAAGGACGCAAAGAAAATATTTTTGTATATCCAATATGGGACCACAGTTATGGAATAATTTAAAACAAGTTTTAAGAATAAAAAATAATTTAAAATCATTTAGTAAAAATTATAAAAAAGTTTTGATAAGTTTATATAATAACACTTAATTTTAATAGTGCATTTTACAATTGACACTTTAACAAATTATTCTTTTTATTTTATCGCTTTTTTTTACTATTTTATAGATTATACATTGTTTTTATATTTTAGGAAGAGGAAGTGAATTTAATTACTTTAATTTTATTTTTAACTTTATTTATAATTAACTAATGATACGAATTTGACTAATGATAACTGAATTGTGATAACGAATTAATGATAATTATATTAATGATATTTGACTAAAGATAATAAACTAATGATAATGATCAGTAATAATTGACTAATGATATATATTTATTAATGATATTAATGATTATATGTATGACTATTGATTTTTCACTTTATATTTTATTTATATTATATTTTATTATTTATTTTATAGTTTTATTTTATACTATATATTTTATATTTATGTTATTACCCTTTTAACTTATAATTTAATTTTATTATTTTATGAAATGATGATTTAGATTATGAGGAGTTTTGTACTATTATTATTTTATCGTTGATGTTTTTTTTTATAAATTTATTTACTTTTAATTATTTAAGAAAATCAAATAAAAACAAAATGTATTAATTCTATTTAGATTTTTGCATGTGTTATATTTGGTGGCATTATTAGCGATAGTGGTATGTAGTTGGGAGTAAAGGTGCATTTATTGGCGGTAAATGTTGCCAGTGTTCATGCTCTTGGCGCAAGTATGATCCTTAAGGCATAGGACTTGACGAACCCACACCTTGAAAGTTGAGACGCCATTGTCAATATGCGTGTCACCAATATAAATTACATGTAAAATTGATACTTAACAACATATTTTTTTTTTTTAATTTCAATTTTGTTTTTATTTAATTTTGTATTATTTGTTTCGTGTAACTATTAATAATATACTTGTAATTATCTTATTAATTATAATGTTATCCTATCCTTTATTTTATTTTCATTATGTTAATATAATTATCTATTTTTCTCCTTATAATCTATTGGGTGAAAGACTCGACAAGCCATGCTTTTTCTTTCATCTAGGCTATTGCCAATCTGATATTATTATATATATATATGTATAAATAATATATAGTATATATGTATATATAACTATAGATTTTGTTATTATCATTAATATACTTAATTAATGTATTAATCAATAACTAATAATTAAATAATTAATCAATAACTGTAATATATATATATATATATATAACTATATCATAAAATATATAAATATATATATATATATATATATATATATATATATAGAATATTATATATATATATATAAATCAATACTATACTAATAAAGTATATGTAAACTATCAACAGATAACTCTTCAATGTGAATAAAAAAACTGACTGGCAGGCCTATATGTATAATGAAGCATTTCACCACACACATGTGTGTGTAAATACAATATATCCGACTTAGCACCAATGTTAACCTATCTACATTATGTTATCATACATATTTGTCATTGTAAGTTATCATATTATATATCACCACCATGTATATATATGTAGGTATATAGGTAATGCACATATCATTATTATGATTAATTGCATTACGTATACTATACATATAATATTTATATTACTATTTTATTTTGTTAATTGATAAATAAATAATATAATTGTATTCGATTTGTATCTAAATAAAGTTATATACGACAACACACATATTGTTATACTTAAGTTCGGTTAATAATTCATAATGTGTACAACTGTCATTTATTCACATAATACAACATATTAATTATTATTATTATGATTAATTATTAATATATATATATATATATATATATATATATTAGTTAATAACAGAAAATAACATACACCAATAAAATATATGCATATGAACATCATATTAAATTACACACATATATATATTCTGCCAATGATTTTGATAAACAACATAACAATAACAGATTAATACTAGGTCTGTCAAACAAACGGTCTATCTCGATATAGTAATCACTCATAATTATAATGATAAATTAACATATATTTATCATTGTTTTATCAAATATGCTATTAGATGATTTATTAAATAAAACAATATACGTAACACATACATATTTAGAGTTTCACTTTCATTGTCATTCTATTTTATTGTTATTACATTAATGTTCATAACTTAAACTTTCAAATATTTCACATATAAGACAGAGAAATAATGTTATTATTAATTTATATATATGCTATTGTTATGTAATGGTCTGACAATACTCACTATATGCTGAGTTCAATACAATACTAACAATACTGGATAATAGAGATGGACTAATTGTAAGAAAACATAAATCATTAAATATTGTAATATCATAAGTATTGTGTCCTATCTAAACTGCCGTCACATAGTATCACATAATTATTACATACCTGTATGCACACTAGCTATTATTTCTGATATCTATAAGTTCGATTAACTAATTGTAATACTGTATTAACTTTATGAAGTTTAAGTTATAATCATTAGGAATGAGTTATCATATAATGCATATAGGTAGTATTTACCTAGTATTAACTAAACGAAATTATATAGGTGATAATTATAAATACCAACTACTAATTATATACTTAACAATATAAATAATGGTATTTAATTTGTATATCTTGAGATATTCGTATTCATATAATATTATTATAATTAATTTATATTGTTAATTATTTAGTACTTATTTTATAGCATATATAAATAAGAATATTTTATAATGGTACATAAGCTGCAAATTAAACATATCATCTAATTTCATAATTCTTACATAGTGGACTAATTGTGGATTTCGTAGAGGTTTTAAGTTTCAAATTAGTCAGTCGGTATAGTTTGTAGATCATAGGTTACTAAGTGTAGACAGCACTGTAAAGAGTGGATAAACGTAGTCAAGTTGTTATGCTTAGCTATTAGAGAGGAATATAGAATGGGAAGTGGTTTAAATTGAGAAATTGTTATCGATGATGGCCAGTTAAGTCGAGTGGGTGCTTCAGTGATGCTTGTAGTATGGTAATTATTCTTTTGTCGGTAGATTAGTCTAAGGGATCTGTTATTTATACGACCAATGAGTGTACATATTTATTGTGAGATGAGAATATACTAGGGATGCTGTAGAGTTGTCGAGAGAGAATTAAAGTCTGGGTGATGTTTAATGCGACGGGTGTGGTGATGTAGGCATGTGTTTTGTTTATAGTGAAGATGCGGTGACATTCTATATGAATGAATGCTATATGATCTGAAAAGATAAAGTTGAAATACAGATCCCCGAGGAGGATTATATTTCATGTGGGAAAGGGGCGGTGGACTCGACACTTTAATCGCTTACAATATGGCGTGTATGATAATAGGATATTCATGCATAAATAGGCGCGTTAATACACATCAGTAGATGATAGTATATAAGAGTTACACATTGCTAAGATACTGGATATATAAAGCATGGGTATAATACAGTCTGTATATTAATTTATTCCGCAGACATACGTGTATTTCTATATTTACTGATGCTGAATAACAATCAATAACAAACTTCACATCAAATAATTCACACGTGGCATGTTTAACGATGCCGATATTGCCTTATATAATTAATGTTGTTCATCAATACTATAGTATAGATATACTATAGCAATACTCTAGGTATACCTACTACGATTGGCTTAGACTAAACACTACCTGTAACTTATTGAATATGAACTTCTTAACAGGTATAGGTGATCTTACTAAACCTCCCCTTATACCCTATATTAAGTGCATAGTGTCATATATTATATCGATTATTAAAAATTCAAATCGTCAAGCTTAAACTTAACGCTATTAGTTATAAATCAGTTATTATTCATTACTAATAGTATCTATGTTTATTGTTGCATAAAAAAACGTATATATTTATATTGTATGTTCATATATTACAATGGGACAACCCACCTACATATACACACACACATATATATATATATATATATATATATATACATATTGATATTTATGTAACATTATTATTTATTAATTATATATAATTAATAATTAAGAAAGGTAATGATAATAATATTTATTCATAACTTATCCCATTCTTCTTCTTCTTCTTTAAATATTGATGTATGCTTCACACACGACGAGACCCGGATGTTCTGCCGTTTGTGAAGTTGCGAACAGGACTTGTAATAGTTTAAACACGTTAAAGTATTCGAGTGCAAGTCTTAGGTGAGTCATAAACTAGATCTATGTTTGTATTAATCACGTGCAACCACTAACTTACCTAATTCTCATCGTTAGTTATTTATTTTAATTAATAATCACTATAGTTCTATTTCTAATATTTGTATTATTGTATTTCTATATATATATATTTGATTAACATGTAAAACTGTTAAATCCAGGTATGAAATTAAACCCCGCTACTAATGTCCCCTATATTACCCGAGTCAAAATGACCACTAGCAATACCATGGCAACATAATGCACCACCATAGTGTATACACTAGATATCCGACACTGTCCGTGTATAATAATAGTTACATGGAGGAGGAGGAGGAGGAGGCATCAATATATGAGGTATTCGAAGACATAACGCTGCTACAGATGTTCCCATTAATATAATAATTATATATACATATATATATATATATATATATATATATATATATATATATATATATATATATATGTGTGTTTGTATTGAACTAATGTTCATTATATTATAATTATAATGACTCAATTTTCTTTAATAATATATGATATTAAGAATATATATATGTATCATATCTCGATCATAATGTATATATATCTCGATCATAATATCTATTATTCTTAATATCATATATTATTATAATATCTATAATTATACATAGAGGAGGAGGAGGAGGAGGCATCAATATATGTCGAATATGTTATGTAATGATATCTAGATATAACTGTTACATTTATATATATATATATATATATATATATATATATATATATAAATGTATCAGTTATATCTAGATATCATTACATAACATATTCGACATTATCAGAACAAAGCCTGCACACTCACGTTTATGAACAAGGAATTAGCCAATGGACAACCGGCGTAGGATATGGTATTCCTGATATCATCAACGCTATGCCCCCACTGTAGGGGGCGCTGACGTCAGCGGGGTAATCACGTGGTATGGTAATGTACTAAAGAACAACAAACAAGATTATCCGAAAATAAAAGATTTGTAATTCTCTTCGCAAAATAATAAAGTGGGAAGTATTATTTTATTTGTGTTTGTTCTGTATTATATTTTGTTATAAATTTATTTTTGTTATAGAAAATTCGGGTTTTTATATTTATATTTCAAATATACTATAATATAAAATTAATAATTCATTATTATTACAGATAAAGTGGGACGTATTATTTTATTTTTGTTTGTACGGTATTATATGTTTGTTTTATATATATTTTGTAAATATGTTTCAAATGTATTATATTACTAAACTACAATAGTCATAATTTTCCATTATTTCAGATTATAGTGATAAGTATTATATTGTTTGTTTCGTAATATTATTGGTATTTTTTCTATGTTTGTATTAATCACGTGCAACCACTTACTTACCTCATCGTTAGTTATTTATTTTAATTAATAATCACTCTATTTCTATTTCTAATATTTTTATTATTGTATATATATATATATATATTTTATTAACATGTAAAAATGTAAAATCCTATTATAAAATTAAACCCCGCTACTAATGTCCCCTATATTACCCTAGTCAGAATGACCACTAGCAATACCATGGCAACACAATGCACCACTACACTAGGTATCCGACACTGTCCGTGTATAGTAAATGTTACATGGAGGAGGATGAGGAGGAGGAGGAGGAGGAGGAGGAGGAGGAGGAAGAGGAGGCTTCAATATATGAGGTGTTCGAAGACATAACGCTGCTACAGATGTTCCCATTAATATAATAATTATATATATACTAATCTACAGTATATTAATATTCATAGGTATCATATACATAGTGTATAATATTATATATATATATATATATATATATATATATATATATATATATCTATATATATATATATATTAATGTATATTATAATACAATTGAGAGCCGAGAGAATCGCCAGGAGGGAAGATCAATATTAATTGGCTTAACTCATTAAACATAAAAAACTTAAAATGTTTATAAATATGTATTATTATAGTATAATATTATACTTATAATATATTAAATACATAAGTTTTAATGATCAAATATGAATTATAATTGTATAGATTTAATAACTTTATATATCTAAAATAATGACCAATAACACACACACATATTATATACATATTACATATTACTTATTGTATATATATATATATATATATATATATATATATATATATATTAACTCAACAAATTAACTACAAAACTCTGACTCTTCCCCATAAAATACTGATAACCACCGATATAACCCACTACAATATTTGACGACTTTACTTATATTAATAACACCCGTCTACTGCGATCCTTCTTTACACATCTCCAAGAAGAACCACTCTACAAGTTTACCAAATTATGAAAAAAACTTTTCACAGGCAGGTTTCGACTCTCTGGAACAAGCTACCGAGACATGTAATGAAGATAGATATCACCTTCACACTATTCAAAAAAAGACTAAAGAAACTTATCATTGACAACCCCATTGTTTAAAACACCCTTCTGTCACATCCATATACTTTGTTTTACCTCGTATATTTGTTTTCTTGTTTTTCGTTTTTTTCGTTCTCACACTCACAAGAATATAATATTATTTGAGTA
Source organism: Osedax fenrisi (assembly GCA_964019155.1). Classification (NCBI taxonomy): domain Eukaryota; kingdom Metazoa; phylum Annelida; class Polychaeta; order Sabellida; family Siboglinidae; genus Osedax; species Osedax fenrisi. The sequence continues at coordinate 28,501,904 of OZ025242.1, forward strand.
TCTACATAAATACTTATCATCATATATATATATATATGCGTATAAATTAAACTAATGTTCATTAAATACATGTTCCCATTCTCTTTAATAATATATGATATTGTAAATAATAAATTATGATCTGAAGACGGTACTATATGCCTTGTGTTTTATATAACATTTTATTTCAAAGATTATAGATCATTCAACTATTTTAAATTTCACAGCATTAATAGGTATATATATAGAATATTTTTATTTTGTATAGCACTATTAAATATTATATATATATATATATATATATTTAATATAATAATGTGCATTTTAACGAAGATATAAGAAAAATACAATGGAAGTTATCATATTTTATATATATAAAATGTAAAGATATTTACCAATATATATTTTAAAACTACATTACAATTTTTTGTTTGTGCCTCATATCACCTATTGTTTAGAAATTTGGGGAAATAATTTAAAAAATTACCTTCATTATATTTCAACACTACAAAAAAGGCTATTCTAATTGTAAATAAAAATATCTTTAAAATTATCAATAATATTTGTATCTTGACAAATACTAACATTTTATTTGTATGTTCTAATATTTTAAAATTTTAAGATTTAATAACTTATACAAATATTATATTCATGCATAATGTACATTTAAAGAAATGCCCAAGCAGAATATCATTATTATTTCCTAGATACACCAATTTATACAAACATACTTTTCATAATTTCAAATTACCTTATGCTAATTACCTATACAAATTACCTATTTAAAATTAAGCCGTCATCATAAATCATTATCATTTAAAATCCCTAAATCATGGAATAGTTTATGTCTGAATACATTATTATTTACAAAATATATATACACAACTTTAACAAATATTAAAAAAACATCTTTTATCAAAATATGAAAATCAATTACAAAATGTATTATCTAATTTTACAATTTTGAACGGGTACTATTTATTATACCTTCCGCTTGTTTGTTTAGGTTTTTATTTTTTCAATTTTGTTTAGCTATTCAATTCCATTTATAGTTTGGCATTCAGAATTCAACTCTTTCTGTGAATTTGTATATAACTTTACATCTTTTATTTTTAAACTTGACTTATTGATACATATTAATAAAAATAAAAATTGTTATTCTTTACATCATTATTTTTAACTTGACTTATTTATTACTATTGTTATTCTTTACATCTTAATTATTTATATTTACATTTTTTACTAACGAGAATCTAACTTATTTATAATATGATGATTCGGGAAGTTCTCGCAAAAAAACAAATACATTTGTTTATTAACTTCTCCATTATGTCATGCTTTACATGTTGAAATAATAAATTTGATTTATTTATATATATATATATATATATATATATATTTGATTAACATGTAAAACTAATGCTACTAATGTCCCCTATATTACCCGTGTCAAAATGACCACTAGCAATACCATGGCAACACAATGCACCACTACACTAGGTATCCGACACTGTCAGTGTATAGTAAATGTTACATGGAGGAGGAGGAGGAGGAGGAGGAGGAGGAGGAGGAGGAGGAGGAGGAGGAGGAGGAGGAGGAGGAGGAGGAGGAGGAGGAGGAGGCATCAATATATGTCGAATATGTTATGTAATGATATCTAGATATAACTGTTACATTTATATATATTTATATATATATATATATATATATATATATATATATATATATATATATAAATGTATCAGTTATATCTAGATATCATTACATAACATAATCGACATTATCAGAACAAAGCCTGCACACTCACGTTTATGAACAAGGAATTAGCCAATGGACAACCGGCGTAGGATATGGTATTCCTGATATCATCAACGCTATGCCCCCACTGTAGGGGGCGCTGACGTCAGCGGGGTAATCACGTGGTATGGTAATGTACTAAAGAACAACAAACAAGATTATCCGAAAATAAAAGATTTGTAATTCTCTTCGCAAAATAATAAAGTGGGAAGTATTATTTTATTTGTGTTTGTTCGGTATTATATGTTTGTTTTATATATATTTTGTAAATATGTTTCAAATGTATTATTCAAATGTATTATATTACTAAACTACAATATTAATAATTTTCCATTATTTCAGATTATAGTGATAAGTATTATATTATTTTTTTTTGTAATATTATTGGTATTTTTTGTTATTAACTGTTTTTGTATAGGTATATTGGTTTATTATATTTGTAACTTGTTCTGTTTGTATATATATATATATATATGTTTCAAATTTATTATACAATTAAAATATAAAATTAATAAAGTACTACCTATTATTATTACAGATTTTGGCAAGTATTACATTATTTGTTTGTTTCATTCAAGTATTTGTTTCATTCTAGTATTGGTTTAATTGATTTTAAACATGTTCTGTTTATAATATATTTAAAATTTAACATTTAAATATTAAACTATATAACTAATAATGTATTACTAAAACAGGGTACAAAGATAAGAAGATTTCTACAAAGTTAAAGTAGAAATTGAATATATCGATGCCACTTACAAAATAATGTATTTTATTTCTATTTTCGATTATTTTTACGCTATCTTTTATTTCTATTTTGATCATTTTTCGTTTATTTTTACTATATTATTTATGTCTACTTTCGATTGTTTTTCGTTTATTTTTACGGTAACTGTAAAACGTTTTAATTTCGTTAATTTTTTAATTTCGTATTATTCTTTGTTTATTTCTATAATGTATGTTATCGTTAGCAAATATCTATACTTTATACTTTCGATTATATTTTCGGCTATGTATTTGCTTAAATAAATTATCAATCAATCAATCAATCAATAATACGATAGATTACTTATATAAACATAAACGGATACATCCACGTAACAGTAGTGTATAGTCTATTATAATACACATATATTATAACTAATCGGTATGCCTATAGGTATTATATAACTAGAGGGTTGCTGAATAGGATATACCTATTAAACACGTGATTAATACAAACACGTGACTTACTTCGGCTTACTACTAAATACATTAACGGTTTTAACTATTTCACATATCTACGTTAGCGATAACGAAACATGGCCACCTATTGAGAGATTGCGTAATACATAATGATTAATAAATATATAATATATAATATATGAGGTGTGTTGGGTAGTGCGGCACTATATAATGTTGCGAGCGCCATTACTATTTGATGATAAAGTGCAAGTTCTGAAATAAATACGGATGAAATTGGTGAAAATACAATTGAATGTTATATTAAGTTATATCAGTACGCTTGGAAGTGCGAGTGCTATTTACATAGTACATAGAGAGCGTGTGCAAGTGTAGCTTAGATGTAACAGTGTCCTAACACAGGATATACTACTTGGTATGCACGAACCTTACGATCGCTGACGTGAATATCGTCATCTGATTGGTTGTCACCGTAACGCCATATATGGAGTGTGTCTGCGGAGGCCTGGGACCGGAACTCTCCACTTCATCATCTCCGATAGAGTTGCTCACCTCCTCCACCTCCTTCTTGTGATTCTCTGGTTCCTCTGCTTAGGGTATGTCGCACGGGATGGACTGTCCGAAAGTAGGCCGTGGTACAGTATCGTTAGCTTCGGCGACTGTATTTCGATCCGGAACTGACTTAATGGTCGCTGTAATATAATATTTTAACTTATATTAACTATATTTAATATATTTAATTATAGTTGCAGAACACTGAATATATGTGATGTTTGTAATCATTTAGAAACATAATGAAGCTAATTATATAATAAATATTAATAAATACAATGTATGTCCTTGCGAATCTGTTATGCCCTGATAACAATGGTAATGTCATCAACATATATTTGTTTCGCTAAATAGATTATTCGGTAAACGTTGAAATGAACTTTTACCTATTTATTTTGCGTGTTCGAATTGTTTACATATCTAAATTATTACTTGAAAACTTCTGTACCTAGATACAATTCAACCTCTGTTGGATAAATAATATTATTTATACGATGTATTTATTTATGATGATTAAGATAATGATATACGATTTATTAAAAACTAAAATAGGTCCTTGTAGACCCCTTCGCTCGCGCGAGAAGGAAAAATAATCAAATAAAAATAATACGATAACACGAGTTTAAGATAAAACGAGACAGAAAATACAAATACCAAAATAATAAGTTGGATGATTTATTGATTAGAAGTAAAGAGAAAATAAGATGTAAGATTTATAAATCTTTTGTGGGATCCAATAGAACGGATGTTAGAAGGGAATTGCATAGATTGGGACAGAAATTGTTAAAATCTCTAGAATTAAGGAAAGTTTTACTAGAGTTCTGGGAGATAAGGATGGAGAATGTTGGTAACGAAGAGAATATGATATTTTACGTTTTTAATTAGATCAGAGATATAGATAGGGGTAAAAGAATATATTGATTTATGGATTATAGATAGCACACGTAATTTACTTCTGAGGGAGAAGGATAGCCACACAATAGTGGATGATTTATGAGATTCTGTAGTAGATTTATCCAGTAGTGATATGTATAATTAATACATATTGAGGAACGAATAATCTGATCTAGTCGAGCAGTATCTTTAGCAGGAATTAGATTTAGTTGGGAAGAACAGTATTCAAGTCGAGAAAATGCAAGAGCATTTAGTACAGTTTTCGTAAGGTTTCTGGAAAGTTAGGTCCGTATTTTTTTAATTCTGAAGAAATGAATGTTGGAGGATTTTGTAATGATGATATGTAATTCTTAAATAATAATTAATCATTAAATACTAATCATATGATTTTGGAAGAACGGGAGGGAGAAATAATCATTTTGTTCTAAACAAAAGTAAAGTTTGGAAATGAAGTATCAGAAGTAGATATGTCAAGTATATAATTCTTAGAAGCATTAATTAGTAATGTATTGGAGAGGAGCCATACTCCTAAGATTACTACATAATTATGTAGTTTCACACTCGATTAATTCAGAGTTTATAGTTTATGAGAATTTATGACAAATGTAGACAAATGTAGACAAACTATTGAATTTCATCAGCAAAAATATGATAGTGTATATTTGGAAAGTTCTTAATTAGATCAGCAATAGGGCATAAACATAAAAGGGATAGACCCAATAACGTATCCATGAGGAATACCGTGGTTAAGCGGAGAAAGAGGCGAGTAATTGTGTAAATCATAATAGAGATATTGCGGTTAGTCAGATATGAAGTAAACCATTGTAATGCTAAGCCAACTATACCCAGTATAGTAAGCCGCGAGATAAATATGTTATGGGCAGGTGTGACAAAAGCAGCTGAGAGGTCAAGTAAGATTATCTAGCAATAAGTGTTCCGATTTAAAGTAGATAATATTGTGTAAGTAATAAGGAGGAGAGCTGTTTCGGTCGAATGGCCTTTACGAAAAAAAATTTGAAACGGTTCGAAAAGATTATTTTTATATTGGCGATAAGGTGTTTGGGGAAAATACTTTCTAATATTTTACTTGGGAAGATGGGAATCGTGCAATAATTTCTAAGTGAGTTAAGGTCAAGGTTTTTTTTAGAATAGGAGAAATTATGATAGAGTTGATGCCAGTAGAAATATATATATATATATATATTTATATATATATATAAATATATTTATATATATATATATATATATATGTTTAATAATATGCATGTGTTAATGTGACTTTTAGTGGAGTATACTAGTATTTAATAGCTATTACTTTACTTTTTAAGGTCGAGATTGTTCAGTAGTTCATAACACGTGACATCTATTCATATCCATGACTCATCACAGTCGATATGTTCTCACTTGTACACATCGTATCGACTCTTAGTCAGTCATCGAATGTGTTCATACCCTCGAGAGCATTGTCCGTGTAGAGGGTTCCATAGAAGTATGGAGTGCATATACCGAGGAACCTATTTCGTTTACAAACTATAGACATAACTATTAATATATACGTGTTTTAATATTTTATAAATAAATAAAGTAATTTACGAATTAAATTTAATAATAATAAAATTTGTTTTCGATTTTAAATTTACTTGATGATTTTATAAATTAATACATATATATATATAATAACACGATGGTAATGTTCTCTAAGCTAGTATATTATTCTCGAAGTCACGTGGTATTAATCCGGTAGAGGCGAATTTAATTTATAACTAAATATTACTTATGAACAAATATTCTTAATATAGTAGTTATGGTAATATATTAATACTATTTAATACATAGTACTTATAGTGTAGCTTATATTTCTCATAATAATGTTCTTGTGCAAATAATCTTATCATTAATATAATACCTTCATCTGATATCGTTATATATTGCTGTACACCATAGTAGGTACCCCTAGTAGGTAACCCCAGTAGGTAACCTATGTACATATGTACATACACAGTATATATATAGTGTGTATACATACATATTTTTATTGTTATAATATATCAAACCAACACAAATTTCAGAATATTTGAATAATATTTAAGGGGGACGACGTCCCTTTAAAAATTAAAATACGATGAATAGGAATTTTTACATTACAAAAAATAAAAGTTTGGAAATATAATTTTTATATAGATATATTCAAGATTGTATTATGCAATTTTTAACATATAAAATATACTAAGGGAGTAACACAATAAAACTAGTAAATTATAAGTTGCTGTTTTTGTCATGTCTCGTTTGTCACGACATATTTTAAAGTAAAATACGGATCTATTTTGATTGGATATTATAAATCACATGGGGTCGGTATTAGGGTAATTTAGGGGGTCGGTAATAGGAAAATAATATGGGTTGCTATAATTAAGATATACTGGTTAATAGTTATTCAAATTAAATTATTTTTATAATATTTATAAACATTTTATTGATCTACAATATTTTGCTCAGTATTAAGTTTTCTTTTAAATAATAAAGTATTTACAATGATTTAAAAAAAGTTATTATTCAAATATTTAAAAAGTAAAAACAGAATATTACATTTTATTAAATAACAATTGTAGGATTACATATTTTTTTAAATAAAATACTTATTCATATGTATCATTAAATTACTAACAGTTCGTGTATATATTATTTTTTGATATCTCTTATAGTTACTGAGATACGAGATGGGGTCGGTAATCGGGGACTTTCCCCTACTAATATGAATATTTATTAAAATATATTCGTTATATATTATAAAAATTATAAATATTATAGAGTATAAAATAAAATAAATACATTACAAAATAAAATAGGAATTAGATACAAAATGTTGTTAATAGTTTTCGTTCCATAAGGGTTATATTAATTAATACTGCAACATGTCATCGATTAAATAAGTAATCCAAGCGAATAATTTTGCTAGTAGTTTCACTAGAATATGGACCTTTGATTGAGTTAACAAAAATATTTCTTTTTAAAAACTGTCATTAATATAGCTTATTACCTATGTATAATTATTGTTAATTTATAATAAATATTATAAAAATAATGTTATCGATATATTAGTTGGTATTATATTATAATGTAATACTAGAAATGTAGTCAAATATACAACTAATAAACATATATTACCATAACATTTAAAATAAATGTAGTCAAACTTTAATCTCGATTTACTCAGAATATTGATTTTAATTTATTTTGAATCTTAGAAATGTTTCAGCCCTCTCAATAATTATCCAAACTTGATGACATTTTCACAATATCTTTATTATTATATGTATAATAATTTTTACTTAAAGGATATTTATTAGATATAGTATAACATATACAAATTAAAACAATTACAAAAAAAATAATTTAATTTAGCATCATATTTTGATTCAAAATATTTCGGGTTTTCAGTGAACCTTTTTTTTTTAATTAAGTAAATTATATTGACATTATATTGGTTAACAATATGAAATTTACAGAATGTAAATCGGATCAAAACCTTAGGGTCTGAAACATTTTTAAAATACATAAAAAAAATATCTCCTATCTTAATACATTGTATAAAAAGCTGCGAATCCCCTTAAAAACGTCGTCGGCCCCTCTAAATATTTTTTTTTTAAATACACGTTTTCTTGTATTACCATATATTATCTAATACAATGATTTTTATTTGCATTTTAAGAGATAGACCACCCTTACCGGACGGGGCTTGAAAATGCGTCCTACTGTTTGTATGTCTAACGCCTTAGCCATCTGAGCCACGCAGGCAGTTTATATATATACAATATACTATAGTATACATATACAGTCAACTATCGATATCTCAGACACTTCAAATCTTATTGACACTGCTAACTCAGTATTTTACAAATGTGTGTTTTGTTATGTACCTATTTAAACAACTATACGAATAATTCGATATCTCATAAACTCGATATCTCGACTCATTTATTCGTTCCCTCGAATTCTGAGATATCGAGAGTTGACTGTAGACATATGTATAATATATACGTTATACTTTATACGTTTATTTAAAGTATATAAATATGTATCCTACTACTTACCTAAATATATTTATATGAAACTGCAAACAATACTTTTTTTAATTCATCGATATCACTATAAATATTATTACAGAAAATAAAATAAAATTAGTTACCATTCATTATTTATATTTATTAAATTAATTATTTTTTAATATTCTAGAATATAATTTAATTTTTATAACATAAATTACAAATTCTCTGCTTTATATATGCAGTTTCATAATCTAAAGCGACATAGTAAATAATCGAATTGAAATAATCGAATAGTAAATAGTTGGCAGCACGTATCATGTTATTAATGTATGGAGATTAGTCTAGGTGAGAGGTTATAGTGAAACCAATTGGTTACCCTTAAGGGTTGTTATAGATTGAGAAGTTGGAAGATATTGTAGAAAAGGATGAGTGATTAATAGAGGAGCACTGGGTCTATAGAATATGATAGTATCAGTTTTAGTCATACTTAAAGAAAGGGAATTATGAGAGAACATTGAGTGAAATCAGTAATACAATTAAAAATAGACATTTGAATCAGATCAAAATTACTAGAACTAGTAAATGACGTATATATATAGGAAGATCATCGGCATAAAGATGATAGTGAATATTAGGATATTTGTGAAAAATTTATTTGATAGGAAGAATATAAATAATGAACAATATAGGGCCAAGAACAGAGCCTTGTGGAATACCATGTATGTTAACATAACGAGGATACAACGAGGAGTTGATCTTAACAGAAGATATTATAGATGACATAAAAGACATAAACAAACTGTGGACTTGACCATGTATACCAATTTCATTAAGTCTAATGGAAAGAATATTGTGATCGAAAGTATCAAAATCACTAGATAAGTCTAGTAGTATGAGATAGCATGAGGATTTATTACCAAGAGATATGAGAATATCATTAATAATCAAAGGCAGTTTCGGTACTACGAATATATTCGTATATATATATATATATATATTCATATATGAATATATATATATATGAATGCATGAATGAAATCAGTTTATAGACATACGACATACTATGTATATCATACGTCTATGGAGGATCAGTGAAAGCCTAGGCTTTATTTGGTCGATACCTCCAATATGTTCATGTACAGATTACAATATTAGTAAAAGTAATAATATAATAATAATGATTCATGTGTTAGCATTCTTTGTAATAAAATAGAAGATACATATATATATATATATATATATATATATATAAATTAATAAAAATAATAAAACACTGTTCATGAACATAAGTTATCATCATATTTCAATCCATTACATTAAAGTAAATAATAAAATAAGATAATACAATAATTGTATAATATTAAAATGTATTAAAATATATACTAGTAAAATATGTAAATTTAAAATATTGAGAACTTGTTAATACAAATAGTAAATTATTATAAATATGTGTAAAATAAAAATATCTAAAAGTATGTTATAAAATTAAAACTACTAAACAAAAATTAATCATCTTTCAATAAGACGTGCAATGGCGCCACATTCCTGTCAAATTACAGATGACTAATAATACCAATAATAATTTAAAAAAATATTTAAAACAACAAACGAAACAAGATGTAAAACAAATATAAATATTAAAAAAAAATAAATATTAAAATATATAAAATATATAAAAAAAAAAACTAATATTTACTTATAAATGAATATTTTAATGTTTTTTTTAGAATAAATACATTATTAATATTCTTTTTTCGTAAAAGATTATTAAACATTAATTCATTATATAACTTTGGTCCTTTAAAAAATATTGTATTTTTTAATTTATTTGAATTCATAAGTGGTAGAATAAATTTATTTTTAAGTTTATTTAACTTGAAATATGAGTTATAATCTAATTTATATTTATTATTTAAGAAATTATAGATTAGTAATGTGTTTCTATATATAATTAGATCTTCAAATTTTAAAATATTATTTAAAAAAAAAAAAGGACCAGTATGTGTTAGACGTATTAATGGTAATTTTGATCTATCTATTATTTGTTTATTAATAATTCTTATAACCTTTTTCTGTAACATAATTACTTTTGTAATATTTGATTTATAAGTATTTGACCATACTTCAATCCCATATGATAAATTAGATAAATAGAACGAATTATATAATAAAATTAAATTTGTTGTATCTAAAAAAGATATTTTTTTTATAGTATATATAATTTTTGACAATTTATTCGATAAATAATTTATATGTTTTTTGTAAGTCATTTGGGAATCTAAGTAGATCCCAAGAAATTTATAATTATTAACTATATCGATTTTAATGTTATCTATTGTTATATCTTTTAATATACCAGAATTTATATTTGGCAATATTTTTGTTTTTTCGATATTTAGCTTAAGCTTATTTATATCAAACCATTTTTTTAACTTATCCATGTAATATTGCAAATAATATGTTAATAATGTATCATTTTCAGCAAATATAGTTATAGATGTATCATCTGCATATAAATTGATATTAATATTATTTACTTGTTCATTATTAAAAATATTTGATATACCATTTATAAAGATAATAAATAGTAGAGGTCCCAGAACAGATCCTTGCGGCACTCCATATTTAATAATCTTTCTAGATGATAGAAATCAATTCGTGTTATAATATTTCTATTTGTAAGATAACTTTTAATAAATAAATTTGTATCACCTCTAAACCCTATACATTCCAATTTAGCAAGTAAAATATCATGATCAACCACATCAAATGCTTTCTTGAGATCTAAGAATATAGTAGCTACTTTTTTTTTTTGAGAGAGTTTATGTAAAATGAAATGCTGAATATTTAATAATGATAAGGTTGTATTTGATCTGGGAACAAAACCATATTGATTTTTGTTAATAATATTATGCTTAAATATATATTTTGATAATCTATTAAAAATAATTTTTTCAAAAATTTTAGATATTTGTGGTAGTAATGAAATTGGCCTGTAATTGGATATTTGTTGTTTATCATTAGTTTTATATAAAGGTTTAATAATTGCAATTTTCATATTGTCAGGAAATGTATTTGTTTGGATACATAAATTAAATATCTTTTTTAATGGTTCTAAAATATATTGAATAATATATTTTATTAAGGTCATGTCATGATTATTTATATCGAATGATCTTTTTGATTTAATATCCTTAGTCACTTTAATTATTTCATCATTGTTAATTGGTAAAAAGTAAAAACTATTAAAATTATTAGATAACAATTCTTTAAAATCATTTTTATTTATATTATTAATTGAATTATTTATTTTACTTCCAATGCTCGAAAAATACTCATTAAATGCATTACATTGTTCGTACCTTTCATTCATTTTAATATTATTATCTATGAAAGTATTTGGATAATCCGAATATGTAGGTTTTATTATTTTATTAATGACTTTCCAATTTTCTTCTTGTGTATTTGCAGTAAAAAGATTTTTATAGTAATTATTTTTTTAAATTTTAATATTTTTGTTAATTTAATTTTTTAATTTTTTATATTTACCAAATATACAAGGACAATTGTTAATTTTGTATTTTGTATATAATTTATTTTTCTTTTTTATTGCATTTTTTAATTTATTATTTAGCCATGGATTAAAATTGTGATTCAATTTAATTCTTTTTTTAATAAAAGGACAGTGTAATAATATATGTTTAATATATATACACATATCAATAATAGCATTGGACGTAATATAATTAATAAGTTGAGTGGACAAAATTCGTTCTAAGGTCTTAGATATGGATGATAAGTGGGATATTGGACGATAACTTGATATATTAGATTGTTCAAGAGTAGTTTTTTTGTTAATCAGAATAATCTATGATTATTTCATGGTATGAGGAACAAGAGATGATATAAGATATCTATGAATGATTTCAGTGATAAGTTCAATAAAATATGATGATAATGAATAAATTAGATTTAGTGGAATAGCATCAAGTGGGAAATAGTTTTTAAGGATGTCATCAGAGAGAGTACAATGTCATGTGTGGGAGGTGAAAAAGATGACGATTGGTAGATAGAAGTTTTTTCTTGTAAAGCGATCGACAAACTTTAAAGGCAATAAGATCAGAGTCAGGTTTAGAGGATGCGTATTTACGTTGTAGTCTATGAAGTAGTTGCTTCAGGTTAATAAGCTCAATATTACACCAAGGAGACTTACAATAAGTTCGGTTGATAAGAGTAATGGAGGGTGCAAAAATATCAAGCGAATGAGATAATGCCAAATTAAAAGAATCAAAAATTGTAGAAAAATCAGAAAATATTCTGTTGATAAGTTGACAGAATACAGAGTTAACAAACATTGGTGTATGAATAGAGGAGATTTTCTGAAACGATATAGAAGGTCGATTTTATATATATATATATATATATATACATATATTTACACACCTATATGTGAATATAATATTGATATGTAAATATAACTTTTAGTGTAATATACTATTACTTTACTTACCAGGTCGAGCTTTCATAACACGTGACTTCCATTCACCTCTATGACTCATCACAGTCGATAGTTCCTCCATTGTACACGTCGTATCGTCTCTTAGTCATCGAATGTGTTCATAGGCCACCCTCGAGAGCATCGTCCATGTAGGGGGTTCCATAGAAGTATGGTGCATATACTGAGGAACCTATTTCGTTGAAACACTATAGGCATATCTATTAATATCTACTTGTTTTAATATTTTATAATAAATAAATACAATAATTTACGAATTAAATATAAGAATAATAATAACAAAAAAATTGTTTTCGATTTTTAAATTTACTTGATGATTTTTACAATTATTTATTAATATATAATACCACTATGGTAATGGTCTCTAAGCTAGTATATTATTCTCAAAGTCACGTGATATTAATCCGGTAGAGGCGAATTTAATTTATAACAACATATTATTTATGAACAAATATTCTTAATATAGTAGTTATGGTAATATATCAATACTATTTAATATATAGTACGTATATTGTATCTTATATTTCCCATAATAATGTTCTTGTACAAATAATCTTATCATTAATATAATACCTTCATCTGATATCTGATATTGCAGGATACTGCACTACACACATATATTATTATTTATTTATTAGTGGAATATTCTGGAATATAATGAAAGGATATCCTTTCATCCCATGACCTATTTCACTTATAACCATATGGCGCTAATGTATCTTCAAAGCCGCTCTCGTGTTTAGGAATCCATGGTTTTAACAAGAGCCGATTATTTATTCATAAACAATTATATGATATCACTTCTGAATATTATTTTAAGACCTGTTTTAATGGTCCGGACGGGGCTCGAACACGCGTCCTACTACTTGTAGGTCTAACGCCTTAGCCACCTGAGCCACGCAGGCAGTTTATATATATATATATATATATATATATATATACAATATACTATAGTATACATATACATTCAACTCTCTATATCTCATACTGCTAACTCAGTATTTTATAAATGGGTGTTTTGTTATACCTATAGGTTATACCTATTTAAACAACTATACGAAAAATTCGATATCTCATAAACTCGATATCTCAGACTCATTTATTCGTTCCCTTGAATTCTGGGATATCGAGAGTTGACTGTAAACATATGTATAATATATACGTAATACTTTATACGCTTATTTAAATTATATAAATATGTACTTACCTAAATATGAAACAGTAAACAATACTTGTTTTAATTCATCGTTACCACTATAAATAAAATAAAATATGTTAATATTCTTTATTTACATTTTAATAAATTAATTATTTTTGAATATTCTAGAATATAATGAAATTTTTATAACGGAAATTAAAAATTCTCTGCTTTATATATGCAATTTCATAATCTAAAGAGACATAGTAAATAATCGAAGTATCACGAATACTATAGATTTGTCAGTAACCATGCGATCAATATGAAATTGCGATTTAAAAAACTACAATTCGGTACCCGCTAGTTTAGCGAAGGACATTTAACAATATTTAAAGAATATAATTATGGATAATTCAATTATTATTAATAATACCATAGAAATATATGCCTATGAGTTATGACGTTGTATTTTATTTGTCGATGACATAATTATCTTATTTAGCGATATAAACTTATGGAATGTTTACAATATTATTAATAACACTCTTACTTCTCTGTTATAATGCCTTCAACCAAATTCACTTACTATTTACAACTTAAGGGTCAAATATATTATTGTTATCAAAACAATATATAATAGATATGATACAATGCTTTAATATACATAGTGGTATAGAGAGGTGGAAAACTGAGGCCTTTGTAATATTAATACTTGGATAATGTTTAGAATTGGGTGAATAATTATCTAAGGATGGTTGGATTATTTGTGAAGGATGGATGCTTTGTTATATATATATATATATATATATATTATATACAATATGATAGTTAACAATATTGATTAATTAATAAATAAAATATATTTTAATTTAATTTATTTGAACCCAGTAAGTGAAGTAATCAAAGATCGTAATCAGATTTTGGTCTCTAATGGTTTCCGCCTTGACGTGGTAGAGACTCTTGCGTACTTCTACGACTCCAATATTGGACGAGAAGTCAGACTAAATGGAAATCAAACATCAGTAGGAGTAGCGACCACTGCTCTGTAAAAGCAAAGAAAACCAAATCATGACATTACAACCACACAGCACCAGGGTTAAAGCCCCTGCCATCAAATCAAACTCCGAAGTCGATGTGCCGTTCAACACCGAACGACAATATGAAGAACTATCTTTAAATCCTTCTATTATAGAAGGAAGGGATAACTCCGAGAACAAAAACCGAAGAGTCAGACTGCTTAACTGCATGCAGAAACTAAAAATAGCAGTTATGAACGTAAGAACAATACGTCTACAAAATAAAAGAAATGAACTAGCAGAACTAACAAGAAAGAATAACATAAATATACTTGGAATCGTCGATCATAAAATTTGCCACGAAGAAAAGATCAAATACGAAAAATACGAAAAATTAACACTCATAACAACCTCTGCATGGCGTAACAGAAAAAATGCATCTTCAGGAGGAGTTGGCATATTAATTGATAACAATTTTAAAAACGCACTGGCAGAAATAATAAAGTGGAATAACCGTATACTAATAGTCAACTTCAATGGTAATCCCAAGACAACGATAATCGTGCAATACTCACCATGCGAAGGAAGTCCAAACGCTGAAGAACACTACAAGCAACTAGCAATAGCAACGTCAACAATTCCGATTCATAACGTCTTACTCACAATAGGTGATTTCAACGCACACTTAAGCGAAAGTCACATCAACAGATATACATATCACGGAATCACAAACACAAAAGGTAAACTTCTTATCGATTACGCCGAAGAAGCTAATATGAAAGTAACAAACACACACATTTCAAAAAACGAATCGGGAAACTCTGGACCTTCGTGTCAGATACTAACGGTATTAAAACACAGGTAGATTATATACTCATTCGAAACAAGTGGAAAAATAGTGTGAAGAACTGTGAAGCATATAGCAACTTTAGCAGTATTGGATCTGATCATCGAATTATAACAGTAAACATACGTCTTAGCCTAAGATCTAATGTAAAACAGAAACAAAGGATAAACTATGACTGGTCAATGCTAAGAGAACCGAAGATATGCAAAGAATACAGCAAACAAGTAAAACACACATATAATGAACTAAAAGCAATATCCACTGAAACATCCACAACAGCTACCTACGATCACTTTATAAAAGCAAACGAAGAAACAGCAAAACTATTAATACAAAAGAAAAGAAAACCTCGCGACAAAATAATCTCCCAAGATAATAAAATACAGATACTCAGAAATTCGGCGCAAACAGCATACGACGTATATTCCGCACTGAACACTATCGACTCACGTGAAAAATTAACTCAAGCTAAACAATCTCTACAAGATGAATACGATAAAATCGAAGCTGAAATTCTCGAACGCAACGTCAAACTTGTTGAACAATCAAACGAGCAATGCAAGCACGCAGAAAGCTGGAAGCTGATCAATAAAATAACTGGACGGAAAAATTCAAAAAGAGATAAAATCAAAGCTAATAGCAAAGAAGAACGCATAACTAAATGGTATGAACATTTCAAGCAATTACTGGGAAACAACAATGAAGAATACGAAACAAGTAACACAGGAATCAAGACCATCAGTGGAAATAATTCTAACATAAAAACTGGACCTTTCACGCCTGAAGAATACAGCAATGTTAAAGAACGACTAACGGATGGTAAAGCCGCAGGACCCGACGGAATTGCTCCTGAAATCCTAAAATACTGCAACTTCGACGACATAATCCTTGAATTTTCAAACAAAATGCTGATACATCATGAAATTCCAAATCAATGGCTAAATTGTAACATCGTTCCTTTTCCAAAATCAGGTAATCTCGAAGACGTAGGAAACTACAGAGGAATTGCTCTTTCTGCAATAGCTGCAAAAATGATGAACAAGATGATATTAAATCGAATTCAACCTCATATAGATCCGATACTACGTCCGAATCAGAACGGATTTAGAACTGGAAGATCCACGACGTCGCATATTTTAGCACTCAGACGTTTAATCGAAGGAGTGAAAAGCCACAATCTCAAGGCTATTATCATTTTCGTTGACTTCAAGAAAGCATTCGACAGCATAATCAGAGTTACAATGCTACATATTCTGGAAGCCTATAGCCATATATGGTATACCCGAAGTAATAATACAAACGATCGCCCTAACCTATAAAGATACACACGCAAAAGTAATAACACCCGACGGAGAAACTAAAAACTTTGAAATAACTAAAGGTGTCCTACAAGGTGATACTCTGGCACCATTTCTATTTGTGATAACACTGGATTACGCTATGCGACAAGCCATTGGAGGACACGAAGAGGAATTCGGATTCGAAATCACAAAGAAACAAAGTAGACGTCATTCAGCAACAATATTAACGGATCTCAGTTACGCAGATGACATAGCTCAAGTATCCCAAGAAGTCGAACAAGCTCAACTCATGCTAACAAATATTTAAATAGAAGTCGCTAAAATCGGTCTCCATATAATTGCAAAGAAAACTGAAATAATGTCCTTTAACTACAACACACCAGTCAACATTGAACTAGAAAACTGCACTGCAATAGTAAACGTCGTTAACAATTTCAAATACCTGGGTGCGTGGATGTTGAGCTCACATAAGGACTTCGAAATTCGTAAAGCACTTTCGTGGTCAGCAATCCACAAAATGAAGTCAATCTGGAAATCCAAAATGAACATAAATCTGAAAATAAGAACCTTCAAAGCGACAATCGAGCCAATATTACTATATGGAAGCGAGTGCTGGACAATAGATGCTAGTCTACGTAAGAAAATCGATGGATGCTATACCAGATTGTTAAGATTTGCGACCGATACTTCATGGAAAGAAAAGATAACCAACGTTCAACTCTATAGAGGACTGCCAAAGATTACTGATGTCATTAAAGAAAGAAGACTGCGACTAGCAGGTCATTGTATAATACACAATGACGAAATAGCGCACAATCTAATATTATGGACGCCAAAGACCGGTAAAAGAAACAGAGGACGACAACCCAAAACATATGTAGATATTCTAAAGAACGACTGTGACTGCGAAGATGAAGACGAAATACGTTCATTGATGATGGATCGTGCTGGATGGAAGAAAATGTCAAGATCTGGTCGAGCGAGAGCTCGACTAAAGTAAGTAAGTAGTAATTAGATTACAATCATGGGGCTATGTATTGATTACGATCACCGATTTTGATTCGATTAAAATCGTATTACAATCAATGATTACCAACTGATCGTAAATCAATGTTAGTGAACAGTTAACAATCATTGATTACAATCGTATTAAAATCAATGATTTATAAATGTA
Organism: Osedax fenrisi; assembly: GCA_964019155.1. NCBI lineage: Eukaryota > Metazoa > Annelida > Polychaeta > Sabellida > Siboglinidae > Osedax > Osedax fenrisi. The sequence goes on from OZ025242.1 coordinate 28,520,346, forward strand.
GTTCGTAATCAAAGCATAGTTGCTTATCAATGATTGTAATATGATTGTAATCGTATTGTGATCAGTTAATCACAAATCATGATGATGATAAAACTATAATATAACCACTATCAATGATTACTTTACTTACTGATAACCTACCTATTTGATATAGGTTATATGTGTTTTCTAATAATTCTTATTTTAAATTATACATTAATATAAATATTATTAATAATATAAGTTATTCGGAACTTTTGAGAACTATAGTTCTAGAACTTTTGGGTAGTTTTGTGGACAATTAGAGCCTAAAAGTTCTAGAACTATGGTTCTCAAAAGTTCTCAAAAGTTCTAAATAATTGTTTGTTGGGTGAGAACCTACGTATTTGATATAGGTTATATCAGATGTGTTCCATTCATTCGAAATATTAACGATATATTATTAATTTTGATATCTATAGATATATATATATATATATATATATATATATATATATATAATATTATATATATATTATAATTATATATAATATTTTTTTTGTAAATGCAGATTTATCAAATATCGTTTCTATTAATAATAATTTATTAAAAAATCAATTTAAAATGACAATACTTAAATTATTTCAAATATGTATGTAAATAAACCAAATACAAATATTAAATTTTAATTATAAAATCAGCAAACGATAAATATTAAACTATAAAGGAAAAAAATAGCCACATTATAATCTCATTGGTTATAGTATACTAATATGTTATAAAGGTATCAGTAATAAAAAGGACACCTTGTAACGTATATTTTGTGAAATTATTATTTTCCGCTCGAGTAATTTTATCGTATTGCATAATGATTCAGGAGTTTGAATTTGAATGTGATTAAGCCGCATTCACAAAATCGGGATCCCTCTTTATCCACATTTATTAAGCGCTTAATATTTTTAGTTTTTTTAACATTGAATACATTTCAGGTAAGTAATGTTAAGCAAATTATTATTATTCGAAAGGAATATTTTGAAGAAGCAGAAGATGATATTCGACTATACAGATCGTAATAAAATTATGGACAGATTTGTTAGGGTAAACGCGGCTTTATTATGATAACAATGGCACAGTTAATAAATAATTAATAGAATTGTATAGAATTTAAATATATATATATATATATATATATATATATATATATATATATATATATATATATATATATATATATATACATAATATACGTGTATATACTCATAAGATCATTGTGAGATAAATATCATGTGATCATTGTTTTAACATAGGTTAAAGTAAACAATATCACGATAGGCATACATTGACAACACATTAACAATATTTTTGTAGACGACTTTTAATGATGATGTATGCATTATTTGTAATCATTTTAAGTCTAGCCTGTATAAATTATATCGAAGTTTTTATATTTCTTAGTTTAATTATAATGTCAACAATGAATAATTAATTTATTATGAGTTTAATTAATGTATAGAACTATATTAATTAATGTAGAACTATAATTATAACAATTACAATTAATATTCATAAATTAAACGACAACCACACTAGCATACTAATTTACTTGCCCATAATTATATATATAATTACAGATAAGGTCATTATCTTACCGTTGCTATAAATATAACTATCAGCGATTGTGAAATAATGACCTTATCCATTATCGATACGCTTGGCTGAACACGCTTCCGCAGCATATATTAAATTATTAACAATTGTTACCAGTAACATACCAAGACGGGATTGCCATGCAATGAAACTTGTTATGCCTCACACAAATTCATGTTTTGGTAACTCTGCTTTTTCTGTTGCGGTACCAACTCTATGGCATTTACTTCCGAATATTATTCGTACGACAACTTCTCGATCTCAATTCAAAAGTAGACTATTTAGACATTATTTAGTGAAATGAATATGTATTTTGCCATTATTTTTATCTTCGTTTATATTTTATATTATTATATTATTATTATTATTATTATATTATTATTTTCTATATTTTCTATTTATTTTATTTATGTAAACTCTTAACTAATTGTTATGACGTCGAAAAATGATTTTCATTTATGAAGTCTTTAAACAAATATATATATAAATAAATATATAAACAATGGAACGGTTGTATTACACGCATTACCATTAATGCAACTAATTAAACTTTGTCACTATTTAACACATAAAATATATACTAAATATCTGTTGTATTAATTTAATATCTATATTAAAAAGATGCACGCCTTGACTTTATTAATTATAGTTTCTATTGTTGTACCGTACGTTATTAGTAATCGATTGCCATCATGTGGCAGTCCGGTGGGATGTAAGTGTTATGATAAGTACGTACTTTGTTATGGCAATTATAGTGGTGATGATATTCCTAGTTTTGGTAAAACTTCTCGGACATTTACTGCGGTTAGTTATATATATATTGATCTATACATTATTATTATTATTAATTTATCTATATAATTAATACTTTAGTATAACTTGATTAATATTTATTCAATATTTATAATTATTCAATATTACAGAAATAGATTATTTGTATACTATTATAACATCACAATATAAACAATGTATCTTTTATGTATAAATAATAAATAAATCAGATTATCATTCCTCTCCAACAGGCAAGGAATAACGGGGAAATTAATAAACAAGTTAATGTTTTTACTAGAATTTCCCCAATCTTCATATTTTTTGATAGTCTAGATTCTCATAAAATAAATAAAATATACATATAATTAAGAATTAAAAAAAAATTAAATTACTCTAAAAAAGAGAAAATATGAGATAAATATATATAATTTGTTAAAAATAAAGAATTGGGTTGCACCTGAATACCTAACATAACATGTTTAATTTAATTTAATTTTTTTAAATTTTAATTTTAATTTTAAATTAATAATTGAAGTAATGATTATTTATATATATATATATATATATATATATATATATATATTTATAAATTGTAATACGTAAAAGAACAATACCTTATATAAACGAAATAAAACATGAAGATTATATATAATAAAAATAAAAATTAGAGATTTTTTTAAAAAGTTAATACTATAGGGGTAAATACTTTCTATAAACAAATAAACAATGTGTAAATAAATATATTAAAATAAATGATTAAAAAGAAGAATAAATCTATTACAAATTATAATACTGATATATAATATAGAAGATAGTATAGTATATATAGGATAACCATTAACAACTTTTATTGTACATGTTGTGATTCAGTTTACGAGGATTTCAAGAATTCAAGCATTTATATTATTGAATATAAAAATCAAAAAGAGTATGCATTTGAACAGTAATCAAATAGTAACGATAGATCCTAAAGCATTCTGGACAAGCGTATCGAATAACACTTCAGTGCATAGTAGTATTGTAGATCTACATTTAGAAAGAAATCAAATTAAATACATTACCAGTGGAACATTCGATCCTTTGATCAATTTAATAAATCTTAATGTTATGAATAACAGCATAGGGCATATAGATAACAATTTAATCATAAATCTACAAAAACTTCACTCTTTTAGTATTAGAAATAATATACTGACGGCATTACCAACTAAATGGTTACCTAGTAACATAACGAAGTTATTTATAGATACAAACAAGATAGCCTATTTATCCAATAACACATTCGAAGGTGCGTTAACATTAGATACTATAGGGTTTTCAATATATAATGCTAATGATAAAGTTAATATAGAATACAATACCTTCAGTAGGCTTCCCACACTTTACAATATTAAAGTTTATCCATATAATGATTACATATGTGATTGTAACTTTATATGGTACCTAAATAGTAAATCTACTGATAAAGTATGTGACAATAGTAGAAATAAGTATGCAAACGTTAGAGATTATCTTAAAGGAGAATGCGAACTACCCTCTCCAGGTTACTTAAATCCTATATTATACCTAATTCATAACTGATAATATATTGCTGTTCATTAATATGAATTAATATATTAATATGCATACTATATATATATATATATATATATATATATATATATATATATATATATATATATATATATATATGTTATATATGATAATAATAATAAAAAAATGAAAAAATACTTTAAAAAAATTAACTTATAAGAAAAATAAATGATAAATCGATATTAAAATTTAGAGAAAGTATATCTAAATATGATTGGGATTATATTTATTCTAATAATGATATAAATTCAATATTTAATTATTTCATTGATAACTTAATACAATTATATAACATTCATTGTCCTATGATAACAGTTAAAGACAAGAGTAAAAATAATAAACCATGGTTATATTTTAGTCTTATTAAATGTATAAATAAAAAAAATAGAATGTATAAGAAATTAATAAAACATTGGACAACGGAAAAATTTAAATACAAAAAATACAATCTAATGAAGAATTAAATACTCCTTCATATGATATCTGAAGAATTTAATAATTATTTTAGTACTATAGGTATAGAATTATCTGATAAAATAAAAACAAATGTATGTGATAATAATATATATACTACAATGAAAAATAATTATAATAATACACTTTTTTTTTACCTACATCAAGTTTTGAAATTCAGGAAGAAATTAGTAATTCAAAACTTAAATATAGTAAAGATTGTTCAGACATAAATATGTTTTTAATTAAAAAAATTAGTATTGAAATTAGTCCAATTTTATCATATTTGTTTAATAGAGTTTTTTCTGAAGGGGTTTTTCCTAATATTTTAAAAATAGCTAAAGTGGTACCATTATTTAAAAAATCTGATAAGTCTAAACCAGAAAATTATAGGCCAATTTCGTTGTTACCACAATTTTCTAAGATTCTAGAACGATTAATAAAAAATAGATTATTAAAATTTTTAGATAAATTTAATATAATAAGTAAATGTCAATATGGGTTCATAAATAAAATTTCAACAGCAGATGCTTTAGTAGATGTTATTGAAACTGTTTGTCAAAAGCTTGAAAATCTAAATAAATGTGCTATATTATCGATTGATCTACGAAAAGCTTTCGATACATTAAATCATGATATTCTTTTAAAAAAGCATTATATATAAATGATCTACCTAATATATCCTCTATTTTCAAACCTATTTTATTTGCGGATGATACCACCTTAATTTTTTCGGATACATCTATTTCAAAGCTTGAGAATAAAATGCAATGTGGAATTGACCAATTATATATATGGCTACATATTAATAAATTGTCATTAAATATAGATAAAACTAATATTTTATTATTCAATATAAGAAATATAAATGATAATGTTAAATTAAAACTTAAAATTGATAATAAAGAAATACGTAACGTAGAAATGATAACATTTCTGGGTATTATTATTGACAATAAATTAGACTGGAATAGACAAATACATTATGTATGCACAAAGTTATCAAGATCTATAGCTATTTTAAATAAAGTAAAATTAAATTTAAATACTAAAGCATTAGTTTTACTTTATAATTCTTTTTTTAATTCCCACTTATATTACTGTGCCCATATTTGGGGAAATACTTATAGTTCGAACCTTCTAAAAATTAATATGTTACAAAAAAGAGCTTTAAGATGTATATGTAATAATGAATTGATACAATATGTACAATACATTTTATTTTAAATATAATAATTTAAAGTTTGATGATATTGTTAAATTGAATACTGTTAAATTCATGTTCAGGGCCAGAAATTATTCTCTACCATTGAATTTACAGAATTTATTTAAAATAAAGTCTTACAACAATCTCTTATTTCATAGAATAAAATTAAGGACGCAAAGAAAATATTTTTGTATATCCAATATGGGACCACAGTTATGGAATAATTTAAAACAAGTTTTAAGAATAAAAAATAATTTAAAATCATTTAGTACAAATTATAAAAAAGTTTTGATAAGTTTATATAATAACACTTAATTTTAATAGTGCATTTTACAATTGACACTTTAACAAATTTTTCATTTTATTTTATCCCTTTTTTTTTACTATTTTATAGATTATACATTGTTTTTATATTTTAGGAAGAGGAAGTGAATTTAATTACTTTAATTTTATTTTTAACTTTATTTATAATTAACTAATGATACGAATTTGACTAATGATAACTGAATTGTGATAACGAATTAATGATAATTATATTAATGATATTTGACTAAAGATAATAAACTAATGATAATGATCAGTAATAATTGACTAATGATATATATTTATTAATGATATTAATGATTATATGTATGACTATTGATTTTTCACTTTATATTTTATTTATATTATATTTTATTATTTATTTTATAGTTTTATTTTATACTATATATTTTATATTTATGTTATTACCCTTTTAACTTATAATTTAATTTTATTATTTTATGAAATGATGATTTAGATTATGAGGAGTTTTGTACTATTATTATTTTATCGTTGATGTTTTTTTTTATAAATTTGTTTACTTTTAATTATTTAAGAAAATCAAATAAAAACAAAATGTATTAATTCTATTTAGATTTTTGCATGTGTTATATTTGGTGGCATTATTAGCGATAGTGGTATGTAGTTGGGAGTAAAGGTGCATTTATTGGCGGTAAATGTTGCCAGTGTTCATGCTCTTGGCGCAAGTATGATCCTTAAGGCATAGGACTTGACGAACCCACACCTTGAAAGTTGAGACGCCATTGTCAATATGCGTGTCACCAATATAAATTACATGTAAAATTGATACTTGACAACATATTTTTTTTTTTTTAATTTCAATTTTGTTTTTATTTAATTTTGTATTATTTGTTTCGTGTAACTATTAATAATATACTTGTAATTATCTTATTAATTATAATGTTATCCTATCCTTTATTTTATTTTCATTATGTTAATATAATTATCTATTTTTCTCCTTATAATCTATTGGGTGAAAGACTCGACAAGCCATGCTTTTTCTTTCATCTAGGCTATTGCCAATCTGATATTATTATATATATATATATGTATAAATAATATATAGTATATATGTATATATAACTATAGATTTTGTTATTATCATTAATATACTTAATTAATGTATTAATCAATAACTAATAATTAAATAATTAATCAATAACTGTAATATATATATATATATATAACTATATCATAAAATATATAAATATATATATATATATATATATATATATAGAATACTATATATATATATATAAATCAATACTATACTAATAAAGTATATGTAAACTATCAACAGATAACTCTTCAATGTGAATAAAAAAACTGACTGGCAGGCCTATATGTATAATGAAGCATTTCACCACACACATGTGTGTGTAAATACAATATATCCGACTTAGCACCAATGTTAACCTATCTACATTATGTTATCATACATATTTGTCATTGTAAGTTATCATATTATATATCACCACCATGTATATATATGTAGGTATATAGGTAATGCACATATAATTATTATGATTAATTGCATTACGTATACTATACATATAATATTTATATTACTATTTTATTGTGTTAATTGATAAATAAATAATATAATTGTATTCGATTTGTATCTAAATAAAGTTATATACGACAACACACATATTGTTATACTTAAGTTCGGTTAATAATTCATAATGTGTACAACTGTCATTTATTCACATAATACAACATATTAATTATTATTATTATGATTAATTATTAATATATATATATATATATATATATATATATATATATTAGTTAATAACAGAAAATAACATACACCAATAAAATATATGCATATGAACATCATATTAAATTACACACATATATATATATTCTGCCAATGATTTTGATAAACAACATAACAATAACAGATGTATCACTAGGTCTGTCAAACAAACGGTCTATCTCGATATAGTAATCACTCATAATTATAATGATAAATTAACATATATTTATCATTGTTTTATCAAATATGCTATTAGATGATTTATTAAATAAAACAATATACGTAACACATACATATTTAGAGTTTCACTTTCATTGTCATTCTATTTTATTGTTATTACATTAATGTTCATAACTTAAACTTTCAAATATTTCACATATAAGACAAAGAGAAATAATGTTATTATTAATTTATATATATGCTATTGTTCTGTAATGGTCTGACAATACTCACTATATGCTGAGTTCAATACAATACTAACAATACTGGATAATAGAGATGGACTAATTGTAAGAAAACATAAATCATTAAATATTGTAATATCATAAGTATTGTGTCCTATCTAAACTGCCGTCACATAGTATCACATAATTATTACATACCTGTATGCACACTAGCTATTATTTCTGATATCTATAAGTTCGATTAACTAATTGTAATACTGTATTAACTTTATGAAGTTTAAGTTATAATCATTAGGAATGAGTTATCATATAATGCATATAGGTAGTATTTACCTAGTATTAACTAAACGAAATTATATAGGTGATAATTATAAATACCAACTACTAATTATATACTTAACAATATAAATAATGGTATTTAATTTGTATATCTTGAGATATTCGTATTCATATAATATTATTATAATTAATTTATATTGTTAATTATTTAGTACTTATTTTATAGCATATATAAATAAGAATATTTTATAATGGTACATAAGCTGCAAATTAAACATATCATCTAATTTCATAATTCTTACATAGTGGACTAATTGTGGATTTCGTAGAGGTTTTAAGTTTCAAATTAGTCAGTCGGTATAGTTTGTAGATCATAGGTTACTAAGTGTAGACAGCACTGTAAAGAGTGGATAAACGTAGTCAAGTTGTTATGCTTAGCTATTAGAGAGGAATATAGAATGGGAAGTGGTTTAAATTGAGAAATTGTTATCGATGATGGCCAGTTAAGTCGAGTGGGTGCTTCAGTGATGCTTGTAGTATGGTAATTATTCTTTTGTCGGTAGATTAGTCTAAGGGATCTGTTATTTATACGACCAATGAGTGTACATATTTATTGTGAGATGAGAATATACTAGGGATGCTGTAGAGTTGTCGAGAGAGAATTAAAGTCTGGGTGATGTTTAATGCGACGGGTGTGGTGATGTAGGCATGTGTTTTGTTTATAGTGAAGATGCGGTGACATTCTATATGAATGAATGCTATATGATCTGAAAAGATAAAGTTGAAATACAGATCCCCGAGGAGGATTATATTTCATGTGGGAAAGGGGCGGTGGACTCGACACTTTAATCGCTTACAATATGGCGTGTATGATAATAGGATATTCATGCATAAATAGGCGCGTTAATACACATCAGTAGATGATAGTATATAAGAGTTACACATTGCTAAGATACTGGATATATAAAGCATGGGTATAATACAGTCTGTATATTAATTTATTCCGCAGACATACGTGTATTTCTATATTTACTGATGCTGAATAACAATCAATAACAAATTTCACATCAAATAATTCACACGTGGCATGTTTAACGATGCCGATATTGCCTTATATAATTAATGTTGTTCATCAATACTATAGTATAGATATACTATAGCAATACTCTAGGTATACCTACTACGATTGGCTTAGACTAAACACTACCTGTAACTTATTGAATATGAACTTCTTAACAGGTATAGGTGATCTTACTAAACCTCCCCTTATACCCTATATTAAGTGCATAGTGTCATATATTATATCGATTATTAAAAATTCAAATCGTCAAGCTTAAACTTAACGCTATTAGTTATAAATCAGTTATTATTCAT